>JBBELK010000435.1:0-186520 GCA_037783545.1 Henricia sp. BOLD:AAB3569
ATTGGGCAGCGGATTATTGCGCTAGCCAAAAACGTTTCTGTCCGATCTTAAACTTCAGGCGCTGCCATATTGGTAAAAAACGAAATCAGCTATGGTGGATAGGTATCCCACATAGTTCTATATTTACTTCCCCACGTGTCGTATATGAGCGAGAACAGCGCAGCGCACATAGACAGGGGACCAGTCTAGGCTTAACATAGTGTAAACAAAATTTATCCGCGTTGGTGGAACTACTTTTCTTTTGACGCGGTCTAGACAAAGTCCGTGGTACCAAACTGTTTGAAAATTGTAAATTTTACTCCAAATCTTGCTCCCTTTTATCCTTTTCTGGAAAAAGAACGACAAGGGTACAAAAGTCTTGAGATTACAAGGACCTCCATGGTGTGTTTTTAATTGTCTGATTTGGAATGTAAGGTAAGATTTTTCACACGGGTATCTGGACCATGTAAGGGCGTGCAGGAAAAATCAAGATGGCGAATGGGGTTAAAAATGGTAAAGGGCTAAAAGATGATAACGTCCCAATATAAATGTCAAATGCCATGTGTATAAACCAGTCCATGGGACGTAGTAGCAAATTAAATTCCTTCTAGAAAATCATTTTCGTGCTCTTCACCTAGCAAGTAATGTTACCTTAGTCTTGGCCCAAGACTATCGTGGTCGATATTGGTTTGTGTACGTGTTGGCCATTCCCGGTAGTGCGCCTTCTTGCAGCACTATAACAGACCAGCCCTTTGCGCAACTACAATAGTCTTGGGAAATCCTCCCGGAAGGTTTAACTTTTTCTTTGTTTTTGCCTAGGCTTTCCTTGGGAACTAATGAGCGAGTTACCCGAATACAGCAGCGCGTCGGAATGCAGCGAGCGACCCAAATACAGCGCGCGTGCACGCGCTTCGAATGGTTTGAAAAATATAAGGCGGCGTATGACATCGCAAAATACATTTGTTTATGAAGATAATTGCGACATTGCAAATATTTGCAAAGATATCTGTGGTATGCCATGTCCCTGGTGTGCCATCATAAAACACTGTGCAGCTATTTACATAAAACGGTACCGCCCCAAATGCTGAACTTACAGTACCCTACTGTAGCTCCACGCGGAACTGTCACAACAGCCGGTTGCTACATGTACGTAGTATGTACATGTACAGTTGTACGTTCCTGAAGACAAACCATAAATGTCAGCTCCTCTAAAGAAAACGGGAAAAACCCCATTCGGTGGTCCGGGCTGTCCAGTGAAATCATCAGCAGAAAATAATGTACATGTATATCAAAAGCAAAAGCCTGCAAGTGAAGAGCGAATCGTTTGCGACAAAGTCGTGAGTCTCGCGCGATAGTGACTGGCTGGTAAAATACATACATGTAACCCCACTATTTACTGTTTTTGTTAATTTTAAGCTATTTTAGTTACACAATTACGTTACATTTTGATAATCGTTTTTCAAAAGGACCATCAAAAAATTATTGTTGATAATGCTACATCACTGAATTAGGTAAACAATGAGCCGGTGTGTTCTATAATCCTTTTCAACTCCTGGTACAGTCCCGTTCAGCTTTAATATGCGCACAGGGACGAATCAAACATCAGCTTTCACTACCCTCACAGGTACCCATTTCCTCCTGGGTGAAGAGAGGCAATTCGTGGCGAAGTGCCTTGCCCAAGAGCACATGCACCATGGACGAGCCGGGATTTGAACCCACGACCTGTGGATTTACCAAAGTCTTGGATTTAGCATGCTATGTAATAATGTACATTGTACACATATGTACATCTGATATGATCACTAGGCTACATATCATGCCCCACAATGTACATGTACGTAGCTTCATAAAATTGTGGCCTGAGAAAGTACAAATCACTCGCGTGTGCAAAAAATTTATATAATGGAATCAATAGCTTATTAAATTCTAGTACTTCCCACTGACACTTCCGTCGCAAATGTTGCATTTCTGAGATAAATAAATTATAAAATTACTGCATTAAGTAATGTACAAAATGACATGGTGAGCAGTGTGTGCGTAAGCGCGACAACAGAGGGCGCTGCGCGCGCGCGTGAATGGTTATCTTGTGCACTAACTGAAGGCAATTTTTGAAGAAGAAAACGTGATTTTTCTACAGAAAAGCAACATTTGCGACAAGAGTGCAAGTGGGAAGTACCGTATATCTTAAAATTACAATATCTGTTGAATCCAGGAGGTAATTTCCTTAAAATCTCTGTTTAATGTATACGAAAAAAATACCCAAAAAAATATGCACAGCGCAGTCGACATGGTCGAGTTGGCAAATTGTTAAATTCACTCAATTTAAAAAATTGAGTTGGTCATTGGACGAGTTGGTTCAACGGTCGAGTCAGTTCGATTTAAAAGTTGGCAAACGGTCGAGCTGACCAGCTGCACCCAAAGGTAACCACCCCTGGTAACGTACATAAATCATGTCAGTACATGAGGTCGCCAGGGAAAAGTTTTTTCATGTTGGATAATTTTTGTATTTAATTTATGTATTGTTCTTTTCGGTAATATTTGAGAAGTTGATCATAAATTGTTCTCTTTAAAATGACTCATCAAGCATCAATAAGTGTACATGTAGATTTGATGGAAAAACCCAACATTTTTCAATGGGAAAAGTTTAGAATTTTAATTCAGCCTGTTTCATGTGTTTTCTGCACAAGGTCTGAAGCCATTATCAACTTCTCAATTCTTTCTGTTTTTCTGGCTTATAGCATGACCAAGTTCAAATAGTATGACCTTCACATTGAAGTCAATGTTGCTAACTTATGAAACTCACCATGCGTATCTTTTTGTTTTTTTTCTTCCCTAGTTGTATATTGTGACTATACAGCATCTGGCAGGTGAGTAATGCATTTGTTATCTGGTTATGCCCCAAGTATGATACATGTACATATTGTCATTGGCATGATTGGGTTGGGACCGTTGGCATGAAGTACATAAATGTATTCGCTGGCAGAATGTGACGTCAATACGTGCTTACTTTTTTGACAACGGTTCACGCTACTTGCATGACAACACGTTTCTCCAGTCGTTTTGCACAGGAGCCACACGCGGAACATTTTCTGTTCAGTTTTTCGGTTACAAATATCACAAAATAAGGAGGCAGAATGGCGTATAGCTATGAGAGGAGGTATGAGCAAACCATTGCAAGTCATTATGGTCCTTATTTTTAAATATTTTCTTCTAAAAGAATAATAGTAAAACATGAGCGTGAACCAATAACCATAGTTACGGTCCGGCGCCCGCAATGTGTCGTCACAACTCTGCCAACGAATAGCAACGGTCCCAACCTGTTGTCAGGACATTGCCAACAAGTGAGAGCTGACCAAACTACCGATGGCTCAGTCCTAATTATTGTTGTGACTGGTGTCATGACAATACATACATGTACGGTACATGTAAGGTGTAACAGACTTGCTTTAAGAAAAGACACAACCAAACTCTAAGTTTGTCAATCTACGGTACATGTAAACTGAAGTTGTATTGTTTGTGGTTCTCAGCAAAAAAATGTTTCGTCTTCGAACAAATTTTTAAAGCATTTACCTTATTTTAACAACAAAACATCATACTTTGTATTTTAGACACTACGAAAAACGGAGTATTTTTATACTTCCTGTGTTTGGTCTGTGATGCACGGCATGTGGCACGCCCTCTAAACTGGTGGCCTGTCAAATCTCTTTTTTTCTGTCTTTGGAAGACTTTCTGGGAAGGAGAAAGCAGAAACTAATTGGATAAGACAGTCCAGAGGGCACACTGTGTGCTGCGCATTGCAGTCCGAGCACGGGAGGTCAGACTTGGGCAAGTCTACATGTACGCCTTGAATTATTGGCGGACCGCCAATAATTTGAAAAACTGACAATTTCTGTTCAATAACTAAACATTGGTAGATTTTTTTTCCTGTTGATGTCTCATTTGAAAGTGAGGAACTTTTGTTTCCAGAAAATTACAAAAATGCTATTAAACAGCTAGTATCCCCCCCCCCGTCCACATTGTGTTAGTTTTCCTAATTGGTGTACGGTATGTGTCTACAACACCATTAACACTTGTTTTCCACCAACAATTGACAGCCTTTTGTTTAAAACACAATTCAGTTCTGACCCTCTTCCCCCGAAATTCTGAAACGCTCGAGGTCACTTGGTTTGTTGATAAACAGGGTTTTGTCGTCATCCTGAGAAGAGCACAAAACAGCCTGTGCAGTACCGGTATTGAATGAAAAATATACAAAGTGTACCGTACATGTATGTTTATCTTGCCTGTTTTGTCCTTGTAATTCAAAATACAAACGTGAAAAATACTTGATGTAACAGGACAATAATCTACATGTACCTTTTTGTAAAAAAACAGTGAAATTGTGGCTTACAATGAAGCTCTTTTGAAGTAAATACTGGTCATTGCGACCGGTGGATTTGTTACGGAGCGAACAGCACACAGTGGTCCGTGTACAATGTACAGCAGTGGAAACGGTCCCTGCAGGCCGTAGTT
Organism: Henricia sp. BOLD:AAB3569; assembly: GCA_037783545.1. Taxonomy (NCBI): domain Eukaryota; kingdom Metazoa; phylum Echinodermata; class Asteroidea; order Spinulosida; family Echinasteridae; genus Henricia; species Henricia sp. BOLD:AAB3569. Next base: position 4,489 of record JBBELK010000435.1, read on the forward strand.
CTCACGTGTTTGAAATTTGCACAACATGGTACGTACATGTATGCACATCGGCCAGTACAAATTAGAACGAGCGACTCATTTTTCTCTCTTGGTAATAAAAAAAAAAAAAATTCATGATGTCTGGTAAAGCATACAACTGCACAACTACTGGGCACATCTCTGGCTTTTTGCACGAGAAAAATTCTTCAAAAAACACCACTGAACAGAGACGTTTTTTTGAGTTTTTGCGTGTAAACGTACATGTATGGAACTGCCGACCGTGTTTACTCGTGTTTCTCAGGATTGCATCACAGGATCATGTGCATATCATTAATACCTAATCACGAAATCACGAAAATTTCATTTTCGAAAACGGCACTTTTGCTTGCGATTTATCCACTTAAACCGGACGATTTGAAATATACAGCGGTACATGTACAAGTCGGCTGGAGAGATATGTGGACTATCAAAAAAAGTTTTTAACAGAATACTTTAGAATCAAGTGGCCTGGGGCCAATTTCATAAAACATGTTAGCACCCGATTTTTGATAAAGCAGCCATCTTTCCATTTTATAAAACTGTTTAAGCATTAGCAAACAAAACTGCATGCTAACCTACCGATTTTTGGCTAATGCGACGCCATCTTTTTTCTTCGCTATTTATGGCAAAATTCGATACACAAATTTCAGCTGTTGTTGAAATATTTCAGTCAGCGACAGTCGAGGGTTTTCTGTGCTAGTGATGACTGTACTTGAACATTTTGATGTTTACACGAGTATAAAGCAAACGAGGAACGCGTTCGAACTAAACGGACGACAGCGTTGACGGCACCGATATGGCAATTGCCGTCGGTGCCCTCTACCATTGCCGTGGTGCCCTTAAAATCATGAATGTTTCACGGCAATGAATTTATACAACTGCCGCCAGTGCCCTTTATTGAAACACACATAAAAATGTCAAAATTTCCCACTTTTAGTGACACATTTCAGAGACAAAACTAGCCTTTTCACCGGTGTTTAAAAATGCAACGAAACCATATGCAATTTTTGCAAAACCACGCCCAGCTTTAGCACATAGCGCGCACAGCCAACGAGTACAAAAAGTACAGTTCAAAGAAAGTCCCTCGAACAACTGAAAAATACCCGTCGCTCAAGGGACTCCAGTTGATAGTGATTTTGAGGGCATCGCAGCAATGGTACAGGGCACCGACGGCAATTGCCATATCAGTGCTGTCGGTTATTTCGAGGCCTGCGCTCAATCGAACTTCGCCCTTGTTTTAGTGCGAATTGTACATGTATGTTGAGCGGGCTTCATTGGTAACCGTTAGCGGTTCGGCCATGAGTTCGGTGTACACTGTACAGCATGTGCGTGCACTCACGGTAGACTACTATGATGATGTACATATGCAAAATACAGCCAAAGACGAAGATGAACGAACATTAGCATGACGTTCGTGATAACTGTGGTCATTGCGCCTGTGTAGCGCTAAAAATGGCAGCCACAAGCACAGCGTTTCGTCGCGAATGTCAAGGAAAAGTCCGATTAGTATAGACAATTTATCAATGAGGTGAAAGCAATATCCCATGATCAACGCGGATAAATAAAAGAGACAACTCTCCTGATCCGACTGCAACCCCAGCTAAATACTAATAATGATTACTGTAGTGCCTTCCAAGTTCAAGCAAACTGCCGTGGTGCCCTTTTTAAATTGACAGAATTGCTGTGATGCACTTTAAATGTGGGAAAAAGGCAAGGCAATTATTGCCGTGCCCTTTTGAACATGAATTTCGAGGCCTGTAAACGAAACATGTTTTATGAAATTGGCCCCTGGGCATCATCTCTTTTTGTTACCGATACGCGACTGTTAAATTACTACAACAGGAGTGTGAAACATCATGAAACCTGTTGAGATGTGTGGTGGCAGCAAACAAACTGGCTGGTCTTTTTCCATTGTTTGCATCTCCCCCTGACCCCTTGGTCCTATGGAAAATTGTGCACAAATTAAAGGATTTGGTACCGTTAGGGTTTACTTTAATAGAGTGTAGATGCTCAATATGACGTACAAAAGGGCCGGTCTGTTTGCTGTCACGAAGTGTCTCAAAAGTTTCCCAATTAGATGCACCGCAGTTTTGCTGCGCTCATATGGCCAGTTTTTTGTGCTATATGGTGCTGAAAAGTTACATCTACCGGTACGTCAGAATTCAAGGGATTAATTCAAGTTACAATGTATGTTAACTTTTTGTAGATCAATGAATCTTATTGAACACTACATCATGGAGCAAGTGCTACCTCTGTATAGCAACATCAATACAAACACTACGGTGAACTCCAAACAAACCTTGCTGTATAGACAAGAGGCGCGGTAAGACTAGAGTTTACCATTTTCTATAAAACATTCTGCTGGTCTTATAACAGAGCTGTTATGTTTACTTTAGTGATGTGTTAATCTGGAAAATGGCACACAAGAAAAAAGAAATCGTTCAGACATGACCGGGCTCAACTGAAGACATTCTGAGTTTACATACATGTACTGCATCCTAATTTCATCTACATGTACATGTAATAAATGTATACATGTACCGGTACCTACAAGAAAGACAAACAACTCACATGCTGTGCCGTTTTGCGCGGTTTTATTGGTCTTCAAGCACAGTTGGGTTAAGGTAGCAACTTTGACTGTTGGACTGCATATGGCGATGAAACGTTTAGCATTGTTTACACAATGTAGGGGCGCCCAAAATTTAATGTGATTGAGAAATTAATTTTTCTTAACAGGAAGTCTGTTTGCTGGCAACTACATTGTACATCTACCGATCTTCCTTTCGCAAGGGTCTTTCCTGCACACGTACCTACATGTAGTTTGCCAAGACCCTTGCTGAAACGAGTTGAGCTACATGTAGGCTGTATTGAGGAATATATATGAATATTGATTAGCCAGTGACAGTGATCGCAACTGACCAATCATGCGCCGCGCATGTTGCTCGGTCATCGCATTCAGTGCCGATATACTAAAGCGCACGTAGCACGTAGCGCGACATTCAAAATTGCATTATAGCTACGGACGCTGTTGCCAACAGCAAGAGCCAATCACGCGCCTCGCTCCGTTTAGTGGTAGCGTCCACTTTTACTAGGGGGTGGGGTCTAATGTTTAAATGAACAGTCACTGTAAGGACGTTTTTTAATAAGCCTATCTTTATTCAGATGAACTGTGTTTAGCTTTTAGCGAAATATAGTAAGTCTTCCTTCAGTTACGAACATTTACATGTATACTGCATGCAAGATAAAATGATGTACATGTACATAAAAAGATCTCCCCCACAAATTGTGGTAATTGCGGCGACAATGTCGCGAGATAAGCAACACGCGAGATGATTGTTCAAATTGTCTTCATTAAAAGGTCAAACGCTCCAGGTCAAACGTTTTCCTAATTGTCTCTCATTGCAAAAGGAAGATGCATCTACCGTACATGTGGGTAAATTTTGGTGTACGAAGAATGGTACGCCTTTTCCATTGTCGACTACATGTACATGTACATGAAAGCATTGAACATGTTGAATGTGTCTCAAACATCTTATGGAAGAATTTAAAGAAATTCAGGTATTCAAAAAGAAAGTATGTTGAAGTATGGAAGAGGGTCAGCGGAACGTCCCCCCCCCCACCCCCCCATCTTATGGAAGAATTTAAAGAAATTCAGGTATTCAAAAAGAAAGTATGTTGAAGTATGGAAGAGGGTCAGCGGAACGTCCCGCCCCCATCCCCCCCCCCATCCCCCCCCCCCCCAGGTAGCCCTGGCCCCCAGACCTATCATTTTGTGAGCCTAGACGAGCTGCTATCTAGGTGACCTAGAGAATAATTCCGTTTGGAGAGCCGTGTGCCGCCGACGCGTACTGTGTGATATACCGTATTTTCCTACGGATAAGACGCGTCTTATCTGACTTTTTAGACCCCCAAAACGTCGGTGCGTCTTATCTTTCGGTGCGCCTTGTCTGCTGACGATTGATTTTTTTGTTGATGATCACTGCGTGAAATAATAAATACCTTCTTGTCCAGTTCAAATCAACGGTCTTTGTGTGAAGAATCCTTACTCAATAATGCGGTCAAACGTCAAACAAGGCTGAACTATTCAGACACTGAGACCGTATTTCGTTCGAACAATGCCGCAATCCCCCAGACCGTCCTTTCATTCCAACAATGCCGCAACGTGTTGATCCCCCATGACCGTGCTTTCATTCCAGCAATGCCGCAATGCGTCTAGCTCCCCTTATGACGGTGCTTTCGGTCCAACCATAACAGGGGGGATGGATTTTTGTTTAAGCTCTAGAAATACACAAACACCTTAATCTTTTTCGGAAGTACGATGATGATGACGTTTATAAACAATACTCAGTGAATTATTATTACATTCTGCTTACAAAACTATTCAAAAGTCTGCAAAAGCAAGGACAATTTCATTTGAAAAACAAATTTGATTCACGAACCAACCCCCATAAAAAAATGGTATGGTCCATTTTCATCCGTGTCGTCTAAACTGTCTCAATTCTTGATACATTTTACAACAAATTTACGTCAATAATTCACTAAATATGCCAATTACAGTACTGAAGGTATTAATTCTGAGAAATGTCATCCTTTATCTTTGGTGTAGCTCTCCTGCTTGCATTTATTTTTGATAATTTGATCACTGCTGATCGTTAAAATGTGCCACTGCCAGCGAATGTAGTGTGGCAACATGCACGGGATCGAGAGCACGTGTACAGCGACCGTGTGCTGCATACACGTAGTACCGTTGCACGGAGCTGTGGTACAGGGCGGAAATGGCTCCGTGTGTGCTTGGTCTTCGGGGTTGCATGCCGTCAAAAGACTATACAAAAACGGCTTTTGGCAGAAACATCGTGATTTATATGAAAGTTATAATCATATATCCTAAATAAGTGATGTATACATATTAACATATACCTTGCCGCTTTGTGATTTTCCCTTTCCAAATGAGACTTTTTACGGTTGGAAAAACCTCTTAAACGAATAGAAATGGAAGCTGTCGGTCTATTGTAAAGCGGCAACATCCGAAGTGTTCCGAAGATCTTCGTCTTTCCGATCGTGACGTTGTCGTTGTTGTCGGGCCAATCAAAACGCAACTATTTTTAGTGAATATATTATTAACAACGGACAGCGTTGGCTGAATGGATGGATGAAGGTCGGTATCAGTTTACGTTGGGTTTTTTCTGCATGGCTCTACACACCCATGTGGTTACGGTTTCATTCATGCTTCGAAAAAAAAGTGTGAACGCTCCAAAAGGCAACAAAATGACGTCTTTGTGTCAATGAACCGACACCGGGTGGCGCCTGATGTTCTTCTGTGTGCGGTTAAACCTGCGCCTTATGCGGCGGTGCGCCTTGTCTGCTGACGTTTGAATTTTTTGGGGTCATTTTAGGGTCCTGCGTCTTGTCCGCCGAGCGTCTTATCCGCAGGAAAATACGGTACATGTACATATGTACACCTTAATGAACTTTCCTGCAGGGGAAAATTACCAACCATCGAACGGGATAGACAGAGGAGTAATTTCACTATGACACCTTTTTTTGGGGGGCACTGCTAAATTCCCAGACAATATCGGCGACAGGACTTTCGGATCTCCCGTGAAAATCACCCACGTGTAGCAGAAAATAGGAGCACTACGTCACTCACAGCTACCGATCATCGGTCCTTATACACAGTCGCTCAGATTCACCAGTCCGTTCTCGCTCCATGCACGGCATCCGGTCATCCAGTTCGCGAGGCGCTGTCACACACGTCCACTCCCGACGAAGCGCTATGATCGACTCCCAGACTATGCGCTATGCGCGCATGGCTCGAACAACAGAGGGCGCTGCGCAAGCTCAACGTGCACAAGCTACATGTAATATGCAGCAAGCACACCGTTGCGCTACAATATCCAGGCAGACACTTAATTCAGTGCACATTGCCGAGACATCCCGAAGCTCGTCTGGTCTTCGCTAAAGCACACCTGGACAAGGATCTATGCTTCTGGTCATCGATTCTGTGGTTAGGCGAGACAAAAATAGAGCTTAATTTCGGGCACATGGATGTTCCTTATGTCTGGTGAAAGAAAGGGGAAGCGTACAACCCAAATAATTAACACAGTCCCAACCGTCAAGCATAGAGGTGGTACATATGTACGGTAGCATCATGCTGTGGGGATGCTTCTTGGCAAATGGGACTGAGAATCTCGTCAAAGTGGATGGAATCATGAAAAAGGAGCAGTACATGTACATTAAGATCGTCGATGAAAACATCAAGCAGTCCACTGAGAAACATACATGTAGGCTTTGTAAGCATTGGACCTACTGTACTGTACATGTACATGTACATTGTACCAGCAGGACAACGATCCCAAACATATCCCTTACCAAACTGGACTGCTGTCCAATGGCAGTTTTGATAGCATGCTGCATGGCATGCGAATGCTATGATAACTGCTTTCTTCAGTATGCATGCTATTATTGAGGAATAGCATGCCGATAGCATGTGGGTAGCATGTGGATAGCATGTGTAGAGGCCGAATTATTTAAATGAGCTATAGCATGTACATGCTACCGGGAATGCTACCGGGAATGTTACCGGGAATGCTACCACGAATGCTACCACGAATGCTACCACGACTGCTACCATAGCTTGTGCTTATAGCATGTGTGATAGCATGCACATGCCGTGTGTGATAGCATGCACATGCCGTGTGTGATAGCATGCACATGCCATGTGCATGCTATGTGCATGCTATGTGCATGCTATATGTGCATGCTATCATCACCCTACTCTGAACTGGAAAAAACTAACTTTATTTGATCTTTCTGCCAAACTTGTAACAAAAACATGGAACCCAAGGGGTAGCCACCCAAATTATCAACAGTATAAATATTTTTCAAGCATTATACCTATTCTTGTTGAAAAATACCTACAATATGGTAGGTGACAAGGCAAGCTGTACGTGCCTAACGATGTAAACATTCAAATATTCGGTCGTCCATCAAATATTCGAATAGCATTTTACCAAATTGAATATTCGGTATGTGCTTTTAATTTCCACTCCAAACCAAACATGTCGTTCAGGTAGGAAGAAGTAAAAAATCTGTTTTCCTTGACTCGTCTTGGTCTGGTTCTGGTTCTGGTTGCTCGTGGGATTGTCTTGCCTAATTGTTCCTGAGTAGTCCCTGTTGCTGAAACGGCTGCTTTGATGCCATATATGCGTCCAACCACAAGTCCAGTGTACAAAGGCCGACGATAATTTCTGCAAAAACCTCTTCAGAGGAGAGACTGCATGAACAGGGGTGTATAACGTAGGCTCAGTCCAAGCTGCTCTCATGTTCACATTATGGTAAAGATAGGTAGCTAACGTGCCATGTGAGATCTGCAGGTTCTCTTCCCACGTGTACATGTATGGATCTTCCCCAATTGTGTCAGGGCCATACAGGAGTGGATCGATGCTCTGTGCCTGGAAAAAAAAAAACATGAATAAATATTACAAATTGTACATTGTAATGATCGACTGACATTACATAGCCAGTTTTATATTTTAGTTTGGTTAACATAAGTTCGCAAAAGTTCTTGGAGTTGAGAATTATTAGTTTGTTAAATATCGTGAACCTTTTGGCACACTTCCAAGAATAAAGAGGCTGGTTTGTCATGAATGCTACTTTCCCATGTGACACGTCAGTGTTAATTAGTATAAAATAGGCCAACTATTTCTAAAAAGAACATCTATAACTTCAATAGACTACATTTACTGGTGGTTGTTGTACATGTACATCTAATTCTTGTGGGTAGAAATAACACAAATAAGTTGGCCTTGGACAATGCAGTCTGCCAGTGGTCAATTGGTCAAGTCCCAATTGGGCAATAAATATTCTTTGCATTGACCAGCTCCAATCCTTGCATGCACTGAAGTATAGGGGAAGGTGACCTTCATTATAATACATGGAGACAAATTTTCCCATGGTGGAACTGCACAAGCTATATAGCAGCATACATGTGTACATGTATAGTATGTACATGTAATGGCGTTTTGAACACTACAGTAGGGCCTACTACAGTACATGTAAAACAGATTGGCAAAATTTCTTCAAACCACAGGGAAAAATGAGTATGCCTATTAAACAGTTAACTTCCTGAACTTATTTTACATGATGTAAGGATCGAATTTGATTTGTCTAGGTTGTAAAATGTATTATGTAACTGTAAGCCTAATCAAAAAATATCACAAAATTGAGCCAGAACACACAGTAAAACCATGGTAAAACTTAGTCAATGAAGGTGTTTTACACCAACTCATGGATGTACATGTATCTGATAAAGCCATCTTTTCCTACACCTCCATACAATATGCATTCTGTCAAAATGCAATGCAAGGAGCATGCAGCCATGATGCAGCTAAGTTTTTCCTTCCTGATGATGTCCATCATGTCCATTGCAAGTATATACCATGCATATATTGTTCATGAAGATAAAGGAAGCATTTAAAATTTCCTACATGTAATATAATAAATATGAACACATCTTACCTCTGAAAGACTGTGTGGTCTGTGGACACTTGCCAGTTACTGGTTTAGGTTGTAATACTTGTGGTAGCTGTGGTACGTACCACAGCTGCATGTTCACAGGTTGAAGCATGTATTGACTGGAATCAGAATAACTGCTGACAAAGGGCTACTGGAGTTTCAAATTTCCTGGCCTTGAGGTGTACTGCTGTTTCCTGCTACACTGAAGTATAGTGCATGAAACAGTTACACAGTACACTGTTGGAATATGCTTGCAGTCTGATGTTTAAGTATAGCATTCCTTATGGAATGCTATACTTTAACAATGACCAACATTTGAAGGCTGGTGAGAATGCTATACTTTAATTTTGTTTATGTGTGGACTGCAATTTTGTTGTGGAGTGTCATTTGCATGCTATGTAGAATGCTTTAATGCTGGCATGCTATCTTAGAATGCTATTTCATAGTGCATGCTATCAGGAATGCTATAAAGACTGCCAACTTTAGCAGTCCTGAGCCCTCATTCTCTAGTGACTGCTATGTGAATGCCATAATAGCATGCACATGCTGTTGAACTGCTGTTGAACTGCTCTGGACATGCCATTATAACAGTCCAGTTTTACTGCCACTTGAGGCAGTCACAAAATGGTTTGAGGACAACCATGTGGACGTTCTGGAGTGGCCGAGCCAAAGCCTGGATCTTAACCCGATCGAGAATCTATGGAGGGAACTCAAGACACATTTCTCACTTTTTATAGTGTCCAAATTATTTGGTCGCAGCCCAAATAAGGCAAATTTACATATATACATGTACCGGTACATGTACATACTAGTACATGTACATGTACATGTACATGTATAAGGCATGTACAGTATGTTCTGGTGTAATTACATGTATGCACAGGTAGAAATCTATTAAATCACGTCACAAAGTCTCCTTTGTAAAGCCACATCGTCGTCGCTGGGGACACATTTGGCCGGAATCTACATGTACGTCTCTGGGGGTACGGGTCCATCCTGCAGGGTCACTCATCCATCCATCACTAGCTGCTGAAAATGCTTCTCTGGTAGAGTGGAGATCTGAATCGTTACTCCAGGATGACATCGATAGTCATCCTCCATCATTGGTTGACTTATCGCTGTCTGGCTCCTGTGTCTCTCGGGTAGTGGCTCCGGTAGTTTCTCCAGGCTGTGGTCTGTCAGGATCTTCTGGAACGCTGTGTATAACAGGGCTTGACATGCTTGATTAAACACATGGTTTTAGTCTACAGATCGAAATGTACAACTTTTCTTTGTCCCGTCTCCACATCTGATATTATGCGTTTCACAACATGGTAAGGTCCCTTCCAATGTGTTTGTAATTTTGGGCTGAGATATTTCGGACATAACTGTACAACATACATATTTACCTGGGAGGTAAGGATTGCCTTTTAACTTAGCATCGTACAACAGTTTTTGTCTGTTCTGTTCTTGTATTTTCTCTCTTGCTACTTTGAAAGATTTTTGCATTCGATCATAAAGTTCAGATGCATATTCATCTGGACTTTTGTTCTCTCTACTTCAGGATGAGTACAAGCAAGTCTAGTGGCAACGAATGCTCTTGTCCAAACATTCTGTTTGGACTCACTCCCGTAGTTTCCTGCTCACTAGCTCTATATGCCATCATGGCATAGGGCAGTCAGTCTGATCATCTTTGACGTACATGTACTTACTAAGAATGGACTGAATCATACGATTAAATCAGACTAAAAGGACGATACATGGTGTGGTACGTGTTTTATTATTTCCATTAACTGACAAATGGGTTGAAAAAGTTGACTCCAAATTGGTACCTTGGTCAGAATGTATACTTGGAGGTACACCAAAATGACAAACAATTACTTAACCAAAACTGTAGCGACGATTGTGCAATTCCGTTACATAAGGATAGGCTTCTGCCCACTTGGTGAAATAATCCATGACAACTAAAATGTATCTGGTACCACATTTTGAACAGGGGAGTGGGCAAAAAATATCTTTGCCAATTTTCTCTAATGGTGCACCAGCTGATGAAGGCAGGTTGGAGAGGAGCTCGTAATTTTGGAACTGGAGATTTTCTTCTTGCACAGGCATCACACTGTCTGACAAGCTGTTCAATCTCACTACGATAACCAATCCAATAAAACAGCCGTTTGATGTTTTTGAATGTTTTTAAATGTTAAAATTCAACCGCCCCAGATGACCACCAGTCTTGGAATTATGGACTTGTGCAAAAACTGCTCTGGTCTTATCAGCACGAACCACAGGTTGTAAAAGAGAGGGAATCCCTTCAAATCTTCTAGACAACGTACCTTTTTTGAATTCCAGTTGGTCTCATTGATACCAATACCCTTTTGTCTTTCTGTTGGGAGCGAGACATGGGTCGGAGTGTTGGACCTTCCAAAAGTCATCCTCGTCCCAACCTTCAAAAGTCCGACAAATTACTATAAATTCATTCCCATCAGTCTGTCTGGTCAACTTCTGAAGGTTCATCTAACCACGACAGTGCATACTGCATTCTTACATGTGTGTTGTGCCCCAGGTTATGGCATATCAAAGTCAAATGAACTCGAAGTCTCTAACCACCATGCCAACTTGCCCTGAACATTTAAGTTGAACAACCAATGCAGAGACCCACGGTCTGTTCTCATTGTGAACCGCCTGCCGTACAAGTAATGTCTGAAGTATTTAACAAAGTAAACTACAGCTAAAAGTTTTCGTCTGGTGATACTGTAGTTACTTTCAGTCTAATGTAAAAGTCTGATGAGATGCCGCCATACATGTATTTGGTCACAAAGTGACCTGGGTTCTTACAATTCCAACAAACCATTAGACTTTTGTTCTTAGGATAACAGTATTTTACCCTTGCTCTGTTTTACTTTGTCTTCTAACTCGTCTGCTGTTTAACTTCAAACCAGTCTGCCCTGGTTCCGGATTTGCACTTGCTATAACTCGTTTAGGCAAGGTTTCCTTATGTACTCTACGCGAACAAAATGCTTTTTTTTCGGACGCCAAGATAAGTGTTGAACCTAGTGTTTTGGGCTTTAATCTTCGAACTTGTATTCGAAGGTCTGCGGAGTCTAATGCATCCAAAAAATAGTCACAATCCAGTTCATCTCTGAACTCTGGGGAAACATTGGGATAGGCCTTAAGAACAAATATAACCCGCGAATATCGCTCGAAAGCTCAGGAAGCGATTCACTCTTCCTTCGAACTCTAGCTTTCAGCTGTGCTCGATAAAGTTCAGTCTGACCCGATGGACTAAAACGTTTCCTTAAAGACTGCACTAGTTCTGCAAAACATTTTTTCTTTGTCTCTGTTAAGTCCAAATATACTTGCAAACACAGGGCCCCTTAACTTAACGGCCAAAAAGCTGATCTTTTGGATTTCTTACCACGAGTTAGTTTAACTACAAACATGACAAAGATTGAAGTGAGCCAACCAGTCGTCTAATTGGGTTTTACCATTAAAAGTGTCTGGAACTACGACTGGTTTCCTAGTGGGAGAATCAGAAAATTCTGGAGGAGCATTTACTGTTACAGGCATATCATGTATGGATGGACCAATGTCAAGTACCAGAGTTGACACACCAATAATCGGTGTATCACCTATGAAAACGTTCAGTGGTGTTATGCATGTCAATAAGTCTGCCTTGTGTTTGCCCATGCCCGTCCATAGGGGTAGACCTACGCCTGGGTTGTAGGTCCCATGGATAAGGAACATTCTAACAAACTACACAAAATAAGAATTTAATTGAAATAATTTTTTTAAAGCATTTAATAATTAGCGCTCAAATCAACAGAGGAGAGCTCTAATTAATGTATCAGTAACCAACAATAACAAACCAGAGGCAGAGACATCCTCTTAAAACAGTGCCCCTTCAACGCACTCCCCGATTGTGCGTACCGAGGCTCTGTTGAAACCGGGGCCCCATTTCGCTGGGGAACAAGCAACAGAAATCGTGTCGCCTCTGCTGGACCAATCAGGCAGTGCATTGCAGGCATTCAAATGTAATGCACGCAGATTGTAAACACAGTGCATGCACGTGATACATGTACATGTACTCGGTAATGCTGGCCGTTGTCCGCGTCGGCAATTGGCTGCTGTTTAAAGCAAACTGGGAAATCCGTTCTATTACCCGGTACATTCGTCAGCATGCATCCCTGTTATTAATTTTAAAAAAACTGCGGAGTAAATTAAGATCATCGTTTGAAATTTTGGTAGGAGTGGGATTTCCTCAGGGTATTGTAACGTCGCTTGGCAGAGTGGAAATTCCCTGAGATCTCAGGATGAGGCAGAGAGTGATGGAGTAACTTTTGGAACATTGATGACTGATACCTAAGGCTTTTATTTCTGCCAAGAGAACTTATTCCCGTGGTTGCTGGAACGAAACATGCCTTTTTTGCGATGCCTTTTTGAGTTTCAGCTGACAGCCTTCAATTGAGGTGTGTCATTTTTACTTGAACCAAAGTTAAACTGCTTGTAGTACTGTCTGAATGTACGTAGCCAGTTAATGTGGGCAGACACTACTTTTTCTGGTACCATGCTGCTTAGAATACAGTGTGTATTTATCTTGAGTCTTCCACATGTCCACAGCCGAGTTGTTAACACTTTTCTATTTGTCTGACACAGAGACATTATTCGCAATGCTGTCAATGCAAGTCAGCGAGATGCTGTTATCTTTGTTGGATCTGAAAGCATGGCACCTGTTCAGAAACTCATTCAGTCATTGAAGCTACAGACTCCTCCAGTGAGTAATGCAATGTTCTGAAAGTGCCCAACTTCACTTACGTACATGTACAGTAGTAGATGGGACAATGGGCCGAATACATAAAAACTAGAAACTGCTTATAAATAAGAAGCACTGAGCAAAAGCGAAAGCTCATCAAGCAGAAGCAAACGCAAAAACAATTTCTTGAAAACATATTCATCATAACCCTTTGCTGGGGTTCTGAACAACAGCGCTATATTCATCAAGGGGCGCGCGTATTACATGTGTGTACATGTGTATGTAACAATTTTGTATAGACGCACGGGTAAGCAAAAGCTTGTTTTTATGTATTGCAATTGCTACTCTGTGAAGCTTTTGCTTGGAGGAAATTAGTTCTTGCTTTTGCTTCAAAGTAGAAGCTTTTGCTTGTTACCGGTAGCTCTTGCTTATTTTTATGTACGGTATAATTTATAAGAATGTAAGTAAAAGCCTAGAAAAAGTAATTGCTAGTTTTTATGTATTCTGCCCAATGTCTAAAGCAAGTCATTTGTTCATTATTATAAACTTGATAATTAAAATTGAAGAGTTTCATCGCAAAACACTATTGATGTTTTTGGCATTTTGAGAAAATTTACCCATTTTGTATTGCAACTACCGGTAATGGCAGATTCCAATAAGTAAAACAGTTTTTGTGGGATATAACACAGTTTGCCAATAATCTATTTGACAAATGTATACTGTAGGACCACCAATTGAGAATGTACTGACACCATTATCTCATTTTTTGGGGTATATGGCGTTTATTGCGTTTTGCATTGAAACTCTTGAATTGCTCATATCACAAACTTTTATCACACCTTTAATCATACTTGACTGATGTTTCTGCACTTTCTTTCCCGAAGGTTGTATTTGTGGGTCCGTTTCAGCCTAATTCCAACCTGATACCATGGACAGAAATTGGCTCAGAGGTACTGTAGGAAGTTGTTGGTGCTTCGGATAACCTGCTCTGTTAATTATCCCATAGTTGGTTGTTTCATTTAATTGGTGGTTAGGCTTCATACCAAATAAAAAGTTTACATAATGAGATACAAAGACATACATGTCTAAATTCAAAAACAGTCTCAACTACAGGTGTTTCCCCATTGATTGCAGATTGTTCGAATCCAAGAGAATGCACAAGGGCTTGTTGACATGAAATGCCTTGAAACCAACCTGCAGGTCAGTACAGTAATACATGTACCAGTTTCTTTGAAAATTTCTCATACTGGATAAACTTTAGGGGCAATTGCTTGAATTAGTGGACATGAACAGGATGTAAATGTTAACTTTCTAGCTTTTCATGTAATGTGTACCCATCACAAGTACCGGTATTTTGTGAAATGCAACTGTCAAAACTCTTTGTAAAGTGTTTGGCAAATTGATGGATTTTAGCAAGACGCCTCTCAAGCCTTTACGCACTGAATTTCTGCAAAAATAGTAATATCTTACTTGAAAATGTATAGAAGATGGTACACCTATCCTAAATTGTACTAATACATGTTCCTGACTTCGTGGAAAGCAATGGAGACCTACATGCACACTAAATGTGAGCAAAAAAGGACCAGGAACAATTTGTACATGTATATGGATGGACAAAGTGTAACGTAACTACATCCGTAACATAACTGCTTTTGGCTGCTTTTGTTGAATTGTTACAAGTCGTATATCAAATAACTTGCCATGACACCAGTAATGATTGCCAAACTTTGTTTGAGATGAACCCGGTTTAAGGAATTTTTGGGGCAAAGACTTTTTTTTTTCCCATGTTCTTTTCATGTAATGTAACTAACCAAAGTTAAAGTTCTTGATATCACTCACAGAAATCTCGCGATTTTTTTTTATAGTATAAAGGAGGTCTGGTTTAGATGTTAATTGACACCATCAGAATAAAAAAATAATATTTATTCATCTTCATATCTGAAGCGGCCAAACATAATGTAGAAGCCACCTTAAAATGTAACATTGGCACTAATCATGGAAATGCCCCTAGGCTATAAATTCACTTATTTTAAGTACAGTGTATAGTAATTACATTTTTTGTGCCTGTCGAAGAACCTGCTTTTGGGCCTAACATGGCCAAAAGTGTTCCCTTGTACTTGGTGGTATACATTAACGTCATGTGTTGTGTTTATCAAAATACCATTGTTTGGTTGATTTCAGAAGTGGCAAGTGACGGGTCGTCGGCTAATTGGCTATTTTTCAGCAGCCTCCAATATTACTGGTATCCTATCAGATGACGTTGCAATCACAGTCATGCTGCATCATTATGGTGCTAGGGCATTCTGGGATTTCACTTCTTCTGGTCCTCATATTAACATCAATATGAATCCTGTTAACACGGGGTAAGGCCATCTTGGGTACTGCATGCCACGACAAAATATAATACATGAAACTTTGCTTTTGGAAATATCTTGTGTTGTTACCAGTAATTCAGAAGTTAAAAACTCCATTTTCCCTGTAAAATACTGTAAAGACATTAAAGAAAATTGGTAAAGCTTAATTTTTCGTCATTTAAGAAATATTTCCAAATTACATACACATGTCAGCTTGTTGAATTTTTTTAGTAAGATTCTAGGACATTACAAATACTGTATGCTTTGAACATTACACTCATTTTGTTTTATTGTACTTACCAGATGTAATCAGCAAGTATCGGCTTATAAGGATGCCATTTTCTTGTCACCCTCCATGTTGATTGGTGGAGTGCAGTCTCCAGGAGTTCTTATTGCCAAGAAATCTCTCTTAGAAAATGTATTTCAAAATGATGGTGATGACAGGTCAGACTATGTAAGTGTGCAATTACAAAAAATGCCATAATTGATTAAAACGTTAAATAAAAATTGTCGTGTGTCTGGCAGAAGTGCATACACTCTGGTGCAAAAAAAATCAATTATGCCCTTCTCCCAGGCACACGACGAAATGTGTTGCATTAACCTTTACAACAGTGAACTTCATTTGCCCATGTTGGGTACAGTTTGTCTGTCCGTATGGTGCTTGTACAAGTCTTATTTCTGCATCAGCGGCTGCAAAGCATTGCTTTTAAATATAAGGGAAAACCTGAGGAGTATACATGTACTACTGTGCCTCATAGCCCACCTGGTATACCATCTGTCCGAGGTATTGGGGGAAAACTTGAAGGGGTGTACCACTGTGCCTCACAGCTCAGCTGGTAGAGCACCTGCTCGGTGTGTCAGAGGTCTTGGGGAAAACCTGAGGGATTATACCACTGCCTCATAGCTCGGCTGGTAGAGCCTCTGCCTGGTACCGTATGTCAGAGGTCTTAGAGAAAACCTGAGGGGGTGTACCACTGTGCCTCACAGCCAGCTGGTAAAGCATCTGCTCGGGGTGTGTCCGAGGTCTTTGGGGAAAACCTGAGGGATTATACCACTGTGCCTCATAGCTCAGCTGGTAGAGCATCTGCCCGGTGTGTCGGAGGTCTTGGGGGGAAAACCTGAGATGTTGTACATGTACCACTGTTACCTGATAGCTCAGCTGGTAGAGTGTCTGCCTGGTATGTTAGAAGTCTGATGAGGAACATTCTGTGACTCTTGTAATAAACAAGTAATCTAGTCAAGGAATTTTCCATTCACTGCGAAACTTTTCCTATTCATTAATTGGAAAGAGTTTCACTTGACAGACAGCATGTCAGTTGACACACAGACATATTTCATGCTGTTTTGCCAGCAGTCATCTGCTCAGTGGGAAGGCTGATATCACTGCTCTAGCAGTATTGGGCTAATTTGCAGGGGTAGATACAGCCACTCACTCATCATAATACATGTATCAACTGTGTTTGGTTTGTTTTTCTTGTGTTTGTTTGTAGATAAACCACTGGGACCATCGTTACTTGAATGACATCGAGATGAGAGAGGAAGGGGGTATGCAGTCTGTTGTTGGAGCCGTCAGAGCAGGTCTTGCATTCCAACTAAAGGAAGCTGTCGGAACAGAGTACATTGTGGCCAGGGAACAGGAAGTCTCCAAGTAAATACAGTAATCTTATAACAATTTACTCAGACTAGTTGGGGTCAATTTTCTGGAAAATCAAGACCACATTTAATATGGCTTGGGAATCGACGTCACGACGCCATTATTAACGTCATTCCCTGCTGCCATACTTCAAGGTAGTGAGTGGTTGCTATGCGAACTGGCGTGCAGCCTCGTCAAGTTTGGATATGCATGCGGCGCCCGCGCGATTCTATATCACGCAAACAACGACATAGTAATTGAATTCCACATGTCGCGGCGCGCGAGTCCTGCATGCGTGAGAACAAAACAAGCTGAACGTACATCGCGCACGTTACTGGCAACAAACATGGCGGAAACCACTGCATTGTGACGTCGCATGACGTCACATTCCCAAGCCCTATAGAAATTTCTTTATTTTTGAAGAAACTTTGTGGAGAGACAATGTTCAGTAAAGTGCTTTGTTTAAAAACAGAAAAGTAAACATATTCCTAGTGACCGGCCTTTAAAACATAGATGGCACAGAATGACAGCTTATTATTAAAGAGTAGCAAAAATATTAACGCACTCATATTGTTTGTTTTTTTTCTACAGGAAAGTGCTTTCAAGTTGGTCAGACTGTCCTAATCTTGTGCTTCTTGGAAACACAGCCGTGCCTCGTCTTCCAATTTTCTCCTTTCTGATTAAAAGTCCATCAACCGAACAATTTCTACACCACAACTTTGTCGGTGCCGTACTTAATGATGTGTTTGGCATACAGGCAAGTGGAGGGTGTGTGTGTGCTGGCCATTATGCACGGGTAAGTCATTGAGGTTACGTACGTAGGCAATGGTTTGGGTTTGAAACTGCTTTTGTTTTGCCTAATAAAGGAAGGGACAACACTGGCAAAGGGTTACCATGCTCTGTACACTTCATGTAAGTCATCATCTTTTGCAGTTTGGCGTCAGGACTTGAGAGGGCTTGAGTCGGGACACAACAGATTTGTTAATACTTCACGGCGTATGGGAGTTGGGGGGGGGGGGGGGGGAGGGGGGGGTGGGAAACAATTGGGCATCAATCTTGACATCATCCATGCATTCGTTGCATGGTTGGTACGTGTCATAATCCCTTTCAAAATTTCAAATATGGCGCAGCACATGTATACGTTAAATGAGTATATCATCAAAAAATTATTGGGTTGCTGACGTGAAAAAAACAATATTCTTTGATCCTCATGAATATTTGTGCACCGAGCAATATATTGGTAATATTTTTTATTAAATTCACTGATAACTTTAAACAAGTGTTGTCCCTTCCTTTAACTTTCTGGGATGTGTAAAGATTTTACTTTGAATGTTAAATGTTTTTGGGTTATTTTGAAAGGATCTGCATACATGTACATCTAATGCTGTGACCGAATGAACGAACCGAACGGGATTTTACCGAACTTGGCACTTCCGAACTGAACCGGACCGAACCGAACATTTCACTTAGTTCGGCTGTTCAGGAGTAGTTCACTTTGGATTTCACATCTTACATATTTTAACTGTCGATCGAACATCACATAATAATGGCATCTTATATAGCACACATATCTATCCTGCAGGATACTCATGGCACTTTACACATTATCACCCTGGTCATTGGGCACAACTCCCTGGGGAGTACGCAGCCCGGCAGTCTGCCACAAAAGCGCGGAACTGTTTGATTGCAAATGCCCTCTAGCAGCATGGCATACATTGGCATTGTGAAAATGGCGTATCGGTACAGAATTATTTGCACAACGTTGTGAAAAGCATTTTGGCAAAAATCAATAAGCCCCCTTACAGATACAAAGCAATATTTGCGGGCACTACAAACAATCGTTAGAAAATAAATCACATTGGCTAGGAAAAAATACCATCTCACGATAGTACATGTACCGTGTACATACACTTTGCTCATGGTACAAATCACAAAATGCATACACACCACAAGTAGCGCTGCATCCCGGCTGCAGATTTTTGTTCAGTCAACTTTACCCCACCAAAGCCGTTATCTTGTTCATTACGACATATACATGTAAACCATGTAAAAGAGCGGGTTGGAATATTTTTAAAAATGCATGCTCTATAGAGAAAGTTAGCTGCACGTGGCGTGATCACTTTCAACCCACACTGCTGGTAATACTTGCTTCGACGAAGCAAATCTGTCATTTGAACGGCTCCCTTCATTCCACGAAGCGATTTCGAGGGCCTGTTGCACAAGCGCAATGTGCATCGCGCGCCTAGCAGGAGTTGTTTTTGACACGCCGCTGGAAACCCATCCTGAGATCTCAGGGAATTTCCACTCTGCAAAGCGGCGTGACAATACCCCGAGGAAATACACGCAAATCTGTGGAGCCCGAGTCATTTTGATGTAATTTAATCAATTTGGTCATGTTATGCCGAAAAGAAACAATTTCTATACTTTCCAAAAATTGTATTGGGTTCCGTTCCTTATGACTGTCCCATTCCTACCAAACTTTCAAACGACGAACCTTATTTACTCCGCAGTTTTTCAAATTAATAACAGGGATGCATGCTGACGAATGTAATGGAACGGATTCCCCAGTATGCTTTAAATAGCAGCCAATCGCCGACGCGGACAACGGCCAGCATTACCAAGTACATGTATCACATGCATGCACGGTGTTTACAATCTGCGCGCGTTACATTTGAATGCCTGCAATCGTGCTACAATGCACTGCAAGCGTCCTGATTGGTCCAGCAGAGGCGACAAGATTTCTGTCGCTAGTCCCACCGCCAAATGGGGCCTTTTTCAACAGGGCCACTGTACGCAGGAGTTAGGGAGTGCGTTAAAGGGGCACTGTTGCAAGAGGATGCTGGAAACCACACAACGCGTCTAGACGCTTGAAGCTCAGCGCTTGATGTGCAACGCACATTACTTAACGATTATTAACTAGTCTTCAGGTTTTCCCCATGGATGATTTGTTGAGCAGCTTTGTTTATCACTCTTGGGGGCATTTCACGTGGCCCAAAGCATCACATGGCACATATACATTCTTAATTTTAATGCTGAAGAATCCATTTTTGATTTTTTTAAAGGGTCTGCTTGGGATTGATAAAGAATTGGCCAAGAAATTTGAGGGTTCATCACTTGAAGACAGGTAATAAAGATAGCCTTGTCCTTGATCACCAATGCATACATCGAACGTGCAGCCAGAATGATACTTGATTGCACTTGCTGAAATCTTTGAAACACTTAACTGGCTGGTGTTTGCCGACAAGAAAGCGCTTTAAAAAACACATGCTTGCCTATAAATCATTGCATCAACTGACTCGAATTTATTCTCAGGTTTATTTGTTCATTGTCATTGTACAAGGCAGTCACAATTCCATCTTAAAAATGTCTTTTTCACTTTGAAAGAAAGAAAATTGATGTCATAGTTTCCAGTACTCGAGGCGAGAGAGTAAAAACTGAAATGCTATTAACAAATTTAAAACTCCTAAAATTCATGTTGACTAAACTGCAAGTTCTGCAAATAATCAAAGAGTTTTGTTTGTGTTTTTTGACAACAGGCCAGGCTTTACCTGCATTAGCCTGCCCTACTTCATGGACAGTGTATGTGTAGATTTTGTAATTCAGGCCGTTTGTATGACGGCAAAGCATGCCTGGAAATTGCTTCCACAGGTAGGAACCATTAACAAAAGTCTGGGGCCAATTTCATGGCACTACTTAAGCACTAGCTGAAAACACATGCTTACTGTAGCAGAAAAGTTTTGCTGACATTACTGCTATTTCACGGCCATGGCGTGTGGAAACAGGCGTTGTTGCATCAGTAGTGTTTAGCCTCTGATTATGAAGCTAGCAAATGTTTAGCATTGCTTAAGAGTGAGGGACTGTAAATATCAAGAATTTTTTGAAAATGTTGGCCATGGCCAAAAAATGGATTTCCTTTATACTTTTATATTTGATGGACCTTTGCCCCAAACTAACAAATGTGGTAAAAGTTTTGAAAAAATACCTTTGTTGCTATGGCAACAGCCATTTTTAGATTTTTGCCATTTTCTCACTTTTTTAAGAGTGAAATTTGTATATTTTTAAAACTGCGTCACGATTAAACAAGATATATAAAATAATTTTCTTTGAAAGTTATTGATAGGTGGGTCCTTGGAGACTGCATTGCATGTATAAAAATAGCCACCAGGTATTTGGGTGGGTTATACCATTTATTTCAAATAGGGGTGTTTTTTAATTTTTTTTTAGTATGAAAATATACCATTTTTTGACAGCTCATAACCCATATGGTAGTGCTCCAATTTCAACATAGACCACATATTATTGAGATGGGACATTGGTCTTGTGGAATATTTAAAAAACAGCTGGGGGAAATATACTTTATTGTTCGCAGTGTTGCCAGACATTTTACCATTTCTTCAAATTTTGGTCCAAGGCTAAGTGTTGGCGACATTTAAAAAAAGTGACAAAAAAAAGGCATTTTTAAGTAGAAGGTCGTAACATGTCGATTTAATCTAATTTTGGGGTGCTGAATCCAAAAATGACAGTTATGAAGTTGTATTTTAAGTTAAAGGGGTATTTGTGGCCCAAAAATGCCAGAAATTAGTTAAAAAAAACACGAGTTTTTGTGCAAAAAAACCAATTGTTTTCTCAAATAGAACATGGTTACATGCCATAACATGCCACTCTTTCTAAATCCATAAATGACAGTGTCCAAGCTGTATTTTAAGGGCAAAAGTGCTTCTTTGGGGTAAAACATAAACAAAGTTTATAAACACTAGTTTTTGGCAAAACAAAAAAGAGGAGAAAAGAGATATAGCCTACTAATTGACAAGTAGAGGCTACTTGTTACTTTTACCACGGTACTTAATTTTTGAGTGTCCGGAAACAAAAATGGTTGGCTAAGCTGTATTTTAAGTTAAAGGGGCTTTTGGCAAAAAATACTGAAAATCTTTTTTAAAACGTTGAGTTTTTGTTTAAAAAAAACCAAACAAATATCTGCGTGGAATGCATGGTAACATGCCACTCTTACTTAATTTTGGGTGCTGAATCCACATGACTTTACCAGCAAGCTGTATTTTGATGGTCAAAGGTTTTTGTTTTGACAAAAAGCATAAATTAATTCCTAAATCCAAACAATACTGTTACTATAAAGCTGTAATGAACACAACCACATAAAATGGTTTAAAATGATTACACATGTAATACAAAGCAGGTATTTCCATAATGAAAATTAACCAGTGCATGAAAAGAAAATAATCTTATATCAGTTTTACAGTGGAATATGAATATATTGAACTTGAAGTGTGCAAAATACACATTACTAGGAGTGTTAAAATCTCGGCCTATAATTTGAAAGTGGTAATAAGAGAAGGATGGGGTGAATTTAGTTGCAAACCTGTACATTATAAAGGTGAGAAAATTTCTTGGATAAGAGATGCTTGTTTTAGTACAAATTACAAAACAAATATTTTTGAGATAAATCGGGAACATGCCAATCCTACCTTTTCATTAATTTCGTCCTAAAACAAAGTGGTCGAAAATTATGTCTTTGCTTGCAACTTGTTTATGTTTTTTGGGGGGGGTTTTGCCGTTTGTTTCTCGGATACACTTCTTCTTAAAAAAAAATACAAAAAATTGGTTGGATTCAGGTTAGACAAGACATTTGTCTAGTCACCAACACCACAATATTGCACCTATCCATTGTTTCCCTTGCCCCTCTCCCCCGGACTGCCCCACATAAGATGTGGGGATTGTCACTTTTCTTGCGAGACAAAATCCCCACCCTTGGGGAAAAATTTAGGTGACAAAAACCCCCACCGTCTGGTGCAAAAATGTACATCTTGCTATCGGATGCATAGAAATTTATATTTCAATGTAACAAAATCCCCACCCTGGGGCATGAACAATTTGGCCAAATCCCCACCTAGTGGGAGGGGGCGGGGGCAGCCTGGGAAGGAGGGAGGGAGGAGGGAGGGAGGGAAACGAATGATATGTGCATAATGGAAACCGGTGGTCTCCAAAATATCCGTCACCCTCTCTTTGGCCACATTGACTGCTACCAGATGACATATGCCAGCTAATGGCACCCTTAACTAAGCTGCGCATCAACATTGAAGGGGGACCGGGACTTCATATTCTGACGTTGCCTGAATGAGACCCAGGGGCCGCCCAAGCACCACCTCGGTGTGCTACCTGGAAGCTGACCCCTGGACACAAGTACAACAGCTGTGACAGTCTGCATCTCGTTTGATCTGGGCGGCTCTACACTGCAAAAACTGTGGTGTTAAATAACACCAGTGGGTGTCGTCTTATATAGATACCAAGCCTGGTGTTAAATGTTAACACCACAAGTATTAGTTTTAACATCGAGAGTGTTAAAAATATTCCAAGTGTGGTAAAATTAACACCTATGTAGATACCAGGCTTGATATATATATATATATATATATATATATAAGACAACACCACTGGTGTTAATTTAACACCACATTTGTTTGCAGTGTAAGTCCGCCATGATGGATTAAGAGAACAACGATGATCACTGTATATTTGTTGTTGTTTTTACTGCAGGCTTTTAAAATGTGTTTAATTATAACATCATTTAGATTTTGTTTCCCCAAAAGAACCTTTGCCCTCAAAATACATCTTGGACACCGCTATTTTGAGATTAAGCACCCCAAATTAAGTAAGAGTGGCTTGTTATTACCATGTTCTGTTGGAGAAAACGGGGTTTTTTTGGTACTAAAAACACTTAAGTTTTTCAACCAATTTTAAGACTTGTTTGCCAAAAATTCCCTTTAACTTAAAATACAGCTTCGTAACAGTCATGTTTGGATTCACCACCCCAAATTAGGTAAGAGTGGCATGTTACCATGTTCTTTTAGAGGAAAAGTTTTTTTCTGTAAAAAAAACACCTTGTTTTTCAACTAATTTGTTTCCTTTTTTGCTGAAATTGCCCCTTTAACTTAACATACAGCTTCGTAACAGTCATTTTTGGATTCACCACCCCAAATTAGGTAAAAGTGGCATGTTACCATGTTCTATTTGAGGAAAAGGGTTTTTCTGTACAAAAAAAACTTGTTTTTTCAACAAATGTTTATACCTTTTTGCCAAAAATACCCCTTTAAAGTAAAATACAGCTTCGTAACCATCATTTTTAGATTCACCACTGCAAAATTAGGTCAAATCAACATGTTACAACTTTCTACTAACAAATTCCTCTTTCTGCCACCTTTTTGAAATGTCGCCTATTCTACATGTTCTACTTAGCCTTCCACCAACTTTTGAAAAAATGGGGAAATGTCTGTCAACACTGCGAAAAATAAAACACTTTCCCCCAGCTATTCTTTTTATATTCCACAAGACCAATGTCTCATCTCACTAATATGTGGCCGATATTCAAATTGGAGCACTACAGTCAGTCCGCAGCGCACACAAAAGTGCTTCCTTTTATCTGCACAGTATGCAAGCGTGACTTCAGCCAGTTGCAGTCTTGCATATTTAATGAGCTTGAACAGCCTGTCGAAAACCAAGGATTTCTCATTCATTTCTAGGGATCTGAACAATAAGAGTAGGATTTTCAGAAAGATGAGAAACATATCTGTCGTCGAGTATCACTATTTTATGTTTTTTTTATATTTTGAGTTGAGAAATATTCAAGAAAAAACACGTCAAAAAAGACGACAAAAGACACCCAAAACATCGGCAAATATCTCCCTTTGTCACTGCTATCAGCAGTCCATGTTTACCTTTTATACAAAGAATATGTAATATTCTACCCATAAATAATGAAAATTGTACGTACTTTTGTCTAGTCCAGTCAGGAAACAGCGAAATCCAACGGCATTCCCAAAATACACAAACCCAAAATTACCGCCGTGACACCGCATAGTTTCCCGTAGTCCGATTGGCTAACGATGACGTCATTGCTAGTTCCAGATTAGACTGGTTTCAAGTCCACCAATGTTTTCGTGGGTTGTACCATGGAGCTAGTTATTGAATGCATGTATAGGTCTACCTTGATTTTCTTTTCTCCTCTTCGAACAGTATAGTTAAGCCCCCATAAATCGAGCTAAATTCAAACCGGTGTAAAAATTCTCAAAGCATAGCCAAGTGTGTATTCAATCTTAGTTTTGATCATTTTTTCCAAAAAATCACTTAGCTAGGATCTGAAGCTTTTTTTAATGTTTACACAAGATTGAAGTAATTTCCTAATCTTATGGTTCCTTGTTCTATGCCTCCATCGGCCCAAATAAATTTTAAACAGTAATCAGTCCAGTTGGGAAAAGGATTATATGACACAGGAAACGTGACAGATTGTTAACGGTTTTTTTTAATTTATTCAATGTCACACATCTTTGGATACTACACAGCAACTGATAAATAAATCTGTTAAAACAACTACATGACTTATGAATGACATATGGTGGATTTCAAAACCGTTATTATTGCCAAAAATGTAACCATAATGAAAAACCACGAGCGGAATAGTCACAACAGGTTCTGTTGTTGCAGAGAGTGTATAATTACATAAATATTATAAAACGTTTTTTAAAACTTGATAACTGCCACACATGTAAACACTGTCTGATTAGAGTTGCTAAAGTATACTGGATCAACTGTAAAAGACAAATACATGTATGACGATACAAAATATATGGTTTATTGCTTGTACATGTATTTCAAGCTGCACAGATCCCAAAAATAAAATATAGGTTGTATCTCTCATCAGCTGGTTTAAAATTATATACAGGTACATGTACATCTAAACTCTAAGTGGGACTTGCACTAACATGCATAACAAAAATTAAGTACAAGTTATTAATATCAGTTGACAATTTTGACATACATTGTAATTAAAATAGCACACTGGTACAAACCCTGCAAATAAAAGTCTTGCATATACACACACTGCCACATTTCATTATAGGATAAGTACTGCAACTTAATTACCAGTAAATGTATGTTTTTATGTTCCTTGGCAGAATGCTTGACACTATGTCAAAAGACAAGTGAGTGAGTTAGAATGACTAAAATTACCAGGGATAATTGCCGGAGTCTCTGTGAAGTTGTCAGGAGATGTGTCTCAGATGAACTTTGCGTTATCCTATGCCATTGTGCTTCTGATGCTGCATACATGATGCCCCATGATGACCACTGCAGTAATTGAAAATAGTTAAAACAAAATTAGTGAGCACTAATAATATCAAGGGGAGGGGGAGGGGGTGTTGTGCCGTGCAGATTTCACCCACATTTTGAGTGGGGAAAATTTAACATTCCCTGAGGAAACACTTAAAAAATCGCAGTGGCTATATATAGTTACATTAACCATAACGCGTTAAGAAATGCATATAGTTACGGTATTGCAACTGCGTAAATCACTGCATCGATGATATCAGGGGGCGAGTCGGTCAGGGGGCGAGTTGGAAAGGGGCCGAGTACATAAGGTGGCGACTTGACCTGATTCCAACTTAATTACCAATAGGCATAGGCCTACCTTTAGAAAAACATAAGTGGGATAAACAAATTTAAGATTTCTTTTAAATTGTGTGAAGAAAGACTTAACAATTTGTCAGCCTGTCTCGTATGTTTTGCACTCAAGGTCTAAAGCCATGATCGACTCTCCAAATTTCCCTCAACTTTGAAGTCGAGTCGGTCAACGGACGAGTTGGTCCAATGGTCGAGTTGACTGTCATGAATGTGTTTATTAGGCGCATTTCTACAATGTCTGCGTGCACACGTACGTACGTACACACGTACGTGTGCAGCCACAGTAACATCGCACTGCTAAAAGGGTGAAATCTCGCGGTAAAATCGTAGCGCAAAAACCATTGAAAAAACTCGATCAGCAAGCCACATGGCACGTTAAACGAAAGCACTTGTCTTCATCTATCGGAAAAACGCTATTGTTTTCCAAAGTTTTGTCTAGTCCAGTCAGGAATCACAAACCAATTGACCCCCTCAAAATCCACGATACGACCCATCACTTCAGATTTACACAATTACCAACTAAACAATGACCCAAATTGTGACAAAATATACATCAATCGAAAGAGGAAGATTTATTCTACAAACTTACCCCGCCATCTTGGCCACCAACTACTCGTTAAAAACGCATGCGAGCAACGAAATAAGGCCAACGAAATCTCGCTAACATCCCGGACTTTCTCGCGGCGCGTTCACGCCACTGAGCTGTGCAGATAAAATCGGGCATTTGACCTCATTATCGGGGGCGCTGCGGACTGACTGACTACCATATGGGTTATGAGCTGTCAAAAAATGGTATATTTTCACACTTTGAAAAAGTAAAAAAACACCCTTATTTGAAATAAATGGTATAATCCAATGACATACCTGGTGATTATTTTTATACATCCAGTGCAGCCTCCAAGGACCCACCTATCCATAACTATTAAGAACAATAATTGTCTATGTCTTGTTTAATGGTGAAGCAGTTTTGAAAATATGCAAATTTCACTCTTCAAAAAGTGAAAAAAATTCAAAACTAGCCTAAAATCGTAATTTGGCTGTTGCCATGGCAACAAAGTATTTTTTTTCAAAAATTTCACCAAATTTGTTAGTTTGGGGCAAAGGTCCGTCAAATATAAAAGTATGAACAAAATCTATTTTTGACCGTGGCCACCCGATTCTCGATATTTACAGTCCCTCACTCTTAATGTTACAGTCTTAAGCCATGAAATTAGCCCCTGTTGTCTTGAGAAGAGTTACTCATCTTAGGATGGGACAGTCCTAATATGCTTCTTTTATGTCATAACTTCCTAAATAATAGTGTGTAACCCAATTTCGATTGTCATGTTGAAATGGTTTGCAGCTAAATTTTAGTTAATGTGCATTATTCACAAATTTGTAAGAGTTTACATGGTTTAAATGAAGTTTATTTTTGGTCGTTTGATCAAATGGTCTGTAATTTTCAAATAATTCAAACAAATTACTTAAATTTTAAATAAAGAACACAATGTTACGCCTTGTTGGTAGGGTCAATGGCAAAATGAAATCAGCAGGGGAACAGACAATCTCACCCAGTGGGCAGGGGGAGTGGGCAGGGCATGGGGCACGTACAGAGCTAGGGGTCCTGCTTGAAAAATACTACTCTCTGTAGAACTGCGAAAATGTTGGCAACTTTGGACGGCCCCTTATTTGGTACTTTAAAGTTTGTTTGCTGCTTCGCAGAAAAAAAGTATGCAATGTTGAATAGTATATTAATGCAGTATGGTGTTTTTTGCCTCAGTATGTATTTAATGCAGAGATAGGTGAATGGACACAGAGGGATCATAAAGGATTCCTGGACCAGCGAAGCTTGACTTCTATCAGCTACTCAGATGGCAAGATGACCTACCTAAGACCTGCCATAAGTGAAGCCAAGGAGTATACGTACAAGGTAGTTTTGTCATTTTAAGATATGTAATTAAATTTAGTTCAAGATCTTAGTTTACTTAAAAGTTTTTAATTCAGTGCAGGTTTGCAGTGAAAAATATGAATTTAAAATTTATATATTTTGTTTTAAATTCCAGGATTGCCTGAAATTTGCGCAAAAAGTCTTCCTAACTCCAGTAAAGGTTAGTACTTAATTTATATGACTACATGAATAACCACCATTAATGCTGTGACCGAACAGACAAACTGAATGTAATTTTATTGAACTTGGCACTTCCGAACCGAATATTTCACTCAGTTCGGCTGTTCAGGAGTGGTTGACATTTAATTTTACAGCCAACGACACATTCACCTGTCCAGTTGATTTCTTCCTCCACCGTCCACGAGATCTTTTTGAAGGTCAAACACCTCTTCACAAGTCGTCTCAGTGATCGATTTCGTTCTGAAATATTGGATAGCAGATTTGCTATGCAATTCTTTTGTGTATAGCAATTTTTGTATTTTGTTTAGCAATCCAGTGTTTTTGTATAGCAAATGATAGACTGAGCAACTGAGTCGTTGGCTCTGTTTTTGAAAATTTCGTTTTTTCCTTGACTCGAGAAATGTTTACGTGTAGGACATACATTGCTGGAACGGACCAATGAAATACTGTGGTTGCCTGATGAATATTTATGACAGTGTTGTAAGACTCGAGTCACAATTTTGGCAATGACGGGTCACATATTTTAAAAAAGAAAGATATATATTCGCGCGCTTATTGCAGTATTCTTGGGGGAAAGACAGTACGACACATGAATAAATTATGTACACTGGCCCCACCAGGCCAGCAAGGAGCGCACGAGCACGTCATAATTTCACGTACGAAACTATAGCAGATTCAGTTTCATTTTTGGCGAACAAGTGACTCGGGACTCGAATTCAAGGCTGATGACTCGAGACTCAGAAGTACTATGAAAGGGCTATGACAAAAATCTACACCTTTGGTACATAAAACAAAGACTGCTTTAGTATAGGCCCTTGGTGATTTCGGGGCATAGTTAGAAAAAAATGTTGGCATGACTTTTAAATGTTGATAGACTGGCATACTTTTCTTGGCAAGTTTATAAAAATGTTGAGACTTGTTTTTCAGGGTAACGGGTGATGGCTGAATTTATTTTCGCTTTGGCGTGCCATAGTATGGACACAGTAATGGCGGAGAGCAACCGGTTGTCAAGAAAATGAAACCAAAGAATTAGGAGTGCAATATGATTGCACAGGGCATACAAGATTTTTCCACTGAAATTGCTTTTAGGAAATTATTTGACCTTACTCCTCCAAGGTACTATCTATTTAATTTTTTTTTAGGATATGTTGAAAATATACAGAATGAGAATGCAAAATTTCAGAGTGGTATTGAAAAAAATGACAAATTATATGGTGTCAAAGTCTCAACACCCGTAGAAAAATGAGGAGGTTCAAAAATGGTATCTGGTAATAGGCTCCTTATTTTAACAGTGTATTTATGTTTTTTTATTTTTTTACAAAGATACAGACCCCGCTACCAGAGCAAAGCGTTCAGTTGGACTCCAAGACTTCTACCCTGCAATGGTTTTATATGCTGCCAAGTGAGGCACTAACTTTCGCTAAGAAGTCTAAACCTTGCCAAAGGAGTTTGCTGAAGAAGGTGCCGTTTGAACCCGAAGACCACAAGAAGATCATTTCACTTAATGAGAGAGAAGTTAACAAAAAAGATGAAACTTCAGTTGTAAAGAGACACGTGGAAATCCGCATAGGTGACCGGCGATACGCCTGTAAACACTGCAATAAGACATTAACAACAAGTAGTGCCTTGAAGACGCACATGAGAACCCATACTGGTAAGCGGCCATTTGCATGCAAACACTGTGATAAGACATTCACCCAGATTGGTGCCTTGAGGACACACATGAGAACCCATACTGGTGAGCGGCTATTAACATGCAAACACTGTGATAAGACATTAACGGTGAATAGTGCCTTAAAGACACACATGAGAACCCACACTGGTGAGCGCCCATTCGCATGCAAACACTGTGATAAGACATTCATACAGAGTAGTAACTTGAAGACACACATGAGAACCCATACTGGTAAGCGGTCATTTGCATGCAGCCACTGTGATAAGACATTCTCTCGGAGTAGTATCTTGAACGCACATGTGAGAACCCATGTTGATGAGCAGCCATATGCATGCAGCCACTGTAATAAGACATTCACAGTGAATAGTGCTTTGATGGCACACATGAGAACCCACACTGGTGAGCGCCCATTCGCATGCAAACACTGTGAAAAGACATTCATACAGAGTAGTAACTTGAAGACACACATGAGAACCCATACTGGTGAGCGGCCATTTGCATGCAAACACTGTGATCAGAAATTCAGAAGGAGCAGTCACTTGAAGACACACATGAGAATCCATACTGGTGAGCGGCCATTTGCATGCAAACTCTGTGATAAGACATTCACCCAGATTGGTGCCTTGAGGACACATATGAGAACCCATACTGGTGAGCGGCTATTTACATGCAAACACTGTGATAAGACATTCATGGTGAATAGTGCCTTAATGACACACATTAGAACCCACACTGGTGAGCGCCCATTCGCATGCAAACACTGTGATAAGACATTCATACAGAGTAGTAACTTGAAGACACACATGAGAACCCATACTGGTGAGCGGCCATTTGCATGCAAACACTGTGATAAGACATTCATCCAGAGTGGTGCCTTAAACGCACATGTGAGAACCCATATTGGTGAGCGGCCATATGCATGCAGCCAATGTGATAAGACATTCACGGTGAATAGTGCCTTGAAGACACACATGAGAACCCATACTGGTGAGCGGCCATTTGCATGCAAACACTGTGATAAGACATTCACCCATAGTGGTGCCTTGAAGAAACACATGAGAACCCGTACTGGTGAGCGGTCTTTTGCCTGCAAACACTGTGATCAGACATTAACGGCGAGTTGTCAGTTGAAGACACACATGAGAACCCATACTGCTGAGCGGTCATTTGCATGCAAACACTGTGATAAGACATTCATCCAGAGTGGTGCCTTGAACGCACACGTGAGAACCCATACTGGTGAGCGGCCATATGCATGCAGCCTCTGTGATAAGACATTCACAGTGAATAGTGCCTTGAGGCCACACATGAGAACCCACACTGGTGAGCGCCCATTCGCATGCAAACGCTGTGATAAGACATTCATACAGAGTAGTAACTTGAAGACACACATGAGAATCCATACTGGTGATCGGCCATTTGCATGTAAACACTGTGGTCAGAAATTCAGTAGGAACGGTCACATAAAGACGCACATGAGAATCCATACTGGTGAACGGCCATTTGCATGCAAACACTGTGATAAGACATTCACCCAGAGTGGTGCCTTAAAGACACACATAAGAACCCATACTGCTGAGCGGTCATTCGCATGCAAACACTGTGATAAGACATTCTCAAAGAGTGGTTACTTGAAAACACACACGATAACCCACACTGGAGAACGGCCATATGCGTGCACCCACTGCGATAAGATATTCACAACGAGTGGTCACTTGAAGAGACACATGGGAACCCACATTGGTGAGCGGTCATAATATTTGTGACATTTCCATAGGATCGTGTAAAACACTTTGTCACCCAACTCAACTGTACCTAAAGCTACAAAACTGAAATGTTCCTAATATTCACAATTTAAATTTGATAAAAAAATTCCTGATTTACAAGTGACTTTGTAGGTACATAATAACGCTATTACAAACATTCTTTAGATGGTTAACGTTCCAGGAATTCAAGAAAACGTTCAAATTTCCTATGCAAGCCACACAAGTCTTTCTCTGGATCATAATAAGGAAGCACATTATACATGTTTTGTGATTAACGAAGTCTAAACTGCTTTCAAAAACAATTTAATGGTATAATTTCTCTGTTGATGAGATCCATGTGAAATTAAATTCAAAACGGTAACATTTATACAGTATTCAAAATCAGTAAAACACTAACAGGCAGCGTGTAACAAATAAACACTTTGGCAGGATTTCACATGTACTGGTATGTGATGATTGCTTCTACTGCTTTTTTGTTAGCAGTGCATTTGAAAATGCACATGAAAATAACATTTTCCCTAAAGTATGTACAGTTAGTCGCATTATACATCATGCAACATACATATATCCTGAAATTGATTTCCCAAAACGCTAAGTTCCGTCTTAGGAAGGGTTACTTATCTTGATACCAATACTACTTGATTTTAAGTTAAGAATCGTTTTGTGAAATCGGCCTCTGATGATGCAATGCATTTTCATTGAACAACTTTCATGAACAATTTTAATTTATAGATCCCAGTATTGTAATGATGATCAAGTTCACCTGACAGTCTTACTCATTTAGATGGTATGTAGGCTAGCTAATTTGTCTGGCCAACAACATGGAAAGATGATTTGTTGCAAAGATGACATCAGAAAATAAAATAAAAGTGTACGAGTTGCACTTGTTACTGAAGCACATTGTCTTACTTCTCATTCGTAAGATCCGGGTGAGGTAGGACATCAAGTGATTAAAAAGAAGATCATTGACACCCATCGTAAAGTTCTTTAATTGTGCCATTTTTATTGAGATCGGTGATTTGGCTTTCGCAGGCGACCGTAGGACGTCCCGTAGGAAATCCTGCAAAATAAACTAACTTTTAAAACTTTAACTTTCATAAAATACTCCTCGTGACATCACGAGCCATATGTATGGCCAGTAGCATCGCTTCTCGAGCAGTTTGAGGACAGACGGCAAAAGTATCTGCTTGCGAATTGATGGCTTCTCCCTAAATCTGGGCACTTCGAATTCGATAAAGTACTCGGTTACTCTCGCTCGACCAGTTCCAATATGAAACAAGTTTCTTCACTGCATGGGTCTCCCTTTTCAAGGACTCTGATGACGGAAAGCATTTTCTGCCAGAGCTCCTTCAGCCGCGAAATATCAGGGTCACTAGCCTGAAGTTCTGCAAGTTGCTTGCTCGAAAGGGATATGGTAAGGATGAAGCGACAATTGGTTTCGAAGGAATGCGCTGTGGCTGAGCTTTGGCTTCCTCTGCCCAAACGTCATTTACCAAGTTCCTGATCTGCGTCCTCGGGCTGCTTGGGACAACCGTCGTCGAAACTACTGATGACATGTTGGCTTGCAAGCTTTGTACCGAGATTTATTCCTCGAGGATGAAAGGTCTGCCAAAATCAGGATACCCTAAGATGGATGGACTAGTCAACTTCTGTTTTAAGTCAGACATCGCTCGGTCGCATTCCTCAGTCCATCCACGTACACCCGGTGGAACTGTATTAGACTTCTTGTTCTTCCTGGTAGATCTTTGACCAGTCAGTAACTGATGTAGAGGCGCAGCGATCTTTGCAAAACCATCTACACAGCTCTTATAATATCCAGCGATGCCGAGGAACCCACGCAATTCAGTATCGGTCTTTGGTTTCGGCCACTCGCGGATTGCAGATGTCTTGTCTGGATCCGGAAGGATGCCCTTCTTTGAGATGACATGTCCGAGTTATGGCACTTCTTGGGCTTCGCTTTCAGATTCCATGATATCAGCCGTGTGAGAACCATGTCAAGTCGTTCAACAGTCTCTTAGTAAGTCTTGCCGAAACACAGGATGACATCTAAGTAGATGATCAAGGTCTGGAAGTTTTGATCTCCGAAAACCTGGTCCATCAGCGTCATAAATGTGCCCGGCGCTCCAGTAAGGCCAAACGGCATTATGTTGTACTCGTACAACCCGCCGGTGCTAACTCTAAAACCAGTCTTCACTCTGTCCTGCTCTCGTTGAAACCATGTGCGAGGTCGAGAGAACAAAAGTACTCTGCCCCATTCAACACAAGCTTCCTCGATCCGCGGAAGTAGATAGGCGTCCTTTTTCGTCTTAGCGCTCAGTGCCCTGTAATCACAACAAAGGCGAAGCTTCCCAGCACCACGGGCTGGAAGACTCTCTGATGATTCCCGTTTCTAATGCTGACTGCGGGCTTCTCTTTAACTTCAGACCACAGGTCTTCAGTAATTATACGATGCTCCACTGCCGCACAGTATCCAATATCATCGTCACCAGTGCTAAACACGTCTTTATGTTTGTTGATGTGGTCTATTAGCTGGGCTCTCTGCTCAACCGACAACTGGTCACCAACATCCATCTCCCTGAGAATAACTTCTGCCGATCCATGAACATGGTCAGTTGATTCAGCCGAACCAGAGCACTTGGCAGCAACTGCCTCATCGGATGTTGCCATCACCAGGTCCATGTTCATATCCACAGTCGCTAGAATCAAAATTCCAACTGGTGTTCGGGGTAGTACATGTAAGTACATGTCTCTCTCAGTGAAGTTAGCGATTTGGATAGGCACACTACAGTATTTGCTCACTGTCACAAAATTAGGGTCCCAATTTAAGTCCTCCAGGCAAGGTCGGTATCTGTACACATATCTCCTTTTAATCTTGATCGTGTAATTGATGAACATGTCCAATTGGAACAACACTCAATGCGAGACTAGAGTATGAGGCGAGCTACGGCAGCTGCGTCAATCCACTTGGTTGAACGGTGTCAATCCACTTGGTCGGGCAGATCCCTCTACAAATTTTACCGACCATGCTGGGACAAGCACGGGCTGGTTCCCTGCTCTAGTCTCTTGGAAAAGTGACAAGATCACTTTCCACTTTGGGTCAGAAATATGTGAAGGAGCGCTTCTACTTATGTCTCGAATAATATTGGATCCTATTACGCCAGGAACTTTGGTCTTCCTTGAACTGATTGTTACATCCACAGGATCCTTTACGACCAAAAACCCCATATTTGGGAATGTAGATCCAAACGCAGCTAAGGGCCGGCAGCTCAACATACCCAATAAATGGACGTTCCTTGCCATTTGCAGCAGATATCCGGAGAAGTTCGCCAACATCGGTCAAGTCGTATTTTCCTGCCAGGTTCGCCCTGTACAACGACTCGGTGATGGTCAAAACCTGCGCTCCTGTATCTAACAGACGGCGCACTTTGCTTCCCTGTAGTTCCACTTTTGCTTCTGGGCAAGTTCCAACGACCTTTTTAAGATTGAGCCTGTGTCCACACTAAAATTGTTCAAACCTGCAGTCTGGCTCGCGACTACAGGTTGTTAGTTTAAAGGTTCTTCATTCTTAGAGGATTGCTTCTTCACAAATGTGAGCCACTCCACTAAAAGTAGGCTCTTGCATTAAAAAAAAAATGAAAATGGAGCTAATGACTTAATCAGATAGAGTATATTATAAGCTTCACAAAACTACAAACATGGTGTCGATCCGTTACCAAGTTATGACCGTTTCCGTGATGACCAAGAGCACAATTTTTTAAGAAGCGCTTTAGAGAAAAATGGCGTAGAAGGTTGTACTTCTGTTTCTGTTAAGGCCATAAGTCCTTAGCAACCATGTAAATTCCTACTCCAAAAGCCCTATAACCTATAGGAAAACACGCGTGGGTGGTGTTTCAGCAAGAATGAACAAGAATAACAGTCCTCCATTTCGTACGCAATGCCTTTTTAACCCTTTTCGCACGGCCTAACCCCGCCCCCTCCCTCCCCCCAAATAAACGTTCTCCAGAACAGTTTGTAAAATGCCAGAATTGGGTTTTGTCACATGTTTTAGGCATTTAAAATGCTGTTTTCTGGTCG
This sequence comes from Henricia sp. BOLD:AAB3569, assembly GCA_037783545.1. Lineage (NCBI taxonomy): Eukaryota > Metazoa > Echinodermata > Asteroidea > Spinulosida > Echinasteridae > Henricia > Henricia sp. BOLD:AAB3569. The sequence goes on from JBBELK010000435.1 coordinate 40,824, forward strand.
TATTTATTCACTTAACTTCTTTAAGTGATATATGGATACTTAACAGGTGGTCTCATGCATAAATTTTGGTATCGAAAAATAATGCCCTACTTGACATACATGCATAAATTGGTCATTATCTCAGTTTTGGCCTGTGCGACAAGCGCCTACTTACGGTGGAGTGGCTCACACAGAGATGCTTCACAGACCCGCAAATCCAGCAACGTCTTTCACCCTTGTGTGTAACTTGGTGCTCTTGGTGTAACTGACAGCATCTTTCTTACGTTCCAAAGCTTAAAGTGGGATGGCAAGCTTGGAGCTATTTGGCGAGGAAGAAGGTTATTTTATAAAACAGATGTTATTTAATAATGTTGCGTTTTTCTTATCTTCATTGCTGACTTTATGTTAGAGAGAGAAATGAAAAACTAGACCGTGTTCGTCAACCGGCAACAGGCCAAAATGAAAACGGGGTGATGACGTCATAATGATATGCATTGACCCCGCACGTCATACGTATGAGACAGTCACTAGTTGCAAAGCAAGTTGCATGCTTTCTGCATGCACAAACACACTCATAGTCGTTTTCTTTTCACAAGTTTTCGGTGTATTTTCCCAGTGGTTGTTATACTGAATTCATTTTGGATATCAATAAAATGCTAGCTTCGTGCCTTGTTGGTGGTAGCACTGCCAAAATCTGCGATCTCCAAAGAAAGAATGTGCGATATGTCTTTTCAGTCAACAACACCCGAGCGGAATTTTTGCTCAGCAAAACTTACCAAATTTCTTCGGCACACTTCACCCAAGACTCCATCAACGATAGAGAGAAACTGAAGAGGGATCCCACGTTTACAGAAAGGTTTAAGGGGAAAGCAAGGTCCGTGACAGCACCTAGCGAGTGCACGAAAACGGGATTCCAAAAAGTCCGGGAATTGCCCACATGCAGCCGTCATCATGTCCGCTTCGCGGGCTGTGCGTGCTGTCCATGCGGCCTACACTGAACCGTGCTTCCGCTACTACCAACCGCTACCAGCGACGTTTTGGAGATTCATTATTTTCTTAAAAGCGAACGTGTTAGAGTAAGAAAAACACTAAATTTTAGAGGTTAATCTATTTCATATATTTTGGTGGAGATAGAGTAGCAAGTAGTTCAAATGGTGTTTGGGCAGAACGTGAGATTTCATTTCTTTTTCACAGTTTGGAAAGCCAAACAGAACTCGTACCCGCTACGGACAACTCGTCCTCCTAGTCATTGGACAACTCGTCCTCCGAGTCATTTGACTTCCCCTCTTGGGAAATAACTGAATAATTGACCATGTCTTCAGACCGTGTGTGCAAAACACACGAGGAAGGGTTAAAAAGTTGATCATATTTGTTTTCTTTCAAATGACTCGTCAAGCATCGGTTAGTGCATTATTTGACGAGAAAACCTAAAATTAGGAGAGAGACCAGGAATATGTGAAAACAAAATTCAGTCCGTCTGTATATTTTGTACACAAGGAAAGAAGCCATGACCAATAAGTGTTTTCTAATATTTTTTAAGGAACTATGATTATTACAATTATATTCCATTGGCAAAAAGTCTGTTCGTGTACAGTAAGTCTGGGTTTTGAGTCGAGCCGAACCCTGGCTGACTTGGACCAAGTCAGGTTGTTGCCACTTTTTAAAATTTAGGATTTTTTATAATGTAAATTATTAAAGTTACTGTAAAAAATAAAATTCATTTGTAAAATTCATTTATTCGGATAACAAAATAACTCGGTCATGCATAGGTCCTACTCGGTCTTGGTCCGACTTAGTCTGGTTCTGAGTCAGTCCGAATCAAGAACAGCGGCGACCATGAAGACTTGAGGAAACAAACTTGAATCGAACCCTGGACCCCAAACTAACTGCAGCAGTGATACCGGCCAAACTGTAAGACCATGTAGGGGCAATCCATAAAGTGTGTATGCACGGAGGGGCAGAGGGGGGTCATATATAGCCAATGCGTACACCAAACATATATATGGGTGACGTTACTAATTTTGCGTACGGGAGGGCGGGGGAGGGGGCGCGGGGGGTGTCTACAAAGTTGGGATTTCATGCGTATGTACTTTATGGACGACCCCTTACCAGCGACAAGGAAAATAAACATGTTTCTGTACAAGTAGGGTGTTATGGCCGAGCGGTCTAGTGCGTCGAACTTAAGTTCCTGTGCTAGTACTAGAATGTAGGTTCGATTCCTGGCCGTGACGGGTTGTGGCACCTGTGTGTGCCCTTGAGCAAGGCACTCAACCACACTTGCTCCCATTCCTGTAATTGGCGGTCCCTCCGCTGTTGGATGTGGTGAATAAATAAATAAAAATAAATAAAGTATTTCAAAATCACCAGTCTCGTTGTAACAAAACTCAAGTTAGGACTCGGACTTTATCAAACGATGCAAATATGATACTTGAAAGGAGCTTACTGCAAGAAATCAAGTAAATTGTATAGCTTTACAGTCAATTCGCCCTTAGTACCACTTCGCCCCACCGCCACTTCAATGAGGGTGATTTTGGCCGATTCGAATCTGGCCAATCGTAGCAAGTGTCATCCAGGCTTGGTGTTGAGTGATGTCACACAGGCGCTTCGCAGGAAAGGTCGCAATCTTTAGCAGTGGTTGAGCCGAGCAATTAAGCTAAAGCGGTTGCGTAAAGCACTGCTAAATGAGTGTACGTACATGTACGCATGTAATTTCCTACAATTTTTAATAAGAAATGCTTGCTTTATTGCATTTTTTAATTCGTCCAAATCAGTAACTTAAAACCAGAATATAGTTCTCATCAGTGTCCAGATTGATGTTTCCCTCACTTTCCTGATGACGGTTGTGCATGCTTTCCCAAGAAGTCCCAAGATCTCATGACTTGTCGTTACGAAACTTGGTGTTATTTCCTGCATGTGAGAAAAAAACATGTATTTTTTTATGATCAGATCATCAGAGCTTAAACTTGTGCACAATCTTGCAAATGGTGGCAAAACTGAACACAATTGCCTGGTTAGGGCTTGGCACAGCTGGGGACGAGTGGGCAGTGGACGAGTGGGCAGGGGACGAGTGGGCAGACGCTGCTGGCAAATCCGCCTGGTTCTCAGACATGCATGTGAAACAAAGTGCATGGACTTTAGGCTCGAGGCTTTTCAAAAAATACTCTTAACACATTGCAACAACCACCGAAAACACGGAAACTTTTGAGAGTTTCTTACCAGTCGATAATTCCAAACGGCTTCGGTGAACCGTCTTCCTCCATGGGTGAACTGTACGTGTTCATTGGGTTGAAGCTACACGTATAAATGGACCCGGTGGAAAGTCATTTTTATCGGCATGATCGATCTCATCGCATCGCCCACGCCCCACGGCTAGGCTGCGACCAGCAGCATGGAAAGCGGCTCCAAAGGTGACAGTTCGGCACCGCGGAAAATTTGTTCCCCTCAACAAGACGTTCACTTGGGTTCTCTGCATCTTCCAATACCAATTTGAGTCGCAAGCCGGCTGATTCTACGCTAAAAAATCGTCCCAAAACCCGATCAGATCGGCGACGTCAACACGGAAGTTCTGTGCATGTACTGTATAGCGCATACAACGTGTACGTGTTTGTTGCGAGAAGCAAGGTACACGATCATAGTCAGTTAAAGCAGCTCTGTGTGTCTCCTACGTAATACGTCACGCACATGGCTCGAGTTGATTGACGTGACCTTTCGTTTTCAGATTCTCGTAAAAAGGGCTTCAGAAAAAACATGAAAATTTCGGACTTTTTCAGAAAGAAATTTTTATTTTGATGTTCTTTGATGTCTTTATTTTGATGTTCTTACCAAGTATAAGCTTCTATTTGCTTCTGCTGCCTGGCAATGACATATTTTTGCCGCTTGATGTCTACATCAGCAGGCATTTCATGCGAGACGGCCATCTTCGGTGGTAAAACATTTGCTGGATTCTTCCTGACATCTTCACCTCTCCCCATGATTTCCTGGCGAGCTTTTCCACCAAGCTGCATATGCCCTGAGATTGTACGACTTTATGTCAGATACCCACTCGTTTATGCCGAGCTCGCCATCCTTTGATGGCTTGAGACCGTTGATGGCTTGAGACGATGACAGGAATGTTCACCACCGCAGTACAAAAACTTAAGCTCCCATCACTGAGAAACTCTCGATACTCGATCTCAGTACAATCCCACTTCTGACACCATGTAATGCCCTCTTTATTGAGATCGGTAAATTGGCCCTCGCAGATGTTGCTTCATCCATCATATCGATGTTCGCGATGCGTCGTAATTGCGCCAACTACGCGTCGTAATTGCGCCAACTACACGGCGGCAAAAAAAACATTAACGCTAGCTGCAGACTACCAGCGACGTGGTGTCATGGCGGTGTGGTTTTTCTATTACGTGTGTGTTGCCAGTTTGTCAGAAACGTAAATATTAAACATTTATGAACTTCTCGCACAGGTGACCCCGAATCGGTAGGTGAAACTGCCAATTTTGACGTGGTGACAAAATGATTAAAAAAACGGTCGCCTGCGTGACATAATTCCAAGTATTCAAAGGCAGAGGCTCGTCAGCAATGCGCGCGCGCCAAATTCGTGCCACGAAATACGCAGCTCCATGCCTTTGCTATGGAGCTGCGTATTTCGTGGTACGAATTTGGCGCATTGCTGACGAGCCTCTGCCTTTAAGGTCATCGGAAGTCGACGAGTCTCGTAGAGTCCCGCTCGTTCTCGAGGTCAACCTACAGTCTATACCGGTAAAACTGACAGTAGAAACATGCTTTTCAGGCCATGTACACGATCATACGTACTTTTGTCCAAGAAATTGTCCAATCATGTCAATTGGAATTTGAACATCTCTGAACAAGCTTGAACGCGTTCATATATGCATATTAATTTGAACAAATGTATGACAGTGTTCATTACCTCTAAGAAGCCAATCAAGCTACAGATCTAGGTCACGTGGTATTTTAGCTAGCTGACAATTCACAATTTTCGTGAACAATCTATGGTGTGAACTGGACTTCTAGTAACCTTGAACATCGTCATACATTTGTTGGATGAAGTTCTTGAACAAAAGTACATATATGATCGTGTAAGTTGGGCTTGAAATCTTTATTCAAACCTCATAAATAACATTCTGCTTATGACCCCACTGCTTACTTTTCATTCCTGTTAATTTGCAAAATACCATGGACCTCTTATTAACATACATTTGTAGTTTGACTATGCTAAGAGACCATCTACACAGGCGGCCATGACAGGGGGCAGTAACATTGTCACTGTTCATCGTGCACGAGTGGGCACTTTGTGGATCTATTGTCAAATCATTTAAATACATGTGTATGAAAACCTGCCCCCTTTCATGGCCACTGGTGCAAAGGGTCTATTGGCATTGCTGGTTTATCTGACAATGATTTGCAGTGGTGTTCCGGTATAAATAAACATCTAAGAACGACTAGATTCTTGTGCACATGTACCACTGAATCTGTATGCATTGCTGAATGTAATGCTATGCCCGGAAGGCTAATTCCCAAAATTAGGGGTCCAAAACGTTTGGTGTCCCAGTTATGTACGACACCCTGTGCATCAAAAATCGCCACTCATGATCACAAATTCTCAGTTAGGCCAAAAAATGTCATGCCAAAATTTCATTATTTTGCAAAATAATTAGGGGAAAAAATCAGTACTCCAAAGCGAAATGTTTCCATTTCAGTTGTGCAATCGCGATCTGTGTTTATATTCAAATATATTGCTCTTTCATAACCAGACATCTCCTTTTGTCATCTCAACTTGTTCCTTCAAACACAAGCTACCCGGTAGCGTAATTTTTTTTACACCACTGCGAGGGGAAAATGAGGGGTTTTGTACCTCTTTAGCGTCTTGAGAGGAGACTATATAATAGGTTAGGGTTTGCAACCAGCTTCGCGGTCTGGTTAGAAGAGAGCTCGACTTGTGATCATAAGGTCCCTGGTTCGAATCTCAGTCATGTTTGGGATTTTTCGAAATGTATCGGTTTCTTCTTTTTCTCTAATAGTGAGAGTAAGAGTTGTGACTATTTCCAAGTTGAGAAGTATCAGTCATTGGGAACTTAGACTCTATTCGGGTCGAAAAATTTGGGTGTACCCCTCGCTGCGGTGTAAAAACAAAAACATGCTACCCGGTATAACTCAATGGAATTGATACTGGCACCAAACCATTTCTGGGCGAGTTTACAAAGCCTTAATAATCAGTTTCTAAATGGCAGTTTGTGTATGTGTAAAGGTTGTATTTTTCCTTGATTAAATAATGAATAATGAAAAAAAAAAATCACCAAAATTTGATAAATGGTCGACAAGAAACTAGTAATATAATTTCATTGGCCTAATATACTGGGGACAGCACCAATTTCTTGAATAATTTGTTCTGTGATTACTGACAAATATTTGAAACAAAAGACTATAAATGCTCATAATTTGTTCCGTTATATTGAATAGGAATTTGGTGTCCCTGGTTACCTACGCCAAAGAAAGGTAGTTGTATAATGAGTTTGCATTAACCTTGGTGCCTTATCCACACACAAACGTTAAATTTAAGTGGCATTTATGGAAATAAAAATAAATATTGTGAAAGTTGTGTATTTGTTGGAATATGTGTCTCAAACTTTGCCAAGTATGGCGAAGAAAAAAGATGGCGTCGCATCAGCAAAAAATCGGTAAGTTAGCATGCGGTTTGGTTTGCTAGTGCAGTTTTATGAAATGGAGAAAACGTTGCTTAATCAAAATTTGAGTACTAAAATTCGAAATTGGCCCCAGTACATCACCAATGTTGGCCATGTCGTCTCTCCCCTTTTGAAATTCAGACAGGTCAGATAGAGTGACCTTAAAGATAGTACACATAATTGGTAAACTGTTACAAATAGTTTTATCCCCCTGTGTGATTGAAGATATATGCATGATTAAAGGAACACACCGGCTTTGTTGGGCTATTCTGGGCTCGAAATAGACCCATACATTATTCTGAAGCACTTTCCAGAGTAAATTAGATATATCCTGAAAAGACTCCGTCAAATTTGGCTGTTTGAGCATTTTTGAAAAATTCAAGGTCACGTGATTTTTTTGAACCAGATTCTGGTTCCGAAAAGTCACGTGGTCTTGTGAGTTAGTTGTATTTCCAGCCGTATAAAAGTTTTTTTTACTGCAGAACTGCACCAAATTGAACTCTGATTTTCCCCCAATATTAATAAGTAAATGACAAAAAAGAGACTATTTATACAGGTATGAAACAAAGTTAAACATAAGTATGAAAATTTGAACATAATTGTTTGTTTTGAGAGTCCGGAGAACGGGAGCGAGCGCGTGCTACGGCAGGCTATCGTGGAGTGTAGGATATTTGCCCCGCGCAGCACGGCAAATGGCCTGCATGAGTGCACACATGGCCGGGTGTGTTGCTCCGGTGTACGTTCGTGAAAAAAAACATGATGCCAACTCCTCAAAAGAAAACGGAAATTCCTATTCGGTCGTCCGGGCTGTCCAGTGAAATCGTGAGCAGAAAATTTAAGATATCCTGAGCAGGAGAAGAGCGAATCGTTTGTGACAAAGTCGTGAGGCTCGCGCGTATTTAAAACGGCTGGTAAAGCGTATAACCCGTCGTTTGACCGTTTTTTGTTAATTTCGCACTTCTTTAGTAAATTACGGGATATTTTGATGATCTTTTTTCACAACGACCATCAAAAAAGTATTGTCAATGCTGCTAAATCATGTAAACAGTAGGCCGGTGTGTACCTTTAAAACCAACCTGAGCAAAAAGCAGCTTTGTACTTTGTCTAACATTTGAGAAAACTGTCAAAAAAGGGTTTGCAGTCATTTCGCCCCAAAACCATTTCGCCCTGAACCACGGCCTGTGCACTAAGTGTTTTTGGGGCGAAGTAGCATTTGGGCGATGTAGTGTTTGGACGAAGTGGTTTGAGGGCGAAATGGTTTGGGGGCGAATTTAATTTTCGTCTCATGAGACGAAAAATAATTGTTCTACTCATTTCTCAAAGATTATAGCACTTCAGACAAAACCATTTCAGAGGAAGTTTTATATGGTCATCATGTTTATATTGTGTAAGTTAGGCGTAAATATGTTAAACAGCTAGTATCCCCCCGTCCACATTTTTAAAGTTTTCCTGTTTATCATGGAGGTGTATGTCATGTGTCTACAACACCATCACAACTTGTTTTCCACAAAAAATCGACAGGCTTTTGCTTAAAACGCAAAGCAGTTCCGACCCTCTTCACCCGAAATTCTGAAACGCTCGAGGTCACTTGGTTTGTTTATCAACATGGTTTTGACGTCATCCTGAGAAACATACACTGTAAAAAATTCCCGTAAAATTACAAGATTTTCTTCGTGTACAATAACGGTGTCGGGCAGTATTTCTGGTTTTACAGAGGTTTTGCATGTAAATACATCCGTTCAAACTGTTGATTAACAGAATGCCATTGATTTAAAGGCAATGCTGTAAATTAATGGCATTGGTGGAAGTTTCAAAGCATATATTCCCGTAAAAAGACAGATTTGAGTTGTAAACTGTCCATTAACCCTATCAGCCCCATATTTGTTTATGCGCATGCAGCCTGCAGTGCCCATATTGTTTATTCACACAGTGCTCCCATGCAGTCAGTCCCACGTGCTACGTGCATGGCATACTGGCACAAGGTCACCGCGAGTTCATAGGGTGCACCCAAGTACATGTAAATGGCAGAGATCTGTGCGCCAAGCTCATGAATATTTTGTATGCCCTCAAATTCTTCTATATTAGAGAGAATTTCGAGCTGGACAAGTGTGGTCTTGTGGGGAAACTGGCCACCATCGTGATGTGGGGTATTTTTTCCTCCAAGTATAAACATTTTGGAGAATATGTAGCTCGTGATGAAAGTTGCCCTATTTTCCCCAGTAGCGAATGTGACTTTTTTTTCAAAATGGCGCTGGTCTGTTTGGCAATTTTCACTCTTGCAGGGGTAGTTTTGTTTCATATGTGGAAATTAGGGAATGAAAGTGACGGATTACCCCTATAAAATTTAACAGAATTAAAAAGATGAGATATCAATGTGTATTTTGGTTGTCGTCTCCAGACGCTGAGAGAGTTGTGGGTATTTTAAAATGATTTTTGAAAATTGGGCATTTAGCATTGGTTCCTATGGGAGCCCTATTTAATGTGTGTGCAACCATTACACTCACACTAACTGTGCGATGTAATATCCGAGTCTGAAGACTTAGACGAAGAATATTCATCAGATTCGTGGCTAGTTTCAGCGGATTCTTCGGATGAACTCACAGAATCCATGTCAGAGTCACTATCTGCAAACAATTATTCAAGTATCTCTGCATCGCGATCAGCCATGATGCTGAAATTTAGGCGAGAAGATTCAATTTTGTTGCAGGTTTTTTCACGTGTCGTTTTCTAAAAAAATCGTAATGGCGACCCCTGTTGTATCATAGGCCTACACCAAACGAACGCGGTGGCCATTGGTGCTCAAGCGTGGTACAGTGCACGGGCGAAGTCGCCATTGGGGCTGAAAGGGCTAATCTGTCTTTCAGTGGCGAAGGACAGAGGAATTGCTTTACACAATTGATTCCATAAGAATATTCCACACTGTAAAAATTGTTTTTTACACAGAGTTTCACCATGGAGGTAGGAAACCCGTTCCTGTTAATACACAAGAAAGGCATACTTGTAACCAATGTGCGACGTAAAATAATATGGACAGACTGTTGGTATATGCTCGGAATTTGGTGAATTTACAGTTTAAATACTGTGTTCTTACAAGGGAAACCGATGTTAATTAACAAGGGCGCTGCCGTTTTTTTACAACTCATTGTAGACTGTGATTTTACAGTGGACTTGTCAATTGACAGTTTCCAGTTTATTTACGGTATTGCACTGGCGTCCAAACTGCCAGGGAAATACCGTAAAAAAACAATTTTTTGTGTACAGTGTACAAAACGGCCTGTGCAGTATTGAATGGAAAATACACGAAGTGAATGTTTATCATGCCTGTTTTGTCCTTGTAATTCAAAATACAAACGTGAAAAACACTTCATGTAATATTACAACAATCTACTATTACCTGTTTTCCTGTTTTGTAAAAAAAACGACGAAATTGTAGCTCACAATGAAGCTCTTTTGAAGTAAATACTGGTGCATTGCGATGGGTGGTTTTGTCACGGAACGAACGGCATTCACAGCATGGAACGGTTCCTTGCGGGCCGTAGTTCCTACGTGTTTGAACATCGGCCAGTACAAGTTAGAATGAGCGACTCATTTTTCTCTCTTGGTAATAGAAAAGAAAATCTTTCTGCTCTTTTTTTTCATAGTGTCTGGTAAAACATACAACCACGCAGCTACTGGGCATATCTCTGGCCGAATCGTCTCAAGATTTGGGAAATGTCGTTTTCTCAGCAAGCATCACAATTTGGTGTAACAGCGCCCTCTGGTGGTGGTAACATCAGCTTGATGGTCATCATGTCCTCTCCTTTTTGATTTCTCCATTGGTGCTGAAACGAATCGCAGAAAAATAAATGGCATTATTATCACAGTTGTTTACTTGCTGATGACTCGGACTAAAACTAATCAAGCTTTTGTCTTTTTTTGTATTTGATACTTAAAGGCAGTATACATCATTGGTAATCTCGAATCTCGAAAATGTTCACAGAATTACGACTAACTCCTACACAATAGGGAGGTTTCGGTGTGCACGGTTAGTGATTACGACTACGATTAGCCAAACCTCAAAATCGTCACCTTTCGCTGTCCGTTTTTCACTAAGGTGTAGAGGCGTTGCTCTCAGTGTAAACAACAAAACTACACTTGGGATATTTGTGTAGACGCCACAATTACGCACAAATCGATGACGTAAAATTCACTAATAGTCGTCGTTTTGCCTAACCGTATGCGACCGAAACCTCACTAATATAAACATGATGACCGTATAAAACTTCCCCTGAAATGGTTTTGTCTGAAGTGCTATAGTCTTTGAGAAATTAGTAAAACAATTAGTTTTCGTCTCATGAGACGAAAATTCAATTCGCCCCAAAACCATTTCGCCCAAGTGCCATTTCGCCCCAAACCACTTCGCCCCAGTGCCATTTCGCCCTAAATTACTTCGTCCAAACACTACATCGCCCAAATGCCACTTCGCCCCAAAACCACTTCGTGCACAGGTCGTGGTTCAGGGCGAAATGGTTCAGGGCGAAGTGGTTTTGGGGCGAAATGACTGCAAACCTATTTTTTACTACGAAGTACGGAGCTGGTTTTTGCTCAGGTTGGATTTCATCATGCATATCTTCAATCACACAGGGGGATAAAACTATTTGTAACAGTTTACCAATCATGTATACTATCTTTAACTTTTTATAAAATGACTTGCAAGCAAATCACTTGACTTGCCTTGAAAGAATCTGACTGGTTAAATTGACTTATGACAAATTACCTATGACTAGGAGATTTGACTCGCTACATGACTTGAGGGAAATTATTTGGATGCAACCAGATCACATTTTTGAGCCCCCATTTTTCCTGAGTGTTGAGATGATACCATATCATTTGTCATATTTTTCTCATTAATTACCATTCTGAAATTTCCCACTGTATATTCTCAAGGATATTGTGAACTAATTTATCCGTTCCATAAAGCAGTACAGTGATAACACCAACCTTTTTGCTCCCACAAATTGGAGACAGCGAATTTTCTTCCCATGGATAGTATTTTGGGGAGGTATTTTATATGATTGTTAGGTTAGAACGAAATCCTTTTTCTGGAAAAATCTGAACAAGCTCCTTTAACACAACCAAACCATATCTTTCAGGTCAAATCTTTCATTGAAAAAATGACAAAACAATGGACCATCAGTCTAGTAGAGCACAGATAGCACTAGTAGACCAACATTTAAAATACTGGCCTAATTGGTCTATTAGGTATTTCATGCCCCGTCATTGAATAATTATCTGTTACCTTTCTTTGTCCTCCTTCATGAGGTTAGGGTAGAGCTCAGCCACTTTGCCTGTTGCCTCAACTCTCCCTGCAAACTCGGCATGTCGCTTGGAGTGGATTGCATTGATACGATTGCTCCATAACGATAGCAAGGACTGGGGGCCAGCTGTATGGAGAAGGCCAACAAAGTATTTTTAATAAATAAATAGGGTTATTAGTAATCCCATGAAGGTGTCCTTTTTACGTTGTGCCACTTGTGGAGTTGATTTTTTTTTAATCATGCAATTTAGAGAATGATTACCCTCAGGTTATAAACAGTGTATGACCCGAGTGTGATTTTTTTCTCATAAAAAGATACCACCTCGGACAGAATCATTGCACTGGACGGTTGCAACTAATTCTATGTTCCATTCATCAATACCTTAGACAGTTTACGCAATCCCTATTGGCTGAGAGCACGTCACGTGGCCAGTCTTAAACAGATGATAAAGACCAGCCAGTTTTAAACACTTTCTAGTCTGGCCCACGCTTTAGTCTGTCAGTTTCAGAGCGTATGAAACGCACACACATACACACAGAAACTGCATGTGCCCGAAAGCAAATTAGATGCACTGTGACAAAAATGTAGTAGCTGGTCATGTGTGTGTGTGCACGTACAACATGCTTGAATAGACATTTATCACGGTGTGGCCATCTTCCCTTTTCTCCTATTAAAATGAACGTAACCAAAGCGAGGCTTGCAGAAAAAATAGTTTGGTCCCGTTTTGAAATTGTTAATTGTGTGTATCACAATGGCACGGGCGTTGCACGCGGTCAAGAGAGTGTGCAGCGTGGACGGGAGATTACGCGCGCTATCACGCGGTACTATGGGGGACAAGACAAAGATGGACGCACCATGATAAAGGTCTATTACTCGTAACGCGTGCGATCGCACAAAAACAACTCAACTTACAGCAGTTTGAACCAACGCAATGCATGAAAGTACACACAATGCCAAACAAGGCAAAACAGCAAGCTTATTACTGTCGAAGAATTTTGTGAGTTTTACTGATTTACACAAAATGGTATTTATAAAGTGGGTTTGGCCGGTCTTAAACAGTACGTTTAAAACTTGATAGGGGCCTGGACGCTGATAATAGCCATCGCCTTGCAGCTCGGGCCATTATCAGCGTCCAGGCCCCTAGCCAGTTTTAAATGTACAGTTCAAGACCGGTCAAACCCACTTTTATTCCCTAATTTCAGTAGGGTTTTCCGGTCAAATTGTTGCTTAAAAAGTTGGGACGTTGCAAATACTTTGTGTACAGGCTTTGGTGAGAGCAGTTGCTTACCCTTTGGTTTTCCGATAACATCACCAGAGAACAATTTTTGTCTTTTGATTGGTGGTTGATCTAAGGCTCCTCTCACATTCTCCTTCTGAAGATCAGGCTTGACGTCACTGCCGCTTAACCTATTACAACAGATGTGTTAAATTGAGGTATCATTTATATGGATCTCTCTCAAATAATGTCTCTTCCTACAAATTGCCACGTGCATCAGGATCAACAGCTTCGACATATTTCAAACAAATATTGAGCAACACGCAATCAAGTTAGTTTGGAACATTTTCCATGAGGCACGTGCGCATACCTGATTGTGGTAATATGCAGGGGCCAATTTCATGGCGTTGCTTAGCACGAAAATTTGCTAAGCACAGGATTTATTTGCTTTATAAAATGGATTACAAGCCAAAATTATACACCAACTTGTGCTCTTCGCAAGAGTAGAAGAATACCTTTCAATACACATCACTTACGATTTTGGCCGGCAATCCATTTTTACAAAATAAAGCAAAACAAATCCTGTGCTAAGCAAATTTTTGTGCTAAGCAACGCCATGAAATTGGCCCCAGATGTATCCTTCTTATAAACATGCCCCTTTTGTGAGAGTGGTCCATTGAGTTGAGGCATTTCACAATACATAGTGCCACCAATAGTTTCTGTCGAAGAGGGCATTTTCTGAATGTGTGGTTGGCATCTGTGAATTTGTTTTTTGTACAATTAACCCAGATTTGATCTGTAAAGAAATACATATTACATGTATAAGCAGAAGCCCTACCATCCAGTAGATTATTAAAACATGGTTAGCAACCCACATGTATGCCTCTTATTTCTTGAGAATACAACATGTATTATCATGTGTCCAGCTAGCTGTGTGCAGGTTGACATTTTTCTCCTTGTTACACAGTGGAAGTATCCTTTCTGCACGTACGTTACTCTTGTTTGGCACCTGTATTGTGAGTCATCCATCATGAATCCGGTGAACTGCTTTGGTTATTGCTTTCATTTAAATTACAAACATTCAACAGGGCAGCAGTAACGTAGAAAACTATAGCCTATGGCTTGATAAACAGTATGGGAAGACAGAAAAACTACAAGGTCTTTATCGAGATTCAAACCAGAGACCTCTGATAATGGGAAGATGCTCTACCATCTGAGCTGAGATGGACTAGTGCTGTACTCCGCAACAGGTTCTTCCCAAAAACGCAACGTTTAAAGAAAACATTTAAAAGACCATTCATTAATACCTAAGCTGCATATTTCTATTAGTGGAAAGCATGCCATCAAAAAGGTTATCTTTAATGAACGATGAAGGCCATGGTGCTTTTAATAAACAGTTCTTAATCTGGTTCAGACTTTTCAAAGATACTGACGCAAACAGGCAAATGCTTCAGTGTGGATGGAACAAAACAAACACATCTAAACGCAACTTGGATGTATGACGTCTGACATCTGACCTAATGCTCTCTGCATTCACATTATAAAGTACATCATGTACAAGAATGCAAGAAAACAGTTTGACACCATGACATGCAGAAACAAAACCTATGCATACATTATACATGGACTGGCAAACAATACACAAAATGGCCAAATTTCAGGGATTCTGCTGATTTACACAAAAGGTATTTGTGCATGGGAATAAATGTGTGGTTGGCTGGTATTAATAGAAAACCTGCTAATAAGATAAGGTTCTAGACAACTGTCCTCAGCAATGTCTCAGGCAATTATTCACATTCAGGATCTTATCTAAATGTAAATGTCCAGTTTAAAAATGGGCAACTATATTCATTCATTCATTCATGGTTGGTTTATTATTAAAATCTCAATAGCAGCCAAAGGCTGAATTACAGAGATAATTACAAAACAGGTACTGTATAAAAAACATGTAGATTCCGACAAAATAAAACTAAAAATAAGTGTGGATTGAGACTACAGCCAAGGCCAAGGTACTACTTGGTATTATTTAGCAACCGAGTAAGAAACGGAAGGGGACTTTTCTTGAAACGTTCGGTTCTACAACGGAACATGGAGTACTGATTCGAGTTCCGCAATTGATATCTAGTTGTAACAACAGGAGGGAGGTGTTTTTTCAACACAGAAATAGGGAGTGATTTTGCAAATGATTGGCACAAATTGTGCCTTCGTACTTGCAGTGTATCTAGCTGAAGTAATTCCAACGCATTAGAGTACGAACCGTACTCCGTACCAAAAATAATTTTGCAAGCCCGCTTCTGCACTCGTTCTAAATATGCACACTGCTTTTTAGTAATGCCACTGGTCCAGACGGGTGCAGCGTATTCTAAAACAGGGCGCACAGAAGAAACAAAGACAGTGACCAAATCACTGACGGTCAGGTGGGAAATGCTTTAACTTACGTAACATAAACAAGCGTGAGTTAGCCCGCTTGATCATGGAATTAATTTGTATGTCCCACTTAAGATCTGCCTGGATGAACACGCCCAGCAGTTTAACCACTTCTCTATGCTCAATAATTGTGACATGATTCAGACTTAGTACGATTGGAACTGGTTTGACACGTGAGAAACAGATGTCCAAAATTTGGCACTTTAAAAGGTTTAGTTGCATTTTGTTCCTAACAGACCGATGACGCATTTCCTCCCTTAAGCTTGACCGAGAACTGACAATATGCAGATGCAAGTATAATATTTATCATTTTCTCTCCATACCTGTCACTGTCAGACCACGATGCCTGTGTATCCATGTCGGACCTATCACCCATGTCGGACCTATCACCCTTGCCGTTAGCCTTATCTGCAGCCCTCTTTGTGATCATTTTACTAGCGTCCTCTCCAGAAGGTTTCCGACAGTCCAACACACACTGTAAGATCTTCTCATGGGCTGGCGATGTGTTGCTGTGGGCCCGGACTAAGGTTTCGAGCTCGGACCACATCTGGCGGTAGTGCTCATCTCTGTGAAATATAACATATCAATCAGAATCGGATGGTGGTGGGAGAGTTGGAATTTTAACAATTTCAGCCAAGTTGGTATACATTTTCAACAGAAGGGTGACGTTTCACTCTATCTTCTGGTACAATGTACGTTTGAGGGTTTCAATGCAACTTTGAGGGTTTAATTGCTTTACATATATTCAGGTTGTTTTAAACATATGTTCTTCAAGTATCCTTGATGAAGTTTAATTACCAAAAAATCTATTGTAGTACAGTACATTGTGATATCATTATACCAATCTCAGTCTGCAGGGTACGTCAAACAAAACCCTCGGTTTCCGACATACTTGGTGAATACATCCGAAACTGAGGTTTTTGGGGATGTGTTTTTGTTTTTTTGTTTTTTTCACTTCAGCCATGAAACAGTGCTTTAAAGCTAGAACAATAGCCTATTCTTCTACAGGGAAGTTTTGCCAATCCATGGATACTTGATCGTCCAAACAGGGTATGCCATGGTTCAGGCCTCATGGAAACTCAATTCTCACCTCTTGGGTCCCTTTCCCCTTGTACCCAAGTTGGGAACTGGCAGCGGTTCATTTTTTGTTTCCATGCCAACAACGTGATACAGGGCCTTCTTGCACTCCAAGACTTCCTCTTCTGTAAGTACGAGTTTGGTGACGAGTGTTGGCAAGGGGTCCAGATGCTATAAGAAAATCAATGGTGTCCTCAAAGTACTGTACCATGTAAATTATGACTTATTTTACGTTTTGACAAATTTAATACAAAAATTGTAATTTGAATTGCTACTTGACTCAACTTTGACTATGGAAATCTCCTCGGTTAAAATCGACCTTTCTCGGTTAAAAAATAAACACCCGCATTTTAACCGTGAATTTCTCGATTAAATATCGTGTTAAAAGGCTGAGGTAAATTGTTCACAATTTAACCGAGTTGTTCTCGGTGCTTTCTCGGTTAAAACTTTCATCGTTGTGAGTCGGGTTTCCTCATTAACTTTGCGTCGAGTTAATTCAATCGTAATGACGCCCGTTATAGTCCTATTTGAGGTTTCTTGGCCGATATAATGAAATGATTGACAGGTGAACGTTATTATGCCTACCTTGCAGGATCTAGAACAAGAAGAGCGAACAGAGATCGACGCAACGGTACGGGCGATGAAAGGATTGAAAGGAGACGATCCGATGTGTGGTTTGCAGCGATCGTGAAATTGCGGTGGCCGCGCCGGGAAATTCGTCCCAATATAAACGTCAAATAAACACCTTTAGCCTTCTCCGCGTCTCACCAGAGGGCGCTGTTTTCCTGTCTCTCTCCTCGGACATTTTGTACATCGGAGATTTTTTGTATAAAGGGAAATAAAGCCCGAAAACCATTCAGTTAACGAAGTCACGGCAAAATTCACTCGCGCGCGGCAGTGCTATAGTAATAGGCCTAGCCTACTATGTCTTTCAGTGCAGTCTTTGAAGGGTGATCTTTGTTTTATACTCCCGAACCGCCCAATTCCCTTTCAGATACTGCAGTGTAGAGGGCGTCTCGCCGTCTCTGCTATAGAAGTTCGATCACATCGTCTCCATTCAACTTTGAAAGGGTCCTGTAGCGTGGGCCCTGTATTCTATTAACCCAACTTTACATATATTAAGGTCACATTTACAATGTTAATAAAATATCTAAAAATTGTAAAGTTTGAATAAATTTTACAAATCTTATGCTAAAAAGTGATATTTTGATGGACCTTGCTTGTGAACAAGCATAAAATGAAATTTTTCATTTTTGGCAAACAAATTACGATGCGACATAAGAATTGACCGAAACTTTACGTATGAGGTCACATTGACAATTTTTTAGAAAACATCCACAAATTGTAAAGTTTGAATAAATTTTACAAATATTATGCTAAAAAGTGCTATTTTGATGGACTTTGCTTGTGCACAATTTTAAAAATTTCATTTTTGGCCAAAAAATTACGATGCGACATAAGAATTGACCGAAACTTTACGTATGAGGTCACATTTACAATTTTTATAACGCATCCAAACATTTTAAAGTTTGATTAAATTTTACAAATCTCATGCTAAAAAGTGATAGGCCTATTTTTATGGACTTTGCACAAAAGCGTAAAATGCAATTTTTTTATTTTTGGCTATAAAAATTGACGATGCGACAGAATAATTGACCGAAACTTTATGTATGAGGTCACATTGACAATTTTGATAAAACATCCAAAACAAATTCAGTTTGAATTAATTTTACAAATCTTATGCTAAAAAGTGCTATTTTGATGGGCAGTTAAGCATGTTCTCTCTAGGTGCAGGTCAACTCGACCGTTTGCCTACCACCTCTATACCGCTGCGCACGGGTCACGCATGTTGTTGTGCGTCCAACCAACCGACGTTAAATCTTAGCGCAAAAACAAGTTAAAATTTCTTCAAATTTGCGGTGCAAACAAAAATTCCCTTTGTATTCTAAGACTTCTGCCTTGCGCGGCGCGGTCAATCAATGCGTGACAAACCGACACGTTTATGCACGCGTTGACATCGATTTGTGTACGAACAGCGGTCGAGTTGGTCAACGGACGAGTCAACTCGACTTTAAAGTCGACCAGGTACAACGGTCGCACAACTGTCAGTCGAGATGGTTTTATTTGACTCGATTTGGCAAACGATCAGCCAACAAGCCACGTGCTGAAATAGCGGTGACCGTGGCATCGCTAGCAGCGCGTGTCCACCTAGACTGAAGCCGACCGCGCGCTGCGATGGTCATAGCGGACACATATACATGCGGCATGCATCCGCTAAAATTGATCACTTGTCACTTAAAATACGCTACCATGTCTGCGTTTCAAATCCAACATTCCAAGGGTATTTATACCCTAAAAACGAGCGCTTTTTAGTGATAGAAACCGTGTCTTGTAAGTGATAGAAACCGTGGAAATGGCAGTGGGGGGTGGGGGGAGCCCGCTATTGCACGCCCGTAATTCGTAGAAAAGTCAGATGAATTTGTCAAAACTTTGACCGATCGCCGGTAGAAAAATTGTTTAGTACCCCGGTTTCAATCACGCTCGGGTCGCTGATTGCGACGTGATATATTTATTTATAACGGAACACAGCAAGGCTCATACTCGGTTAAAACTTGTGTTTTCTTAATTTGATTAGCCTGGCGCATTTATCTGCATAACAAGAATATCGGGGCAAACCTCGCATGGTTAAAACACGGTTAAAACTGAGGCATGGACGAAGCACGGTTAAAACACGGTGGAATGTCGGTTGGTTTTTTTTAACCGAGGAAATGTTCATAATGAGTGGAAATGAATTTGTTTTGTTTTCACCTGATTCACAATTAAAAGCTAATATCACTGACCAATTTCATTGATCACACATGTGGCACATCATGAATCTGTCCGAAAATGAATCTGTACCTTTATGTACGAAGATGGCTTTAAAAATTAGCATTCACATTAATTTTTTTTGTGCATTCACTCAACACAAAAACCGTAGGCCTACATGGATTTTTAAAAGGTTTCCTGATAACATTTCTGAAACATCTAGGCTATAGCTGAAATTTCTGCAGGTCATTCTACCAATATTCTTTAGATAGGCATATGTAATAGCCTACTATTGTTAATGTTTCAGAAATTTGTGAAATGTTTCAACGGCATGTGATACACTACAGTGGGACTTTTAATAATAACGACAAGTTTTTATTTTTCAGTTTTGACTCCTTCCTTTCCGTCTTCTAAATTTCATGAAAAGTATTGTTTGCATACATGTGTATTCCGATAATCAGCATCTTTCTTTTGGGTAGCACATTCAAAATGTATCGCACAGTGCCCTAAATTTGCACAAGGCATAATTTCAAGCACCCCCTTCTCATGTACAAACAATATGGGGTCACTCTTACTGCATGAATGGTTTTATTTTCAGATAAGATATTCAAAAAGACCAAACTGACAAAACCACTGTTTTACTTTTCAATCAATCAACATTTCAATAATTTCAATAATTTCAATCATTTCAATCAATCAATCATTTCAATCAATCGTGAATGAGAATTTTACGAGCCGGTGTGTTTCCTACAGCAACCTATGGGTGTGAGACATGGACAATGAATAAATCAGACAGAGAAAGGATCACAGCATTTGAAAGGAAGTGTTACAGAAAAATTCTCCTCGGCCTCTCTAGCTGCCTCTTTCCTTCTACAGATACTGCAGTGTAGAGGGCGTCTCGCCGTCTCTGCTATAGAAGTTCGATCACATCGTCTCCATTCCCAGTATTGGACAAACAAATACATTTTTGAAGAACTAAATATCAAGGGAGGTTGGCTACTAAACTTTGTATACACACAAAAAAGTAAAGTGTTTTGGGTACATTAACCCTAACACTTCTCAATCCTCCAAAATCAATATGATTTTACATACACCGTAGGGAGTTAGGGTTAAGCGTCATGAAGTTGTACCGGTAGAAGAAAAGAGGCAGCGAGGGAGGCCGAGGGAAAGGTGGGAGGAGGATGTTTCTGAGGTGCTAAATATGAGCCTATCAGAAGCAGGCAGACATGCTCAGGACAGAGGGGCTTACTGGAAACATGTCATTTTTTTATGAAAATCTTCTCGGTTAAAAAAAAAAAAAAACCAACATTCCACCGTGTTTTAACCGTGCTTCTTCCATGCCTCAAATGAATGTGTTTTAACCATGCGAGGTTTGCCTCGATTTTCCATTGTTATGCAGAGAAATGCGCCAGGCTAATCAAATTAACAAAACACAAGTTTTAACAGAGTATGACCCTAGAGGTGTTCCGTTATAAATCAATATATTACGTCGCAATCAGCGTCCCGAGCGTGATTGACACCGGGGTTACTAAACCATTTTTCTAGCGGCGATCGGTCAAAGTTTTGACGAATTCATCCAACTTTTCTACGAATTACGGCCGTGCAAAAGCGGACTTTTTCCCCCGCTGCCATTTCCACGGTTTCTATCACATATACAAGACACTAGCGCTCGTTTTTAGAAATGTTAGGGTATAAATACCCTTGGAATGTTGGATTTGAAACGAAGACTGGTAGCGTATTTTGAGTGACAAGTGATCAATTTTAGCGGATGCATGCCGCATGTATGTCCGCTATCGATATGGGACCATCGCAGCGCGCGGTCGGCTTCAGTCTATAGGTAGACACGCGCTGCATGTATTGATGCCACGGTCACCGCTATTTCAGCACTGTTGGCTGATCTTTTGTCAAATCTCGACTGTTGTGCGACCGTTGTACCTGGTCGACTTCAGAGTCGAGTTGACTCGTTCGTTGACCAACTCGACCGTTGACCAACTCGACCGCTGTGCGTACACAAATCGATGTCAACGTGCACAAACGTGTCGGTTGGTCACGCGTTGATTGACCGCGTTTGCATCGCAAATTTGAAGAAATTTTAATTTTTTGTCAGCGCAGCTTCCGCCAAGATTTAAACGTCGCCTTGCTCCATGGTTGGGTGTCCGTCCGTTGTAATTTTTTTCTGATATTTAACCAAGAAATTCACGGTTAAAATGCTAGTGTTTATTTTTTAACCGAGAAACGTCAATTTTAACCGAGGAGATTTTCATAGTGTCGGGGTAGCAACGCAGATTATGGTAATGAAGGGTACCCCATAAATAAGCCTTTTCGCAAATTCACCCACACATACATATGTACATGTACAAGAAATTGTTTTTCTTCACTCTATGGTCATAAACATTGCGCAAATGTGCAATGAAATTGTGAACAGGCTTAAAAATGGACGGGAAAGAAACACTTCAATGCAGCTTACAGACAGCATGTTGAAAATGATGGTGTCACTGATAACCATAGGCCATAGTCTCGTCATCCGTTCCAGCTGGGTTTTAGCTGTTTATAGTAAAAACAATAATAATAATAAATATTGTAAGAACTCTGGATGCGGCAATAGGGCGACAATTTGGGAAGCCTTTCCCCGGGGACCACCGAAATTTCAGGAAGAATCACTCAAATTGACAAAATTTCTCTACCCAAAGCTTCCAAAAATGGTTACAGACCTAAGAGAGACGGTTCTAGACCTAATAAAAATGGTTCTCGATTTAAAAAAAATTGTTTTTGACCTAAAAAAATTGTTTTCAATCTCAAACATATTAGGGCGACACCAAATTGTCGCCCTATTAAGCGTGTCGCCCTAATATAGCTTTTTTACACACAAATTGTCGCGCTATCCTAGCAAACAGAGTTTTTGGTTTTGGAAAACTGACATGCTCGGAATCTCTCTTCAGGAAGTTTATAATAATGCAAGCCCATGCATTCTGTCGAACTACAATATCATGAAATCAACATTACTGGATTTTATGTCCTATAATACCATTTATTCAACATTAACAAAAATTTACATTTCAAGTGACTTGATTCATCTCTATTCACTGTTGATGTCAAAGGGCAAAACATTACTCATAGCTTCTAACATGCGGCAATTGTCATTTTACCCCAGCTCAGTCATGCAGAAAGTGTTTGACCAAAATGAAGCTTAGGCCCTAGTGCATTTTTAAGATACTAAATGTATGTGCCTAAAATATTGTTGTTTTCTAT
This sequence comes from Henricia sp. BOLD:AAB3569, assembly GCA_037783545.1. Classification (NCBI taxonomy): domain Eukaryota; kingdom Metazoa; phylum Echinodermata; class Asteroidea; order Spinulosida; family Echinasteridae; genus Henricia; species Henricia sp. BOLD:AAB3569. The sequence continues at coordinate 63,569 of JBBELK010000435.1, forward strand.
AGTGACGGTTTTTGCAACGGCAGCATTTTTGTGGAAGAATCTGTATGGAGATTATTAAACACACCTCTTTCAATGGGTGGGTCGTCCTCCGTCTCCGGCGTGGGTTGACACGGTGCCAGCCGATTTTCCTTCATGAACATCCCAAAGTCATTAATCCGATAGTCAGTGACCCGTCCGCCGCACCCCTCACTGATGGAGGGTGGGTCTTCGAGGCTGGATCGCGATGTAGACAGACAATGTAGGAAGATTTCACCGCCGTGACTTGCTAGCATGTGGGAGATGACCTTGGTGCCAGACTTTCGTGGCTGTTCCAGCATGACCTGGCGGCCGTTCAGGAGAAAGTTGGTCAGGCAGACGGATGGCCGACTGTTCACCTACACAAGCACAACACATTTATTTATCTCAATCATCATGAAAAGATTCAAAAAAGGATATGAATCTGGACTAAAATCTCCGATGAGAAGGACCACATCAACACGTTGTGAGTTTGCAGTATATTGTGGTAATTTTCGTTTTACGTGAGTACATGTGCTTGTACAACTTGTTTTATGTGCGTCATACCTGCCAACTATTCAGAAATTTAAGGAAATAATTACGAAAATACAAGCTGTATTCTGATTTATGAATTTATCGTCCTTCATTACGAATTTCCTCAAAAATGTTTATATTGTTAAATAAATACCGTGATTTCGCGAATAACTTAAACTGTACGTTGTGCCAATTATTTTTCCGCCTTCTTCTTGTGACTTTTCCCAACGTATTTTTCGTTTACGCCTACATTTTGCACGTGCGTGAACTACACGGCGCTATAGTATCTTTGTTGCTGCCCACTATTATACTTGAGTCAACACACTCAAAATGACGGTCACCAGTGTTTCGTTTTGGTTCGGACGGATGATACACAAAGAACATCATGCGGCCCGGCGTGCGTCCGCCCGCGCCGCATGTGTTGTGTACATGCTTGTCAATACACCACGAACAAATTCGTGCTACCAATTTCACCGTGCTCCATACCTTGCCCTAGTAGGGCAGCTGCGCTTACAATCCCACAGGGTGGAGGCTCATTATTTATGCGAGCTCATTATTTATGCAACGAGTTGTGGTGTTGTATGGCGTTCGTACCAAAGAGTTCCCATACATGTATATATGGTCAATTCAACCATCTACATATACATGTATGACACCTTCTTAAAGCAAATGTGACCATATCTGTAATATAATGTGAATATGGCTGAAACTAAATGTCCTGAATTTACAAAGGGTGTGTTTTCTGTGATAAATATTTTATTTCGAAAAGATACACTCCCTATTTGCAGAATGGATGCGGCTATTAGCCTGCAACATGGCCCTACACCCTCTGGGACCGTATAGAGTGGCTGCCAGGGCAAGGTATGGAGACCGATGAAATTCATGGCACGAATTTGTCTGTCGCACATTGATGAGCCTCCGTCTTTAAGCATACAGTAGTTGTACAGCTTCATCCACCTTCTCACAATAAAATCGCTATCTGCATGTACCGTAAACATAGCTACAGCTGGTCACACACTTACCCCTACAGGTGACACTCTGTAGGCACCCATACAGTGCAGTAACTCTGAGGATAAAAATAAACTGCAGTAATTTTTCGGAAGAAAATTGTTATTAATTGTACTCATCACTAACAACATTACAGTGCTTGCATGCAGTTAGGTCATTCTATAAATTTGGGGACCAATTTTTCTGTCCCCCGTTACATATGACATCTTGTAAAATGTTGTAGTTTGTAAATTCAGGACACATTCTTTAAATGCCTTCTATTTCAAAGAGTGATTACATCAAGTACAATTCACAAAAATATGTTTTGAAGGCATTTTTAATGATACTTGTATGGCAAATAGCACATGTAAGGCTATTTGTACCACAAATTTATGGAATGACCCAGTTACATCTCTGCATGATCACTTCATATTAAAGGTATATTCATTCATTAAAGGTATACACATGCACAGAATTGTGTACCTTAAGTTTATGTTTTTATCTACAATCATCGAACTTCACATAAACAATGTTCAGACGTTATTTCTCAACAACAACAAAAACATTTAAACACAGTGACAAATTTTAAAAAAACAAAATATAAAAAAAACAATTTGTCAAATTTACGTCTCTTCAATTTGAGGTGGACAGTCACAAATATAACTTAAGAAACAGTCACACGAGGCAATGTTTACAAGCAACTTGAAGGCAACTTATAGCACTGCAGGCTACAGGAATGCTTGAGAAGCACAGATACATTTTTTGTGACAATTTATTTACAATACAAAGAAAATAATGTGAAAATTGTAATTTGCTTCTTGGAGATTGCTTGGAATTGATTGCCTGTAAATTGCCTCGTGTGACATGGGCCTAGACTCATCCAACATACACCAAATTTATAAGCCAATGAAGACATCTGTCTAACTTTTCAGAGAACTCAGTTTGGCAAAATTTGCTACATGCAAGTGTCACGTTTGTTTCTCAATAGCCTCACCTACTGGGTTAGACCTCGGCTGACACCACTTAAGCAAGATGTTATTGCTCTCTGGTGACTTCGTAACCGTTGCAACAGGTCCCTTGTACGATATGACCATGGTGTTGGAGGGTTCCGGCTCAGGTTGGTTTTTCGTAATGGCTTCTAGTTTCCGCAGTTCAGCATGAGCGACTTTTAGGTGGAGCAACTCGACATCATAGTTGGCTGAACTCATGGCATTCTGCTCCTCCTAAAAACCAGAATTAGTCCAAAGTATGTAAAAGCTTAAAGTTAAATATTGTCCAATCAACAACAAAAAACAATTTTCTCCTAACAAATTTTTAAAGCTTTATTTTAACGAAAAAACATACTTTCTTTGTATTTTAGACGTGGGCAACTCTGTGAAAAAAAATTTTTTTTTATACGGCTCGGGCATTATCAGCGCCCAGGACCCCTAGCTGGCTTTAAACATGTGTTTAAGATTACATGTGTTTAAGATTGGCCAAACCTACTTTTAATCCCTAATGCATGGTTTTTATTTTAAGTGAATGGTCAAAAGAATCTGTGTATAAAATGAATTTATGTGGTGTTTGTTTCTATTGTTTTTTTCTTGTCAACTGGAAGTAAACGTTTGAATCATTGCAAAATTGGCCTTTAAATTCAACATTAATAAATTCCTAAGATAATGGGCTGAAGTTTTGTTATGCCGTTCTCTTACCTTCATTGGTATTCCAGTTACCGTGGTAATAGCCATGTCAAAGTGCTTCTGCACAATAACAAATAGCTTATTGGCTAGGTGGCGTCCAGCCTTTGCAGAATGGATCTCAGCAGTGAGGCTTGGGGACAGGACTGCGGGGGACCGGTCCTTAATCCCCGACTCCTTATTGGTCGGGAGAATGTTGATAAGGGCAAGTTCACAGTGTGTGATTGGTAGTAGACTGGAAAATATGAAAAGAAAAAATATTGAATGCAATGTGTTGGCATACATTTTTGTTGTGTATTTCAAAATCAGGAGAAAAAGGGATTAAAAATCAGAATTTGTTTTTTTTGTGTGGTTGTTAAAGGAAGAGACAACACTTGCAAATTCGGTATGCTTATGTAAGTCGCCATCTATTGCCGCTCGGTGTTCGGTCTTGTGAGGGCGTGAGTTAGGTCACAAAAGATGTTTACATACTTCACAGCGTGTGGGAGTCGGGAAACAAGGCATCAATCTTGACGTCATCCATACAATCGTTGCATGATTGACGTCATCTCTTTCAAAATTTCAAATATGGCGCAACACATACTGCATTACTTGCAGAGTTAATCATCAAAATTAATTGTGTTGCCGACGTTGAAGACAAGATTCTCTGAATCTCATGAAGGTTTATGCACCGGGCAATACATAGGTAATGTTTTTAATTAAATTTGTCGATAACTTCAAACAAGTGTTGTCGCTCCATCTTTAATCAAGTTGAAAACCCTAACTTTATATAAATACATTTTAAGATTTTGAATAAAGTTGTTTATGAAGAGAAATTTACACTTCTTTTGTTGCTCGCGGTACAGTTATTCTAAGGCAAATAGATGTTTATTGATATCTTGCGTAGGAAAACATAAATCTAGTTTCATTGCAAAATGCAATAAACGCCATATAAAAAAAAACAGATGAGATAATGGTGTTAGTACATTCTCGATTGATGGTCCTACGCAAAACTTGTCAAATAGATTATTGCATACCGGTACCTGCCAACTAGTCCGATTTTATCATATTTGTTCCGATTAGTGTTAATCGGAACAGTATGATTTTTTGAAAACACGAGGGGGGAAAATAGCGAGAGTACCATGATTTTTTTTATCGCACTGCATGTCATACACAGAACCACATGAAATATATTCATGGTTTGAAAGCTACAATACATGTACATGTACAACCTTTCCCTTTCGAACACTTAAATCTGATAATTTATTTTTAAAGAGTTATGAGTAATTTCCCAAGAGAGGTCAAAGTTTTTGAATGCATACGTGTGCTAATATTGTTTGATGGAGTACTCTCTGACATTGCCCGACTTTTCTGTGGAGAGAAAATCCACCAAACGTAGATCGTCTGTCCGTCTGCAAGTGGTTATTATTATAATATTTATTACTTCTTTCTGGTACTGAAACCAAGAATTCCTCAAAAGTGCTCATTGCACTGTCGCTTCCAAGCGTGAGGACACCCACGAGGAGAAGACGATGAATTAAAAACAGCCAGAGACACTGGGGAATCCCCTTGCTCTTCACGAAAGAATTTTCTAAGATCTTTAAAGTGTGTTACCTAACACACTGCAGTGATCCCCACTGGTCCAAATTTTGTCCGGGCGCACTGACGTCGCTCAGTGGGGGCGGGGGGACCGGGGGGCACGCACGCACGCAATAAAAAAACAACACCCACCCGGCCGTACGTAGCGGCACAGTGCTTGGCATGCACCGCCCTCAAGAGGCCGGTTAACAACTTCGCCTATTGAGGGCGCTGTTCAACATGCATGCTACTGTCATGGCCGTTATCGATGCGGATTTGGTTCGCCGATCCGATAGATATGCGTGGAAAATGAACGATAACGGCACCAGTGGCTACCGAATCACGTTTTTTTTTTGTCCGGGCGGCCAAGATTTTTGTTCGGGCGGCACATTTTTGTCCGGGCGCTAACGGTACCTCTGAGGATTTTGTCCGGGCGGCGCCCCCGGACAAAACCGGCAGTGGAGAACACTGCACTGGACTAACGGCTTTACATGTACATCCCTTCCGAAGGATGGAGCAAGTGTGTTTAAGTGCCTTACTCAAGTGCACATACAGGTACCGGTACCCCAGCCCGGTATGGAACCCGCAACCCCAAGTTTCCACCGGAGTATTGTGAGCCAGTGAACCAAACCACTCGGCCACTGACAAAAGTCGGCCGCGGGAGCAATTTTGCCGCGGGGAGACGTGTCAGTTCGAGAAATAGACAAGGGAGTCAGAAATAAATTTTGATGGGATTGGTTCCGTTGCAACCATGGTCCATGGTTGGCTTTGCTTTCATTGCAACAGACTGTCTGTACGTGGACGGGCCGAACAAACAACTGTTTTCACCCTCAAAATGGCCATCAGATGGTGCTTGACACCATCCGATGTACAAATGGATATCGAGATTTAGTCCAAGGTACAACAATTTACTTAAATTGTTATTAAAAGTGCAATTTTCCCCTCAGATTTCGAGACCGCGACCGTTTCTTTCATTACAAATTTCTTCCAAGTTATAGCGCATAGCCACGGCCGTACGGTCGGTCGCGCAATGTAGAAACCGCTTGAGTGCAGCGCGGGTAATATTACAACGTGTAGTTAGTGTGAACTCTATAGCCATGCTTAATGCATGCTGTAGATTTCACACCAACTACACGTTGTAAATATACGGTTTCTAACGCGCCCGTTGCCGTGCGCCAATCCTTGGTGGCCGAATATTCATAGATTTCAACCCAATTTCGGAAAGAATTGGGAAGTCGATCATGGCTTCAGACCTTGTGTCCAAAACATATGAGACAGGTTGAAAAAAGAAAAAAAGTTAACTTTAAAACAAGTATAAAATGCAAAAATAAAATCGCCCAATAGTTGCCCAAGGAGGCTCTAAAATGCACCACAGAGCATGTACAGTTCAAAAAAATGTTGGGGCCCCGGACCCCACGCCGTAATTACTTCGCGCTGCGCGTTCGCAATTTCAGGTTTTTTTTCAAACATCCAATCACATCCCTGCCAATCACAACAGAGCTAGCAGACGGCACCCACATAGGTCAAAGTGATGCAATCATCACACAATCACGCGATTTTCTGCCCATACAGTTTGTATGATGTATGCGCCAGTGACCGGGTGAATTTTGGTTTCAATGTCGGGTGATTCGCTGTTCAAAGGTAGGAAAGCGCATTTTTATGAATATATGTCATCCCTGCATTACTAGCCCTTCGCTCAGTGTGTGCTACGGTAACTGTCGACCCCAAAACATAAATACGTTTGAGTTTTCTCCAATGAATCTGTGCTTTTCATGCCGAGTCCTGTTGCTTTGTACGTTGTGTCGCCATTTTTTTGCGATGGCTTGTGAGCACATAGCAACAATATCTAAGGGGCGGGGTTAACTGGGCAATCTCGGAACTATGAATTGGTACATGTACCTTCTCTTTGCAGAGCATATGTTTCTCCTCTAACAACAGGGATGTGATTGGATGTTTGAAAAAAAACCTAAAATTGCGAGCGCGCAGCGCGAAGTCATTACGGCGAGGGGGTCCGGGGCCCGCTGAAGGGCCCCGAAATTTTTTTGAACTGTACATGCTCTGTGGTGCATTTTAGAGCCTCCTTGGGCAACTATTGGGCGATTTTGCATTTTATGCTGGTTTTAAAGTTAATTTTTTTTCTTTTTTCAACCTGTCTCATATGTTTTGGACACAAGGTCTGAAGCCATGATCAACTTCCCAATTCTTTCCGAAATTGGGTTTAAATCTATGAATATTCGGCCACCAAGGATTGGCACACGGCCACGGGCGCGTTGTATTGATTGCTTTCCGATGACGTCACCCCTTCCATCCACCATTTTGGTGGGCATTTTTCATGACCCACGTGGCTCGAGTAATAACCGGGAAAAAGAGCAAGAAAAGCGCATTGGTTGCACTTACCTCTGTTGCTTGAACTAGCTTTATGTTGTTGCGCCATGGCTGTTGTATCGAGAAAGATAAAAACGCATTTCTTCAGGCTACACATCGCGATCAAGTAAAAGCACTTTCGTTTTTACAAGCCGAGTGCATGCTCAATAATTTGAACGTATCACAACGCCCGCGTGCGGCATCTTCTAATGAAAATACGCTGGTGAGTATTTTTTTTTACGCGTGTTCATGTGCGTCTATCGGCGCACGCATGTACGCGCGTGACTGTTGACCACCAGACATTCCCGGATGTTCTACGTCATCGAAAGCAATCAATAATTAGAAACCGCTGCAATGCAGGTTTTTTCAACCTGTCTCATATGTTTTGGACACAAGGTCTGAAGCCATGATCAACTTCCCAATTCTTTCCGAAATTGGGTTGAAATCTATGAATATTCGGCCACCAAGGATTGGCGCACGGCAACGGGCGCGTTAGAAACCGTATATTTACAACGTGTAGTTGGTGTGAAATCTACAGCGTGCATTAGGCATGGCTATAAAGTTCACACTAACTACACGTTGTAATATTACCCGCGCTGCACTCAAGCGGTTTCTACAATGCGCGACCGACCGTACGGCCGTGGCGAGCGCTAGCGCAACATGGAACTTGGAAGAAATTTGTAACGAAAGAAACGGTCGCGGTCTCGAAATCTGAGGGGAAAATTGCACTTTTAATAACAATTTAAGTAAATTGTTGTACCTTGGACTAAATCTCGATATCCATTTGTACATCGGATGGTGTCAAGCACCATCCGATGGCCATTTTGAGGGTGAAAACAGTTGTTTGTTCGGCCCGTCCACGTACCATTGACAATGTTGACCATGGTTGCAACCGGAACCAATCCCATCAAAATTTATTTCTGACTCCCTTGTCCGTTTCTCGAACTAACACGTCTCCCCGCGGCAAAATTTCTCCCGCGGCCGACATTTTTCACAACATACACGTAGCCTACATGGCTACATGCGACGCTGCACGGCCGTATGCACCGCTCGCTCGCTCGCTCGCTCGCTCGCTGTGCATACAGTACAACCTCGCCACACAAACACGTACACAACACGTTTTATCATGCCACACACTCACAGTTGTTTCAGTCGGGTCCTGAATCAGTCTCACTGTCATGCGTATGGATGCATCGGGTACCTGACACTTCACTTAGACTTGAACCAGTCCATCCAATATTATGTATTTAGTCAGAAATTTTATTTCGCGTGAAATTTGTCGCGCGCTATGACTATCAATTAGCATACTCTACCCCCCTAATTTCTCAACGGATTCACTAGTCTTGATGCAAGACCGAATTTACTGTTAGAGTTCGCGATCCCCACATTGTTCATTTTAGCCGCCAGAGGGCGTAACTACACTCACAACGTGAACTCGAAAACTGTGTGAATAGTCTATGTACGTCGTGTATCGCGCGCCAAAAGGCAGTCTTGCCAAAAGACTACGGATTCACACGATTCACAGGGGTCATATTTTTGGGCCAAAAAAAAAGGATTTCCGGAAAAAAACGGAGAAATCACATGCCTGTAACAAGCATTCAAAAACTTGGTCCCATGGTCAATTTGACCTCTCTTGGGAAATTACTCATAACTCTGCCAAAAAGTATCAGATTTGAGCGTCTGATGTCTCATTTGAAAGAGGAAGGTCGTAGCTTGCAAACTATACAAATGGGTCTTTCCACGCTAATGGGCCTATTTGAAAAATAAGTCAATAATTCCTTTCAGATGTCTTCGGTTTATCTCAAACTCAAAGAAATTCCCTTGTACTCTCAGGAGATAACTTTTGCCCCAAAAGGTAAGAAAATGCTGCCACAACATACATTGTACATTTCTGAAAAGCTTTTTTACAAATTTCCCCTTATACTTATGTAACTGGACAGACAAAAATGTCACAATTTTGTCTGTCCAGTTACATGTACATACGTATAAGGGGAAATTTGTACACAAGCTTTTCAGAAATATATGTTGTGGCAGCATTTTCTTACCTTTTTGGGCAAAAGTTATCTCCCGAGAACAGTACAAAGAAATTTCTTTAATAATAATAATAATAATGATTAGATTTGTATAGCGCACATATCCAACCTGCAGGGTGTTCAAGGCGCTGTTACCATTATTACCGCTGCCATCAGGGAATCACCAGAACCATTTCGCTTCAACTAGGTGGCTGCTGGTCAGGCGCACAACCCTATCAGCAGTTAGATTGTAGCATTCCCCTTAACAGCTTCCCATATATCGCTTGGGTTGACGAGGCAACTGGGATTAAGTGCCTTGCTCAGGGACACAGACACGTTGGTCGAAGTGGGGCTCGAACCCCCAACCTCTGATTGGAAGTCCCGCTTCATACCCACTAGACCACACGCGCTCCCTAAAAGTTTGAGATAAACTGAAGACATCTGAAAGGAATTATTGACTTATTTTTTAAATAGGCCCATTAGCTTGGAAAGACCCATTATATGATCTATGTTAGATACACATTCTACGTTTGGCAATTTGTTAAATTTGGATTGCATTTTTTAGACACCCTGTATATATTGGCAGTGTTACGGTACCAAAATAAAATGTTAAACTTACTTTTCATTGTCCTCTGCCAAAATAGCTTTATTCTGCTGAGAAATCGTGTCCCGGACATATTCTGTGAGCATATCACCATGCGATTCACTAAAAATGTAAGAGCAAGAGAAAAAAATGCTACATGTGTCCACGTACATATACATGTGTACCATACCGGTACATGAAACTCAATCTCAATTAACAGTGTGTACCAGCACCACAATATGGTGTACACATGATCAATTTTGAAAACACAAAAACACAGTACATGTAAATACACACACACACACATCATGTACATGTGCTTTATATGTTCCATTCCAACTGTGGACATTCCTTTGTTTTAGTGTAGTGTTCCCTTTAGGCTCGTTTATAATCGATTCGCCTTTGCCGAATCGAACTCTGCAATTTCCAAAAAGGCGAGTTGAAGCCGGGTAGGCGCTAAGTGTAAATGCAAAAGGTGAATTGAAAAAGACTGTGTGTAACTTTATTGCCAGAGGGGATTTTTTTTCTCGCTGTAACCAGGAGACCCGGAGGGAAGGAAAAATATTGTTAGGCATGTTTGCCGTTGTGCAAATTCGAGTTCAACGTACTTACAGCATACCGGTATGAATTATTATTGGTGTTCGACTGGCCTCGATGCCCTAACTGGTCCTGGTATAGTGGTCTCAGCGAACTGGCCTCGGTGCCCCAAAATAACAGAAAATGTTGAGGCCAAAGTGGCTCCTCCCTAAAAAGTATAAATTTGAGGCCTGCCTTTGCCGTTTTGAGTGTAAACAGTGTTTGTCTAAATTCTCTTTTGTACCCCATAACCTATGGACGGTATCAAATAGCTGCAATCTTGTAGTTCAACCTTTGACATAATGTAAATTGGTCAACAATGAGAGCACAAAATGTGCAACCATGCATGTCTTCACGGAACCTCGAAACTCCCCTACAAGATGGCAGTTTAATATATATTGCGATCTACCTGTATACCAGAACAAAGACATACACACAGTTGTGTTTTACAATTACATGTATGTGCTCTACTACAGTACATGTACATGTAAATAAGAAAGCACTTGAACATATAAACTAGACCTTTTAATCCCAGATCTTAAATTCACTTTTTCTGTGGATTTTTGCTGTGACATTATAGTTGCACATCTGGGTCAGTATTCATCAAACTCAATCTAAGCAGGGTACTTAAGATAAGTAATGCACTCAACATCAAATAATTCACACAAGATTAAGTGCCCCACTTTGGTCAACTTAATTCAATTAGCACATACATGTACTGGTACAGGGGTCGAAATTAGCACTGGTCCAGTGGTCGGAGACCAGTAAAAAAATCAGAAGAACCACTAGATCTGTCAAATGCACTGGTCCGATGGACCAGTAAAAACATTTCATGACTCATGGAAACATCCACAGTAAACATTTCTTACTCAATGCAAAGAAATCCTGGTTACCACAAACAATTACTGATCACTTTAGAAATTTTCAGACAACCACATTTCTTTCTCTGATCTCTCCAGATTACCCTAATACATTGTACTAGTGTTGGATCAAAAAGAAATCCAATCCATCCTGTACTCAATGACCTTAAACCAGAAAGTGTTGCAGTACATTGTATCTAGGTGCCATTTTGAAAAGCACCAGTGGAACACCAAATTTTCAGCAGGACCAGTACAGTTCTCTAATCTACTGGTCCTTCTGACTAGCATGAAATTCAGTTTAATTTCGACCCCTGATGTATGCTTAAGATGTCTTTGCAATTTTCTGTCCTGGCCATGTGTACTTTATTTCTTGAAGGTGGCTTCAACAGAAGTAAATGTTCAAGTTGATCATGTTGATGCTCAATCCAGATACAGTAGTATTTGTTTAGCTACTGTACGTTACTGTACCAAGCCTGAGCCTTTAAACTTTTGTCGTACAAAGGCAAGACCATAGTTCCCCTAAATGTTTGTTGTTTTTTATTGTTTTTTTTAAATAATGTGTACACGTACATGTACAACTAGAAATACCTCTTGACGGACGTAAGGCATATGATGCGCCCTCTATTGACCACCTTTTCCTCTCCGTCTTCCTCATTCAGCAAATTCTGAGCCACCAGTTGATGGTCAGTGCCCTCGGTCATCAAGCCAACAGCCGAGGACAGACCATTTAGGATGCTTGCGTCATTGCTCTTAGGTGAATGCAGGGGTCCCAGGCCTGCCAGAGATGACATCAACTATAAAGTGGGAAAAGAAAATCTTGATTATGAACACCAAACGTGGCTATATGGCTCATCCCAACACAGCATGGATTTCGTGTTGTACATGTATCTTGCACAATGGACTCCCGCGTATACCAACAAACACGACACAAAAGTGCTTACTTCGACAACAAACGAAGACAGCAATTTGATTTCCAAAATGTCCTATTGACCCCTCTCGAACAGGGAGTCAAATAATGCTGAGTCATTGTGGAAGCAATGTGCGTGCGCGTTGTGTGTCTCTCTGGTGGGCGTAACACGGCTAAGTTCACCAATGGGAGCCTCAGCATAGCGCGTTACGCGCGCTATGGACACACACAATGCGCACGCACATTGCTTCCACAACGACGCGGCACTGTTTTACTCCCAAAATGACGTCATTGGCACGAGCTCAATAGAACGTATACCGTACCGAAGATCATTCTGAACCACTGATGAACTCAATCAAATGTTCCGTTCGGTTTGGTCCGGTCCAGTTTGGAAGTGCCATGTTTGGCAAAATCTCTTGCTTCCTCCGTTCGACTACTGCAGTATCACCACTCATGGAAATCCAGGCACCAGGGGCCAATTTCATGGCGCTGCTAAGCACAAAAATGTGCTTAGCACACTAGCACAGAATTTTTTATTTTTTTTATTTGCAAAAATGGATTGCCAGCCAAAATCCTATGTGATGTGTATTGAAAGGTATTCTACTATTCTTGCGAAGAACACAAGTTGGCGAATAATTTTGGCTTGTTTAATCCATTTTATAAATCAAATAAATTCTGCACTAAGCAAATTTTTATGCTTAGCAGCACCATGAAATTGGCCCCAGCTCTTGGTGAATGTTGCAAATGTTGCCAATGTATTTGGACATTTTGGAGTGTAGCCCAGGAGCCAATTTCATGGTGCTTAACACAGAATTTCTTTAATCTACATTGCAAAAATGGATTGCCAGCTAAAATTGTATGTGATGTGTAATAACTCATATTTTGCTGCCGTTTCTGAAAACACAATTTGATATGTATATATTGGTATACAATTTTGGCTGGTAACTAATTTTACAAAGAAATTCTGTGCTAAGCGAATTTTTGTGATAAACATGGTCTTCCTTTTCAAGACCACAAAACTCCCAACAATTTTTTAAAATATTCTACAATGTACATGACAGTACACAAGTACAAAAACTCACATGGGGCGTGTTTTGTTCAATTTGTGCCCATGAGTTGAGAGGTGTCGCCTGTGTGTCACTTGCAACCACTGTGATCTAAAAAAGAACACAAACAGTATCAAAGTAATGAGCATTTATTACAATTTTAAATGTAGGAATAATATAACTTAGGGAAATCTAAGTTATATGTACCGTATCATTCATAAATACCTTAGACAGTTTATGCATCCCTATTGGCCTGCATTACATGTACGCATAACGATCGAACAAAAACAAATTTTGTTTTAAAGTCGACAAGTATTTTTTTTTTCATTAACCCTAGCCTCTTGGTCTGATGGAAAATTGCATAAAAATTGGAAGATTTGGTACCATTAGAAATAAATTAAATTAAAAAAATGAAATACAATTTTCAGGAAAGCTTTTCAAGACTATACATGTACCGGTAGGGCCTAATTACAACTACATGTACATGTGCGTTATTTATTTTATTAAGATAACTAAGTAACTAAGGTCTCCTTCTCTGTATATCCACCATAGCTGGGGGCTTCCAGTGCATGGACTGTGTGTTTTGTGTTGCTGTTAGAACGACAAGCGCTGCACGCGACGCATACACAATCCTACAAAGACGCACAACTTGTTCAAAGTACGTGTAGGATTGTGTACGCGAAGAGGGCACGTCACGTGCAGCATTTTTCGTTCTAACAGCAACAAAAAAACACACAGTCCATGCACTGGAAGCCCCCAGCTATGGCGGATACAGCCTTACAGGGAAGGAGACCTTAGTTACCGGATTGGTCTACACGTTCTTACCAGTTTTCCCTTTGGGAAGACGTCATAAACAACTCGGCAGTATTCAAGCACAGACTCCACACTACACGTCCATAGTGACTTGCAGAATGGGGCTAAGGGTATAAGTCCTGCTGATCGCGTCTTACTCAAGGCAACTACATCATAGTCCACTGGGTGCTCACAAGACTCCGCGAAGAATGGCCCGTGGTCTAGCACAAAAATAGTCTTATGTGAGGCTGGATATGACATACTGCTGAAGACGGAAATTTCTGTGAACAATAGAAGATGAATACGTACACATTTGCAAACTACATACTGTACATGCATAATATTTATACATGTAGCTAACCTAGCCCATAAGGTTCATCCTCTTGCAACAGTGCCCCTTTAACGCACTCCCCAACTCCTACGTACCGAGGCCCTGTTGAAACCGGCCCCATTTCGCTGGGGAACAGAAATCTTGTCACCTCTCTGGACCAATCATGAGGCTTGTTATATGTGGCGTTCGGTGTTTTCCAGGATCCACCTTGTAACGTATGGAACACGTGCGCGCAGTTTGTAAACACGGTCCATGTCCAATTTAACGCGCTCGCCGATTAGTCGCTATTTCTATTAAACAGGCAATATATGTTACTCGTTCTCCATTCTTCTGATTCATTATATTAAAAAATACGTAGTAGATAAAAATGTTATCGTTATGATGAATGTGACAAAGAACTAATTTCGAGAAAATATAGAAATTGGGAATTTTCACTAAAACATGACTAATTTCATTTAATTACATCCAAAAATGAGCTGGGTGTGTGCTCGCTGAATTCAACAGCCGGCTTACTCCACAGATATGCGTGGATTTCCTCAGGGTATTGTATCGTCGCTTCGCAGAGTGGAAATTCCCTAAGATCTCAGGATAATAAGGTTGGACGGGGGCAGGTCAACTCGGTCACAAACCAACTCGGTCCCAGGTTGATACGTTGGTTGCTGGTTTATTAAACACCAAGACCCTGACAAGGGTATCAGCTCGCAACAATCAGGGGCGGATCCAGGATTTTTCCAAATAGAGGGGCGTGAAATGTTTAAGCCTGAAATGGTGAAGACAATAAAATGGCAAACGCGTAGCATGAAGCCCTAACGGCGTGTGGACCGGGGCCCACTTAAGGGCCCCGAACATTTTTTTGATTCTAGATGATCTGTGGTGCGATTTCAGGCAATATTTAACCACTTTAAGCAGGCAAAAGTGTGATGTATTTTTTTTCAAAGGAAAAGGGGGCGCGTGGGCCCCCCAACCCCTTGGATCCGCCCCTGACAATGTTATAAATACGGTGGAACGCAGAACGGAATGTGGAAGGAACGCGGAACGGAATGGCGGAACAGTACGCGGAACGAGGAACAGAACGTGGAGCAGAACGCGGAACAGAACGCGGAACAGAACGCGAAACGGCTAGAGCGGTTAACCGCCCCAGCAGTTGGACTTTTTTGTAGCGAATTTGCTACATACTTTGAGCGAGTTTAACTTTTCCGATTGTTTCAGTCAGTGTTTGCGTAGCAGTTGTTTGCGTCTAGTATGTGTGCGCGAGTTACGATTATATGAAAACTAGGCTTACTACACATACATGTAAGCTGAACTCATACCTTTTCCAAAATACGTTCCCTGATCCAGAAATATTCATCCATCTGGCCAAGGAGCGACGATCATTCTGCAAGTTTCAGAAATATCGTGTCTCCATTTCCGTTTAAAAAATACACGGCGCCGTGTTATTGTTGTAATGCATTATGGCACAGGCTCGTCAATGTGCGCACGAGGCCAAATTCGTGCCACGAAATACGCAGTACTCCCATGTCTTTGCTATAGAGCTGCGTATTTTGTGGCACGAATTTGGCATCATATCACGCGCACATTGACGAGCCTGTGCCTTTAATGCATTACAACAATAACACGGCGCCGTGTTTTTTTTTTACGGAAATGGAGACACGATATTTGTGGAACTTCTTGGCCAGATGGATGAAGATATCTGGATCAGGGAACGTATTTTGGAAAAGGTACCAGTATGAGTTCCTCTTAGAGCTCTACCCGGTATGTGTACATGTAGGTACCCTAAAGCCTAGTTTCAATATAATCGTAACGCGCACACGCAGACTAGACGCAAACAAAACCCCTCATTTTTCCCTCGCAGTGGTGTAAAAATGCCGCAGCGGCATCGCGATGGGCCTTTCGCGAACGGGTGTCGGACGCTTTGCCCCATTTCAGTTTGACCCATTGCCACTTTGCCCCATCACCTATGCTATTTAGCCGGCAGTCAGTCAATAAAATAGGGAAAAGAGTCAGGAGTAGTCGGGAACCGTCAGGAAGTAGTCACTGTCAGAAACCGTCAAGGAAATTAATAATTGTTTTTAAAAATAAGCGCGAGTTGTTTTTATTACTTCCCAATCAATTTTAGGCCTAGTCTTTACGGTATTTTTTTAGTTTATGTCCCAACTCAAATTTAATTAAAATTAATTTTTGGAATCGATAGCTTGGATGATTTTAGAATAGGAATACTTACATGCATTTCCGTCGCAAAGGCTTAGTTTTAGAGAAAAATCACGGAAACAATATTGCATATGATTGCACGCAAACGGCTAGCCCTACAAATAGGGCTGTAAATAGCTCACTTTTCAAATATGACTTATTACAGTCGCAAATCACATGTGATTTGCGACTGTAATAAGTCATATTTGAAAAGTGAGCTATTTACAGCCCTATTTGTAGGGCTAGCAAAGCGGCCAACCAGAAACCAAACGGATCTTCACGCGCACGCCCTCTTTCTTCGCGCGCTTCACACTGCCTCGGCCGGCAGCAGTTTCACACACTTTTGTATGGAGGCGGGCGTGACAAAAACACATAATTTTCATGGAAATGCAACATTTGGGACGGAAATGTCAATGGAAAAGGTATTCCAAAATCGTCCAAGCTATCGATTCCAATAATAATTTTCCTTAAATCCCCCTTGACGAAAATCCAGCATTTAGGCTTTTTTTGATAGTCCAAACATCCCTCTTGCCGACGTGGATTTTTATTATTTTTTAATTGTCGGTTTTAAGTGGATAAATTGCAAGCAAAAGTCGCTTTTCAAAATTGAGATTTTCGCGATTTCTGAAACGCTCATTAGGTATTCATGATATCATGCGCGTGACCCCGTGACGTAATCCTGAGAAAGAGAAGTCAACACGATTGTTTAATAGCTCCATACGTTTACACGCAAAAAACTTGGAAAACCGTCTCTGTTATTAGATGGTGTTTTTTGAAGAATTTTGTTGTTCCAAAAAGCCAGAGATATACCCAGTAGCTGCGTGGTTGTATGTTTTACCAGACACTATGAACAAAAAAAGAGCAGAAAGATTTTCTTTTCTATAACGTGTATGGCCGATGTTCAAACACGTGGGAACTACGCCCGCAGGGGACCGTACCATGCTGTACACAGACCGCTGTGAATGCCGTTCGTTCCGTGACAAAACCACCCGTCGCAATGCACCAGTATTTACTTCAAAAGAGCTTCATTGTGAGCCACAATTTCATCGTTTTTTCACAAAACAGGTAATAGTAGATTGTTGTCATATTACATGAAGTGTTTTTCACGTTTGTATTTTGAATTACAAGGACAAAACAGGCATGATAAACATTCACTTCGTGTATTTTCCATTCAATACTGCACAGACCGTTTTGTATGTTTCTCAGGATGACATCAAAACCCTGTTGATAAACAAGCCAAGTGACCTCGAGCGTTTCAGAATTTCGGGTGAAGAGGGTCGGAACTGCTTTACGTTTAAGCAAAAGCCTGTCGATTGTTTGTGAAAAACAAGTTGTGATGGTGTTGTAGACACATACACCTCCATGATAAACAGAAAAACTAAAAAAATGTGGAAGGGGGGATTCTAGCTGTTTAAAGATATTTTATAATAAAAAAATAGAGGTATGGGGCGAACTGACATGGGGCGAAGTGACTGTAATTAGTGTAAACTAGCTTCGCGAACGTAACAACTCGGAGTCGGACAACCATGACAACGGGCAAATGACGGGTGCATTAAAACTACACAGAATCAGTTTCAGAAGCCGTAACTCACCCTATTGACCATACTTCGCTGAAAACAGATACGCATTAGTTAGGGTATAGTGCGATGCCTACTTCGAGAAAATCCAGCGGGAATTTCACCGTGAGCGCCGGCCAGGTGGACGTAACTTTAGATAACATCCGGGTTCTTTGTGACCGCGGGTTACAGCGCGCTTTTCCAAATCTCGGCTTCGTCTCCATCTCCGTAGCCGGAGCCTGAGCCCAAGTCAAGATTTGCAAAAAAGCCTATGCTTAAAGAGCTAGAATCCCACTTGAAGGAAAATCCAGCATTTAGGCTTGTTTTCGATAGTCCAAACATCCCTCTTGCCGACGTGGATTTTTATTATTTTTTAATTGTCGGTTTTAAGTGGATAAATTGCAAGGAAAAGTGCGCTTTTCGAAAATGAGATTTTTGCGATTTCTGAAACGCTCATTAGCCTGGTATTCATGATATGTGCGTGACCCCGTGACGCAATCCTGAGAAACACGAGTAAACACTGTCGGCAGTTCCATACGTTTACACGCAAAAAACTTCGAAAACCGTCTCTGTTCGATGGTGTTTTTTGAAGATTTGTTCTCGTGCAAAAAGCCAGAGATTTACTCCGTAAATTAGCATTTCTCACTTTAAGTTGATCATGATTGTGAATATTATGTGACATGTTTGGCGAAGTGCCGATTTGAATGAGCTTGAAAGAAGAAGTGTGTTGGGTACCGTGACCTAGTAATGTGTACGGCTGGAAGCTGCCGAAACGGACTGTGTGCATGCCATCGGACGATTCCGCACGTAAATTTGACGCATTTAAAGGCCCAGTGGATCATTTGCAATGACCCCAAGAAGTAATCGACGAGCATACAGGGGAAAAGTTCTGAAAGTAAAGATTGAATTAATAGCAACTATCCAATGAAAGGTTTTCGCGATTTCGCTCAAAATGATATAATTTACCCGAAAATAATCCGTAAAGATGAAATTATTTAGATCGTTTGCAAACGATTTACTTATTTTTGGTTCGCATCTACGCGGTCCAAAATGCATGCATGGGTGCTGTGTACTGCGTGTGCTTGTTCCAACGCGATGCATTTTTATGGATCGCGCGCACACGCAGTATGTGCGCCACAAAGTGCATGACGCAAGCCACATAGTACCCGATCAACTGAGAACGAATATTTGAAACACACCGCCAAGACCAGGAAAATGCAAATGGATGTTCATGTTTTTTTTAAACGAGGTACATTTGACAAAGCTGAAATTTCTTCAGATGAGTTTGTTGATGTCTTTCTTTTGATTTTATAGGCCTAATGGTTTTATTCGCAGAATCGCTCAAAAACAGATAATCTACAGGGCCTTTAACTGAGCATAAAACAGCAACCGCTTGATAACTCTTTGCAACAAAGATATTTTGGAAATTGTTTGCAACCTGTCTGTTGTGTGAAAGTGGTTTTAACTCAAAATATATATATTGGTTTTTTTCCCCAAGTCGCTAACGACGGTCGAGTTGGTTAAACTTCAAGTCGAGTTTGCAAACGGTTGAGTTGACTCCTGCACCCATGGGACAACTCTAAAAAATTCCAAGATTTATTTTTTCCTTTTAGTAATCCACCTATTAATTTTTTGCCAACTCGACTTAAAGGAGTGTGACCAGATCACCTTTTTTTTACCCATAACTCCCCGGGACTTACCTTATGGGTCATGAGATTTTTATATCATAACATCCGTTATATTTTTCTGATTACGAAACTGAAACTCCCGCGCTTCTAGGCCGCATATTTCCGAGGATATCGTCGAAAATCCACCGATTATTTGTAAACTAATTTTCTAGTATCAACGTTTATCCACTGAAAGCCGACTCAATAGTTTTGTTCAATTTTTTACTGGAAATCGCGAATGTTTTCGGGTTTTTGGGACATGGGAGGTGTGTATGGGAGTTACTTGATAATATTGGTAAATTACATCGAAAACTATTTTCCAGAAACTCTGGTCATGCTCCTTTAACAAACATGACCTACTCGGCCGTAGTATAGTACCAACTTGACATCAAAATCGACTGTCAGCTGGACCGTTTGCCAACTGCCGCTGTGGCACTCATGTGTTATGCTTCAGTAAAAATCATAACTTTGTCTCAGTCGTCTTTTTTTCCATCAAACTCTCGCTGTTTTCTGGTTTACAGCTCATAACAAGATGTGGAATTCAAATTCTAAATTCATACCCAATTAATTTTTTTTTTTTTCAATTTCAAGACGGCCGTTCGTGTCAAAACCAACGGCCGCGATGCACTTAAATTTATTTTAAACGAGCATCATATTGTGAGCCACAATTCCATTTTTTTTTACAAAAGGATAAAAAATAAATTTTTGTCATATATTAACATAAAGTATTTTTCACGTTAGTAATTTGAATTACAAGGACGAAACAGGCATGATGAATATACACTTCGTATATTTTCTATTCAATACTACACATGCCGTTTTGTGTTCTTCTCAGGATGACGTCACAACCCTGTTTGTAAACAAACCAAGTGACCTCGAGCGTTTCAGAATTTCGGGTGAAGAGTGTCGGAACTGAATTGCGTTCTAAACAAAAGACTGTCGGTTTTGGGCGGAAAACACGTTGTAATCGCGTTGTAGAAACATAAACCTCCATGATAAACAGGAAAACTATAAACAAAATATGAATGGAGGAGATACTAGCCTTTTAAAAAAGGCTGGCCGTTTCACGTATACCACCATTTTAAAAATATTCGTGATCACGTGGTGTCCGTGGGGACAAACATTACACAAATATCCCGGATGTGTGCGTAAACAAACGTGTCTTATACGCGCGGTAACTTTCCTGACTGTTTGCTGTGAGAAAATTGCTGTTTTTCCCATTAATTTTCACTTTACTAAGACCTGAAAGACTTACGGATGGGTAGAGGAAACCACTTTGCGGTGTTTGTGTGCAGAAAACACGGGGAAGTTGTCTCAAAAATAAGTTAATCATGACTTAAATTTGTATATGACGCGAACCATATATGCTTATTATTATGGCTGCATGATCTTGCGTGATCCACGCACGTGTTCAATCGCGATATAGTCGTGAGCCTTTTTAGTGAAAAAGTTTGATAAATTCCACACAAATAGTGTGATTCTGGCGAAGGAACATGATTTTTGGAAGTGAGCAAAATACATTTGTTTCTTTCAAAGAACATTATTTTTGACCAAGATATTTCTGTCATAATGTCCTGCATCTAAGATATTGCTTAATTGGCGTAGGCCTATACACATGATTTGTTTTCTCTTTTTATTCGTATACTTTGTATATATATAGGGAAACACATCTCACTTTTATTTTTACAACAGAGACTGGTAATAAAATATGTGACGGAAATATGTTGGAAACTGAAGTGGACACATCAAAGGAAAATGCAGATTAGTTCACCTTTGCTTCAGGTCATTCTGTACCTAACATAAGACTAGCTGAAAATATGTTTAACTTCTAAATTTGGATTTCTCCATCAAATCTCCATTTACTGATGCTTGATAAGTCATTTTAAGGAACAATATTAGTACCTAATAGCCAAATTTTCTATTCGAACCGGAGCTGAGGAAGAGCCAGAACTTGAAACAAAAACGAATAGGCCTACAATTGGTTTATATCAGAACTAAATACTACAGTAATACTACACATTATGATTTTTTATTTCAAAAGAAGTCAATTTACAGCCATGTCCTTAAAAATAAAAGAAATTGACACATTTACTTCATAAAAAAACTATACCGAAATCAGCATATAATATCGATGTAGACCAATTGCCAAACTGAATTAATTAACACACACAAAAAGTACCAATTCAGCAACGTTTACTCAGTTATGAGTATTGTTTTATGAGACCTTATTGCTTGCTTACAAAAAAAGGGATTAAATATAATACAGCAGTTCGATCGTGGTTATTTACAGTCTGTGGATCTCAAAGCCGTCATCACTAACTATAAGATAGACAGTTGTTTTAACTTTTTCCTAATGGCAAACACATATATTATTTTATTCCCTTCCAAGTATTGGGGAAAGAATAGGGTGATCTTCTCAAACTATTTATTGTGGTACAGATTTTATGTACATGTATACAGCTGGTATCAGGCGGAATCTCGATATGGGGATTTTTCCCTTATATTTCTTGAGAAAAAACTTTGCAGTTCTTTCATACATGTAGGCCAACTCCATGGTGCCGCTAGTCTTGATGCAAGACCGAATTTACTGTTAGAGTTCGCGATCCCCACATTGTTCATTTTAGCCGCCAGAGGGCGTACCTACACTCACAACGTGAACTCGAAAACTCGGTCTTGATTACTCCGTAACAAGAAAGTTCGATAACCTTTATGGAAGTGCATGAATAATTAAACAGCAAGGTCAAAAATTATGGGCGCCTGCGTAGAAGAGAAAGCGGTGCCTCCATAAATAGGTCATGTAGGATGGTAACTTGCCGTGTACATTTGTACGTGTGCAGTGATTCACCGTGCCGCGCGAAAATGATATCGGGCCGTTTTCGTGGGTTCGACCGTGCAGTGACCGTTGTGCATGGCCTGCCGAGAAGCGGCATTTCTCGGTACGAGTGCGCGCCCAGCCCAGCCCGGTGACTTCCTGTCCGTGTAGATTAAGACCTAATGCCATGGCCAAAACATTGGACAATGTTGGACAACAGTGGGACAAAATCAAAAAATCATGAAAATTTCTCTCTCTTAGTTTTTACACCATGGTTTTTACAACCAAACTAACATTTTACATGGTTTTATAACAATGGAAATCCAGGCTGGGGGCCCAAAATCAGACATGTCAGAATTTTTTTTCTCATTGTTATCATCAAACTTGTTCTAACATGCATTGTTTATTTTTCATTTAATACAAAATAAAGACGTTTATAGTGGTCGGATATGGAATTCAACCTAAAAATTCAAATTATTTCTGCACTTGAAGTGAAATATTGAACTAATGAATCAGACAATGTTGACGAACATTTCCTTGGACAATGTTGGACAGCAGTGGGAAAATCATGAACATTTCTTTCTCTCTTAGTTTTTACACCATGCGTTTTTACAACTAAACTAACATTTTACATGGTTTTATAATAAAATGGAAATCCAGGCTGGGGGCCCAAAATCAGACATGTCAGAATTCTATTTCTCATTTTTATCATCAAACTTGTTCTAACATGCATTGTATATTTTTCATTTAATACAGAATAAAGACGTTTATAGTGGTCGGATATGGAATTCAACCTAAAAATTCAAATATTGAACTAATGAATCAGACAATGTTGACGAACATTTCCTTTTTTTTTTTTAGTTAACCAAACTGTGCAAATTTCCTTCAAGGGCTTCTGTCCTATCTACAAAGTAGTTTGCTGTTGTTCCCTGGAATTCCTAAAACAGCTTTATATCCACAAAATTCATGGGCCTTCTCAAAGCATTCTCCTCAAAGCACTGAAAAGGGTGAAATTTTAAACATTTAGTAAACTAATAAATATCAAATTTAAATTTGTTCCATTAAACGTTATTCCAGTATAATTTCGGAGGCTTATGCAAGCAAGTTGCTCAAATTAATTTTCTGCTTGCTGTAAAAACAAAAACATGCACGAAGAATCAGAAAAAAAGTGTTGTTTCAAATAGGCCGTAAAAGGTCGATCCTTGGGTCACAACAATTTGCCTTATTTTTTATTGGCCTATATGAAAATTAAATGGGTCATATTTGACTGAAGAAAATGTATAATTGCTTTTGTAAAACCATGTGGCTTTTTATTTGAGAGACTCCTTTCAATTTACAAAAATTTAATAAGGGCATTTTGAAATTTTGTTAAATCTGCCAAACAATTTATAATACTTTAAACATTGTGTACAACGCATGTGATAGTGAGTGAAATTAGTAGTTTTTAAGAAAGTGGGTAGTTCTTCACTCAGATTCACTCCTAAATTTCGGTTTTTTTCTATCATATCTGAACTAACTGATGCTTGCAAGTCATTTTAGGGAAAAATAGTAGTGGATAACTTCTCTGAAACCGTTTAGCACTTTTTTTTACCGAAGCCAATAATATGAAAAGCATGCCATAGTATAGAGGAGAAGAAAAAAATTCCCAGTCGTTTTCTTCCTCTATGCGTAAAGCGATGAAACAAATCGTGACCACGCAGAAAATGCCCTAAGAAAATCTCTAAATGCCAGTCTTTGATCATCCTCTTGCAACAGTGCCCCTTTAACGCACTCCCTAACTCCTGCGTACAGTGGCCCTGTTGAAAAAGGCCCCATTTGGCGGTGGGACTAGCGACAGAAATCTTGTCGCCTCTGCTGGACCAATCAGGACGCTTGCAGTGCATTGTGCAGCACGATTGCAGGCATTCAAATGTAACGCGCGCAAATTGTAAACACCGTGCATGCATGTGATACATGTACTCGGTAAGGCTGGCCGTTGTCCGCGTCGGCGATTGGCTGCTATTTAAAGCATATTGGGGAATCCGTTCCATTACATTCGTCAGCATGCATCCCTGTTATATTAATTTGAAAAACTGCGGAGTAAATAAGGTTCGTCGTTTGAAAGTTTGGTAGGAATGGGACAGTCATAAGGAACAGGACCCAATACAATTTCTGGAAAGTATAGAAATTCAATTCTTTTCGGCATAACATGACCGAATTGATTAAATTACATCAAAATGACTCGGGCGTGAGTTGGCTCAAGACAACAGCCGGCTCGCTCCACATATGTGCGTGTATTTCCTCAGGGTATTGCCACGTCGCTTTGCAGAGTAGAAATTCCCTGAGATCTCAGGATGGTCTTTGATAGCCTTTGAACTTTTCGATTCCCAACTTGGAACGAAATGCTTCGTCTTCACTGGCCGCCCAATCATCACACCCGTTCACGGGTCTAACCCGACCGTACGAGCAACGCAGGCCGGCAAGCGGCAAAGGCCCGGACGGTACGGGCGAGCCACTGAGTGCAATTAACGCGCAAGATAGCTTTGTCCGTGGACAATGTGTTTGCCTCATATCATGTTTGCCTGCTGACTGCTGATCGATCGATCGATCAGCGACTGGAAAAGCAGCGACATTTTTATGCACTGTTCTGTCCAGTGTGTACTCTGGGTACCAGACCGACACAGAGCTGTTGTGAATTATGGAAATTAGATGACGTCACGCATTTCACCGTGTCACACAAAGGTATGCCAGGAATTCGCTCAGTATTTTGCGAGCGATTTATACGGAATAGGAAAGACTGTCTTTTCGACTGTATTTCAGGTGCGCCCTCTGGCGGCCAATGGTGAATAGTCTATGTACGTCGTGTATCGCGCGCCAAAAGGCAGTCTTGCCGAAAGACTATGGTGCCGCCGGCGTTGGACAACTTAAAGTTGCACTGCCCGTGTTTGGGCCGATTTGGGCGTACAATTTTTAAAAAAAGTTAAATAGGTATTTTTCTAGAATAGAAAAAGTAATCAGCTTTCATTTGGTACCAAGAACGTAAAAATCCGTCAAGGATTAATGCCAGTCGATTAAAAACAAGAAATGATTAAATGGCTGGCAGGTCATTTAATCGACAGGGTTATGACGTAAATGTACATGGGCGCGTACATGTGTACATTGTACACATACTATGTACATATGAGCGTACGCGCACATGTACAACATGTGAAGCACGTTTCAAGAAAAAGGCTTGTATCTCCAATTCCCGACGTCGGAAATTTAAGTTTTTGATATTTTTCGTTACAGAGACACGTAAGCTTTCTAAATTCGTTCGCTTGTGTAAATTAATTTTTTAAATCCTTTCACCGAAACACGGGCAATGCAACTTTAACAATTTGCTGCAAAAAAAGTTGTTTGCATGGAACACCTCCCACTACTGATTTTTATAAGAAATATGGGGGAAAATAATACTCTGGCAATCACCTTAATACTTCTTATATGAGGTAAATGGGTTCGTCTTCTGGGAAAACTGCATCACACTCTTGAATTGTGTCCGCAAGAAACTCCTCAAATCTCTCTCGCGTCACACTTTCGAATGCGATTCGGTGGTGCACCAAACCTACTTCACTATAGAAACGGCGAAAGTGACATTGCAATTTCTCCCTCGTTGTCTGTCGACGACTCGTCTTGCAGCCATCCCTCGCGGAGCTGTACCCTGGGAGCGTCGAGTCCAGACGTTGTAACCTGTCTCGTCAATGAAGACTATAGATGCGCCAGAACACCATGCTGCAGGAACCATTCACCATACTGGACGCGTTGATCAAGAACTTCAGGTGAATTTCTTGCATCAGGGACGTCCTCCATTAGTGTAATCATCATCCCATCCAAGGCCCTGGCTATAGTATATGGTGGCAGTAGAAACCCGGGGCTTCTCTGGCAGATGCTCACTCAAACTAGCCTTCATTTGTTGAAGTGTCAAGACGGGATTAGCGTCAAGGATGCTGGTTTCGCATGTCATCATCCATCTTGCTGTGGGTTGCTCCTCCTCTTGCCAGCGTCTCTCGCCTTCCAGTCCTCAAATATGTTGCAACAATTGATCTTGCTGTGGACTTGTTAATGTTCAAATTGACCGCAAGCTCAAGGTAGTCTTGCTCGTTTCCCTCGAAGGCCTCAATCAACCTTTCTCGATCTACCTGGGCCACTCTAGCGTAGCGACTACGAGCTGCCATTTCTAGAAATATGCGTGTAAAACTGTAGCGAAAGCTCGTCTTCGATGTACATCGGCAAAGTCACCCAAGTGCCAATAAGTGAACCGTATTTATGCCTTTAACATTCCTAAAGAAACAAAAGTTTAACAAAGCGTTTCTTAGTTTGCACAAATTACAGAAATGACTGCCCAAAAAATTAATTTGAATTACTAAAAACACGCCTCAAAAAGCTCCTGCGAATTTGAATGCTGCTTTGTTGAATTGTTAAATTGAATGATTATTTTGTTAAATCGAATGACGCAACAGTACATTTGACTGGTCATAAAACGAAATCAAATGACCCTTTTCAGTTGGCACACAGGGCACTACGTTTGCCATATACGTGCCATAAACGTATACTACAACAACCCTTTTCAGTAGCATTCGATTTCGCGCGAAATAGAATAGCGTAGTGGTTAAATTGGCTGCTCATTTGCCGAAATTGACCGAGAAAACCTATATTAGAAAAATATGTTTTATTTTCAATCGAATATTCGATACGTAAATTTGTTTCTAAGAGTTCGACAAAAAAAGTTGGCTGTAAAATTTATTGATTTTGGCACATCTGAACTCGCAGCCCATAGGAAGTTACATTAGACTTGGTAATGCCATTTGCCACCTCAAAAAATAATGTGCTCAAACTATAGACTTCATGTTGTACATGTATAGTTGCAAAGCAGTCTCTCGCCCGAAGAGTTTTTGCAGAAGGGCGGTCGGGTTCTTTCCTCGCCTTTCACCTCTGGCGTCCCGGGTTCGAATCCGGGGCGTGTATGTGGATTGGGTTTGCAGTCCCTACTTGACCGCGTGGGTTTTCCCCTGGGGCATTTCCTCCCACTTCTAAAAACTGCAACTCCTTCTTCGTCATCTCAAGTTGATAATATAGTATAGTTAAAGCTAAAACCGTATAGTTGACGACGACGACGTCGACGACGACGACGACTTCTTCCTAGCTAGCTGGACGACGTTTGGGGTAAAAAAAAGCACATATACCGGATGTTCGTTTTGATAAATTCGATTCGTTATATAGGCATAATATCTTTGTTTATCACATACATGTACCGTAAAGTAGTTTTGCGACATCTTAAAAATATCAAACGATACAAATATGCCACAATAATGTATTACCAAAATTCTTTATTGTTATCACAGTGATTTAATATTTATAGCAGTACAAGTGTTTTAAGCCGTACCAAAACAAGAATAATGCAGTTTTGGTACAATACTCGGTGAAATAAAGACAAAAGTCAATATTTATAAACTTGGCTTCATAACTATCACATACGTACTTAGGGGGGAAAGTATTATAAAGTTGGGAAAAACATGAGATCAAACAAAAATTAACACATGATCATCCTCAAAACTAAACTTGTCACCTAAATTGTAGAGTTGCCCTTAATTACTTGAAGAAGGTCATGTGCTTATTTTAAGCCCTGAAGTACAAACATTAGTGCAGATGGGACACAGCATACACTGGCATACTGGCTTTTGGTTGTGTGACAACTTCAACATATTTGTTAACACATTTAAACATTGAAATATTAACAAGCATCTGAAAAAAATTACAAAGCAATTTCACTTGTGGAATATTTTATAAATCCATGGATGAGATTGAACATTTAAAAATGTTTTGTGCCAAGAGCCCAACTTCATAAAACTTATGCTAAAGCATTTTGTTTATTAAAGGAAAAACACATTTCCAGTGATCCCGGTTTTTTTTTTACGAGTTGACAAGAAAAACCTTACTGAATGGTACAAAACACCACATGATTTTATTTAAGTCCAAAATGGTATTTTGTGTGAGAAATTAACAACTGAAGGTGGTTTTCTAAGTCTTTTGCAAAATAATTTTTTACCATTCAACTCGACAACCATGCATGGATTTTTCAAGTTTTCAGAAGTACATGTATTACTGTTCCTGAAATTCCTACAGGGCAGTTTTATCAACATGGGCTTCTAATAATCACGAGTGGAAATATAACACCCATTTTAACAGTTTACCAATCATGTGTTCTACCTTTAAGCCTAGCGAGTGGATTGGAGTGCTTCATTCTTGCACATTCTCTTGCACAGCCGTGTCTTTGCGCAAACTTGCAGAAATCGTCATTGTTATTGTTTTTGAATGGAGTACCATGGCCAAACTGTTTGGTGCATTGAATTCAAGACCGTGCTTAAAATCTACGGTTGTGGGTTCGAATCCCGGCTGTGACTAGGGTGCGTGTGCCCTTGGGCAAGGCATCTCGCCATAAGTTGCTTCTCTCCACCCAGGAGTAAATGGGTACCTGCAAGGGTCGCAGCCGTTGGGCGCTTGTGTGTCAGGCTGCCGGGGCTAGCTGCGTACTCCCCAGGGAGTTGTGCCCAATGACCAGGGGCCAATTTCACGGCGCTGGTAAGCAAAACAATTTGCTTAGCATAGGATTTGTTTGCTTTATTTTGCAAAAATAGATTGTCAGCCAAAATCGTAAGTGATGTGTATTGAAAGGTATTTTCCTACTCTTGCGAAGAACACAAGTTGGCGTATAATTTTGGTATGTAATCCATTTTATAAAGCAAATAAATTCTGTGCTAAGCAGCGCCATGAAATTGGCCCAGGGCGATAATGTGTAAAGCGCATGAGTATCCCGCAGGATAGATATGTGCGCTATATAAGATGACATTATCATTATCATTTTAATTTTGGTTTACCGGTATCAATGACTTATTTCTTCAACAGAAAACTCGTGGTCTCACCGTCTGTTTTGGTACTTTTTAAACGAAAATATCGACAGTTGTATACCAAACAAAAGAAATGCAAAAGTTTTCTCCACTTTTTGATTAAAAAACAGTCAATCTGAGAGTGGAAATGTTCAGCACACTAATGAGCTTTATATGCAGTCGTGCATAATGAAGCTGCTATGTGAATATTTCGATGTCAACTTAATATAAAAGCAATTTTCAGATTGAACTAAAAATTTGCATTTCTTCTGTTGCTTGGTATACATACATGTCAACAATTCAAACAGATTTCTTTGCTATACAAAATTTGTTTGTCCAAACCATAGTATTCCTTTATGATGAAGAATACCTATGATGATGCTGAAGCGGCTTTGCAATGAGTAGTCTTTTCCTAACAATTTTGGTCTCACTAAAACCATTTAAGACTCTCCGAACAAAATTTGTTGTAAAAAATCCTGCAAAAAATACATGTGCTGTAGTAGCAGATTTCTGGTTAAATAGAAACAAAGGGGGAAATTCACATCCTCCGGAAAATGCAGTTGGCCTATAATAGAAAGGATTGACAAAGCATGACAATGCATACAAATTGTTAAGCTAAATTTTCTTATAAATGATAAACGTCAGATTCTTTTATAAGGTTGTCATTTTTTTCTGATATACCATACTGAACAAGTTGACGTTCCTACACCCACAACCTAAGTATTTTCAACATGTTTTTATGTAGGCCTACCCATCACCCTCTTCACAAGTTACTGATGGAAAAACATTTAGTATAACTAATTACATACAGTACGTATTATAATTAAAGTTAAATTCAAGTCTACACAACTGATATATTGTTGGCAAAGAAAGCAAGTTTACATGTAATGTACACAGATTGGCTTTGACAATTTTTTTCCATTTGCCTTTACAAACGGATGAACCACATACATGGGCATGCACTGGAACGCCTTTAACAATCTTGTTCTTCGATGCATAAAAAAATTGTCAGAATTTATACAAAAAGTTTCAATATTCCTCCTCGAAATTTGTTAATGGCAAAATTTTCCAAATACACAATTTCACAGCAAGAGACCGTATCGAAAAGCCGCCATCACGTGGGACAGTCTTTGTTCCTTGAGGACATGCATTGTTGCACATACATTGTTGAACAAAAGGTGCCCACAAGATGGTGGCTATTCAATACGGTCTATATGGTAAGTGATGAATAAATGAGCGTGAATTTACATTCCCATGCACTGTAAGGAAAGCATGGGATCCACTGCAATACATGTAAAGAATTATATGCGACCACATTCCAACTTTCACAAGATAATCTTAGCTGATGTTGCCCCGACTTTTGTTCATCATTTTCAGAATAAAAACACCTCAGAATGATCAGCCAAAACAGGCTCACTTAAAGGCAGAGTTCGTCAGCAATGCGCGCGTGCCAAATTCGTGCCACGAAATACGCAGCTCCGTGCCATTGCTATGTAGCTGCGTATTTCGTGGCACGAATTTGGCGCGCACGCATTGCTAACGAGCCTATGCCTTTAAATACCCATTTATTTTGTTTGATCTTGTTGGTAATTTTCAAAGGTTTTCATCCGAATACTCACCCTTCAATTTTGCAAGGTTGGATTCACACAGCCTTTTCATGCGTAAATTTGACACGTGTAGTTTTTAGAGAAGCGGTTTGGCGGGAATTTGGAGTGAAAATCACAGAATCAACTTGGACAGAAAGTATTTTGGTATTCCACTCCAAATTCCCTCCACACCACTTTTTCTGAAAATTATGCGCGTTAAATTTACGCAAGAAAAATCTGTGTAAATTCGCCCCAAGATATTATTCTGAAACACATACAGGGATGTCATGGCAACTTTAAATTGTACATCAAATTTTTGCGACATCGGTAATGCACACTGCATGTACGGGGCCTTTATGCTTGTCTGGGTGTTGGGTCACCGCATATAACAGTGCCCCTTTTCCAACAATTAAATATCGCATGCCAACACGCAATAAAGAGTTGAAACAAAGATGTCCGTGGTGCCTTTGAAATTCATACAAACCAAGGCGAAGTGACTGCCACCTTTTGAGATAAGGTATATAGAAAGAAATGTGGGATAGATCTATGTGTACATTTCTTTTGACTGTTTGAGAGGGGTACGTTCACACATGACTGATCAACTTATTCATATCAATAGTCATGCCCGAGTCAAAAACGAGACACCCACATTGTGAGAGATTCAGCCAACTTCTGAAATTGGATTCAATCATGACTCGGCCACTTTTAAAATGCATTCACACTTTAAACGTGAAGGCACATGTTGGAACACGCCCCAATTCGCCGAGTTGTTTTCTTAAAAGTCGTAACCATGTTTTTCCCCTATATTTGTTGTTGACAACCAAAGCAATTTTTGTGGAGATTGTGTGTTTTTCAAAATTGGCTTTGACTGTTGTGTGTGGCTGAATCAAAGAGTGTGCTTCTATGTACACGTACATGCTGTACTGCCTTTATTGTTGTTGGCCGTTTGTACTGCAAACAAAACACCAATATTTGAAATGACGTACTGCAGGGATGTGATTTGTTTTTCCAGGAATAATCTTTGTCTCATGGTGATGGTTAATACTATAAAGAAATGTTTTCATTACCATTACAAAAATTATAAATCATGAAAATAAACACATAAATGCATTTCCAAAGAGATAATTATGCTCAGTATAAATGCTCATGGTGATGGTGACTACTATAATTTTTTTCATTACCATTAAAAAAAATCATAAATCATGAAAATAAACACAATAGTCATTATTATTCAATTTCACAGCTATTCCGAGTTTTAATATTTTTTAAAGTTTTTCTTTTTATCTGTGCCGTGCACACCTGTCCCATAGATACCTTTACAGTAGTGTATGGAGAGCCAAAGCATTTTACCAGTTGCCACACTAGTAAGAGTCATATGCAGCGCGACATGTGGCAGAGAGACTGCCCCTACCATTGTTTCCCCATTGTGTCTCAAACATCCAAGGAATTTCTAAGGAACTCCTTTCAGTTTTTAGCCACATATCGTGCTGGGTATAGTAAGTATACCCGGCACGATATGTGGCAGAGGGACTCCCCCCTAACGCCCCTATACCTCAACACACCGTTCCCTTTTGTTAACGCACCAATCCCCTAAAAACTGAAAGGAATTCCTTGGAAATTCCTTGGATGTTTGAGACACAATAGGGGAACAATGGTAAGGAGAGTCCGTTTGCCACATATCGTGCTGCATATGATAGTAAGAGTAGTGAGCTACATCCTTTTGAAAAGCACAACGGCAGTATGTACAGTAAACTCTCATTATAGATGGTGTGACCTCTGATGTCACAGCAGTCATCAAAACATTGGGGGTTTGGCAATCGCTCTGTGCACGCATCTTGCTGTGCATAAATTTGGATAAGGATGAGGTCGTCGGCTTTGAATTTTAATACCTTTGACATCATTCCCTTGGCAAATTTATGCAAAACATAATGGGTGCACACAATGGTAGGCAAGATTTACCTTTAGATGTAAACACATTTTTACAGTCTGTAGCACTCTTTAACGAGACCAAAGTAGTGTGAGCCTTACATTACATGTATATCCAGAAAGTACAATAACCAATGCTTGATAAACAGAGTAACGGCAAAAACTTGGGGGCGGGGGGGAAATTATAATGAGAATTATATAATATTGGATGTCTTTGGCTTTGAGGGTGATATGAGAATATACCGCAGGAGTCATAAAAATACTAAACGAGCCGAAGGACAGTTTGGTATTTTCATGACGAGTGCGGTGTATTCACCCGAAAAGACATCCAATACAATTATTGTTATATAAAATGAAGCTTATACCTTCTTATTTTTGTAAGATTTTAGTAATATATATTTTTTTATCTGTTTGGTGTTGAAAACTTTAGTTCATGTGCAATGTTTGCAACTGCATGCGCTTTTGTTAGTGTTGGTGTTGTACAGTATTTTTTTATACTGTATTCATAAATACCTTAGACAGTTTACGCATCCCTATTGGCTGAGAGCACGTCACGTGGGCAGTTTTAAACAGACGATAAAGGCCCAGTCAGTCTTAAACACTTTTGAGTCTATGGCTCGCGGCTGCACCCGCGCTTTGGTCGGCGCGTATGGAACACGCACACAGAAATCGCACGCTCCCGAAAGTGCACTGTGACAAGAACCAGGTCGTGTGCGTGCGCGTACAACACGCGTAATGCGCGCGATAGAACAAAAACAACTCACGCACAGCTATAGCAGTTCATACGAATGCGGTGTAGGGAAAGTGAATGCAAAACATGGCAAAACGACAAGCTAACTTTGGTGAGTTTTACCGATTTACGCAAAAAAGGTATTTATGAATGGGATTAAAAGTGGGTTTGGCAGGTCTTAAACAATCCGTTTTAAACCGGATAGCGGCCTGGACACTGATAATGGCCCGCGCCTTCGGCTTGGGCCATTATCAGCATCCAGGCCCCTATCCGGTTTAAATTCAAACCCACTTTTAATCCCTAACTAATGCGCGCATTGCACACATGCACAATGCATTCCGCATGCGAACGCGTGTGTTTTGGAGAGCCCAGTGGGACGCACATAGGATTGGGGCCCTGTGCTGTACAGTTGAGAAACGCACGGTATCCGCAAAAGCTTCATTTTATATAATAATTTACTGTACAGGTATATTAATTTACCTTGGCAAAACTGACAAAAGGCAACTTGTTTACTTTGGTTCTCCGTAGAATTCCCAGGCACAACCTCCTGCCCAAAAACTGTCGTTTTGGTCACAGAAATAAAAAGGCAAGAAGGATCATCTACATTAACTTCACACATGCCACCCTTGAGGGCTGCTGCAGAGTGCCATCTTGGGTCGTTTCCATCCCACGGATGCATACAGCTATTAGTTTTCTATCCCACAATGGTCGACCAATCACAGTTAAGTGGTGAGCTAAAGCAGTGCCCTCTACAAAACAATATTCCGCAGCGGCAACAATATTCAGGACCTGTGCAGTACACTTGAACTGGTGATGCATATAATGTTAACACACATGTACATGTACATGTATGCATCACACTGGGGCTCAAGTATGGCAGAGCATGTTATACATGTATCGTGAAAAAGTGGTAGCATGGAAAGAATTCCATTTACTGGTCGCCACTAATTTTCCTTAATAAACACCAAAAAGTGATAATTTAAAGGAAGTGAATTTAAGAGTGAAAAATATTTAACAGTTTCCTTTAAAATACTTAAACTTTCTCCGCCATCTTTTATAGACTCTGCACACGGCATCTCAGTGGCGACCAGTTAACGAAATTCATGCTGATAGCATTACTAACTCCAGCGTGTCAAAAAAGTAATAAGTGAAAAAATATTAACATATGACCAGACGAAAGAGGGGAAGGGGTTGGAACCAGGGGACCGAAAGGGACAAAACGGGGCAGAGTTAAGTGACTTACATGTTTATGTCACTTCATGGTGCACGACACACTGAAAATTACATGTTATTCAACAAAGTGCTTCTAATTTACATATACATAGCCTTGTTTGCAATGGATAAAAACTGGAAAAACAAAAAAACGAAGCAACAAAAATCTGATTATATGCAATCGCGCTGAGAAGGGGGGACAGGAGGGTTTTCGCTTTTGGAGCACATATTTTCCCTTATGTTGCAGGTGCCTCATTCACACTGAGCACTTATGGGAGAAATATGGTCTCATTCGTGGGCAAGATTTTTTTTCTCAGCCATTTTCACAAAATTGTCTTAGATAATGATTGTATCTCAATTTTAATCCTGAAATACGGCGTACAGTCGTACCCAGGTAACTAGAAACTGAACCCCACAAGTATGAAAAATCATACCGCTGATTTCATCTGTAGTGGTGGCATACTTTTTACATGTAAAAGTACATGTAGTATATAATTTGGTAAGCCAAGTGTATTAAAACGAAAGCACGCCTATGTTTTCTTTTAGATCAGAAGGACTGTAATTTTAACATATACACCAAACAGCTTAGTGTGGTAAGTCTGATATGCAGATTGGCTTGTCTGATACAGAATGGGTTTGTATGACGTAACAAATTTTGTACTTTGACTCAGACAGCCTTTGACATGTTATTCATGCCAACTGGTGGGGTACACCATTAAATTTATGAAAGATTATTTGCTAGATTCACCCTCCCATAGACCTTTATCACGGCATTGCTATCTTCGTCTTTTTCCCCACATGTTTCGTTCCGCATGATAGCGCGTGTAATCTCTAATTAGCGAAAGACCCGTTTGTCTGTGCTGCACAGTTTCTCAATCGCGCTACGTATGTGTCATTGATGATGCACACGCAAAAAATTTCCACACTGGGCCAAACTATTTTTTGCTTCAAGCCTCGATTTGGCTACATTAGTTTTTATAGGGAAAAATGGAAGATGGCAGCAACGTGATAAAGGTCTATGTCCCCCCGAATGCACACCATTATATTGATGATTTTACATCACTGAGGCACCCGGTTGCCCACAGGGTGCTCTAAGGCGTTCTGTAAGTATTAGACCTAGGGGAAGTGGGCAACTACTGGGTGCCTCAGCATGAACATCCCGACTTATCCTGCTTGTTGTCGTCGGTGAGTTTTATCTGGCTGGGGAAATCATTGTACATGTCGGTCTCCGGCTCCTGAGCAAGGGCGTTCTTGGCTATCGTCTGGAATGCCTGTTCCACGTTGATGCTCTCCTTTGCACTTGTCTCGAAGTACGGGATGTTGTTCTTGCTTCCACACCAGTTCTGTGCTCGTTTGGTCGAAACCTGTCAAGTACAGGAAAAAATAAGTAAAAGACCTGAAATAAACCACATTTTTCCTGGATAGCCCATTCAGTGGCAAACAGATTTCTCATGGGTCTCCGAGGGTGGCAACAGCCAGAAATACTGCAGAAAATCCCCTCATCCCCTGTTCTCTTTCAAGTGCGTTACATAGCACACTGGACCTTGGGCTTTATCCAGTTTGTAAGTGACTGCATCACACTGCATGCGCTCGCTCGCTCCCATTAGTTTGTACATTGTACTTCCGGTTCCAGTGAAACCAGAAGCAATGTACAAACTAATGGGAGGACGTGTGCCGTAGCAAAATACCAACCAGATACATCCCACCTCGTCCTGAAGGATGGATAAAGTGTGGTGAAGTGCTTCGTCAATAGCACAGGCATCATCATGGCCAGATCCGAACCCACAACCTTGTTTGCAAGTGAACAACACCGCTCGTGAGTGAACTATACCGTGCATGAACCATACCGAGCGAGTGAACCGTACCACCCCACCATGGTTCCTTTCCAAAATTCAATAAGGATCATTGGATTGCATGATACAGTAGGCCCGTATTTGATCATCAATCTATGGGGTGCTGAGGAGCGCGCCAAATTGTGCAAATGCCGCTCTGCTGCTTTGTACAAACAAATTGGTCTCTGATGTTGAATCAATTTATATTATGGATGTGATCAACATCAAATACATGTGTATTTGGTGTTTTATGCCAGTGGAGGGCACTAGGGAATATTTATAGTGGGTTTGACCAGTCTTAAAGGGACACACCGGCTTTGTTGGGCTATTTTGGGCTCGAAATAGACCCAAACATTATTCTGAAGCGCTTTCCAGAATAAATTACATATATCCTGAAAAGACGCCGTCAAATTTGGCCGTTTTTTAGCATTTAAAAACAATTCAAGGTCACGTGACTTTTCGGAACTAGATTCTGGTTCCGAAAAGTCACGTGGTCTTGTGAGTTAATTGTATTTCCAGCCGTAGAAACCAGCACGAAGTAAGAGTTGCTTTTGTCATTCGCGGCTGGGGTCTATTCTTGTTGGAAAATAATGTCCTACGAACACTACGTACATACCGTATTTTCCAATTTGTACACAAATCTGCCAACAGATTTCATAAGAAGAGTTTCTGGGTGTTGATATGGATGAGAGAATCTCTCAGATTTTCGTGTCTTCGCTTCGCTTTGGCGACGATAAATAATATCCGAAGAAAAAAAAAGCATAGGCCTATTGAGGGCGCTAAAGACACCAAAACGTTGCGTTCGATGTGCTTCCTCGAGTCAGCGCTGACCTGAGGGATCATGCAAAGTGTGATAAGTCAGGGGAAAACAAGAAATTGAGGTTAAACACGTGTGTCGACCCATATCGAACGCCACCTTTATTTACAAACACATGATAAAAAATATATCGCGACGGCTGGTAAAGTGTATAGCCCAACATTTGTCTCTTTTGTTAATTTTAAATATTTATAGTTAATTACGTGACATTTTTTCACAACTACCATTGAAATATTATTGTCAAGGATGCTAGATTGCTACATTATATAAAACAGTAAGCCGGTGTGTCCCCTTAAAGGAACACACCGGTTTCGTTAGGCTATTTTGTGCTCGAAATTAACCCATACTGTACATGTACATGATTCTGAAAGTCTTTCCAAAATGAACACCATGTACATACTGTATTGACCATTGAAATATTATTGTCAAGGATGCTAGATTGCTACATTATATAAAACAGTAAGCCGGTGTGTCCCCTTAAAGGAACACACCGGTTTCGTTAGGCTATTTTGTGCTCGAAATTAACCCATACTGTACATGATTCTGAAAGTCTTTCCGAAATAAACTAAATAGATTAGTTTTTTAGCATTTTTCAAAAAAATCAAGGTCACATGATTTATCCGAACCAGAAATCTGGTCCGGATAAATCATGTGGCCTTGTGAGTTAGTTTTATTTCGAGCCGTAGAAACCAGCGCGAAGTGCGAGTTGCTTTTGTCAATCGTGGTTGGTTTCACTTCTTGTTGGAATAAAATGTCCTACGAACACCATGTACATACTGTATTTTCCAATTTGTACACAGATCTGCCAACAGGTTTCATAAGAAGGGTTTCTGGGTGTTGATTTGGACGACAGAATCTCTCAAATTTTCGCGTCTTTGCGTCAATAACAAAATAATATCCGAAGAAAAAATAGTACTATTGCGGACGTTAAAGAAACCAACTACATGTACATGTATTTGAGTTCGAGTTGCTTCCTCGAGTCAGCGCTGACCTGGGGAGGATTATGCAAGGTGTGATGATCGAGTCAGGCAAAACAAGGCAACAAGGTTAAACACGTGTCGACCCGTATCGAACGCCACTTTTATTTACAAACACATGATACATAATACGCAACACGAGGATAACCCATGGCAGCCAAACATCCATCAGTACAGCCATGCCTACTTTTCGCATGTATTACGTGTAGTTTTATGGGATATCCCACGGCAAATGAACCCACGATCCAGTCCACTAGATCTGAGTGTCTTCCCTAAAGAGCAGTCAATATTTGTTTCTTATACCTCCAGGGGTTTCCCTTAACTTTTTTTTTCACTCGCCCGCCGGACTAGTAAACCAACATTTTAGGTAGTCCGCAAGCTGTTTCACTAGCCCGCATGTTTTTACCCATTTTTTTTCTAAATTTCTTTATTTCGTACCAACATCTATCGAGTGTGGAATTTTGCAAAGAAAAGGCTTTGGTTTTATTTTCAGCGGTACAGAACGACTTATCAAGGTATCAGTAGGTGCACATTTGATGAGGAAAAAAATAATAGTGAAAAAAACAAATTGAAGATTTTACTATAGAAACAATAATAAACAGAAACAACATGTAGCAGGAATAACTTTACTAGGAAAAACTATGTTCTCATGTGTTTTGTAAAGGTCTGGTAATTGCCAAGTATTAAATTCTTTCCAAATGTAAAAATAAGCAGGTAGTTTTCCATTTCTTTTTCATCTATTACTTTTAAAAGCTTCTAATCGTTCCGAAAATTCCGTTTACGAACACCCCGTGCTGGCCGTGCGCACGTGGTTAGCATCGTGGTTAATGTGCGTGTGTACACATGTGTAAACAAACCGGATGAATGTCCGGACATGCATGTACCCACTGCATGTACATGTATCGATACATGTGCCATTGTACCTTCCCCATATGCATTATGGCCGTACACATGGGTTGCATTCCAAACACACAAACGTTGGCCTAACGTCCGCCACTGGTTTCAGTGCTTTTGTGCACGCGTCTTTGGAAAGCCTGGTACCTGTTGTTGGCCAACGTTGAGGTTCTCCCCACGTACAAACGTGCGTATCGGCCCGACCAAAAAACAGCTCTCGATACGGTACAGACGGCCCGGTCCCCCGGTGCTGCAGCCGATTTCACGAATCCACCAAGCGCCGGAACGTGCCTAGTCTGGTTTCCGGACAAAAGATTCCCGGCTTTAGTGGGGCGGTAACCAGTCCAACTCATGCCGATCACCATTATTTTGTTAACTTGAACGTCATTGGCCAGAATTTACTTGCAACAGGTCATATTATTTTTATCAGCCAATCAGCATGCGTTTTACAACACGAGTTGGCCTCTTACTCTGATCGGGAAATCCCCTGAACGTGAAATCCCCTGCACGTGCACGGAGTGTGGTTGAAACCCGGAGGTCGGTCCGGAGGTAACGGAGAAACCCAGAGGTGACCCGGGTAGAATTGTTTGTTACCGTGTAGTACATGCTACAACCTACCTCCGGCTTGTTATTTTATTACCACGCAGCTCCGGAGCCACCGTCAACGCACCAACTACACGTTAGCAAAAACATCTACTTCCGGGTACCTCTGACTTTTATACATTTCCTACATGGCATAATGCTGAAATTGCGTGCGCGATCGCGAGCGGCCTTGTGGAAATCGGTGGCAAATGCGCCGGACTAGAGGCCCCAACATTATATGGATCACAGGAGAAATTTATAAATTAAATACACATGGGGACTGAAGTTTTGTGTTAAATCCACCATACATGCCTTTCTGAAATATGGACCTTTCAACCTTTTTAACTCGCCCGCCGGACTACAAAGAGAAGGGTTTTGACTCGCCCGCCGCTGTTTTCACTCGCATTTGGCGAGCGGGCGACCGCTAAGGTCGAACCCTGACCTCATACATTTATTTATTTTTTTTGGTCTCATGACTGATATTCCACGATTAGGTTTCGTCAGGAGCAAAAGTACACTCATCGCTATGTATTTTCAGTTTTGTCCGTGTAAACTCGAACACCGTTGGTTGCTTTATGCGAACATGCACATGCAATTGCACATGCGCATGCCATTCTGTACGCATGTGAAAAATGCACTAAATATTGTTTGACCTCCATGTATGATGTGAAAGGTCAAACTACTTTTTTTCTGTTGTGCACAGAAATGTTTGAACTAATCCATGTCACGTGACCCGCTTTTAACCAATCACTGAATAAGAATTATTGTATGAGGAATAAAATAAAATTTTACCTGTCGGCTCTCCATGTCAATCTTGTTGCCTAGTACGACGAAAGGGAAGTTCTCCGGATCCCGGGGACTGGCTTGTATCAGGAACTCGTCACGCCAGCTGTCCAGTGTCTTGAACGAATTGTGATTGGTCACGTCAAAGACGAGGACACAGCAGTCGGCACCGCGGTAGAATGCTACACCAAGGCTCTGGAACCTTTCCTGTCCGGCTGTGTCCCAAATCTAGCCAAAATAAAAAGATATTATGTATTAGGGTCCCGCCATAAAAACCAAGAGCCAAAGATACATGTAGAGCGCGTCTCTACTGAGCACAATAACTATTCAGTGTTCTCCACTACTAAACATTTTGTCCAGGGGCGCTGAGCAGCGCCCTCATACGGAGAATCTGTGTTCACCGTGTGAGGGCGCTGTTCAAAACTAATGCATGCAACTACCACGGCAGTTACCAACCACAGATTGGTTCGCCGATGCGATTGATATGCGTGGTAAGTAAACGATAATGACACCAGTGGCAAGTGAATCATGTTTGGTGACTTTACACCTAATTTTAAAATGACTTGGCTGTATTTTCGAAGCGTTTTAGAGGGGAAAATGTATTATTTTTGTCCGGGCGGCCAAGTTTTTTGTCCGGGCGGTAGTGGAGAGCACTGCTATTGTGGAAATGCTTCAACGCCATTAATCTTCCAGTAGAAATAGCCCTAAATGGTTGTTCGCCGGTCCATGCAACGAGCAATACAAAACCTTTTTGCCGTTGCGTGTAACAGTATTTTGCCAGTAGAAATACATTGTAGCGGATAACACTATTTTAATGGGACGCGTGGTTCCAACACACCAAAAATTCAGTATTTTGTCTGCAGTAGAAACAACCAAGAAGGCGTTAAAGGCGTTGTCAATCGCATTGCCACAATCAAAGTGTGACATTTCGATGCACTTGTAAAAATGGCTGTTTAAAATTACCATTTTTGTTTTAAAGAAATTTTCATCCACATTCTTAATAGTTTAGAATACTTACATGTACAATGTAAAATAATTTACAAGCAGTAATGTACGTAGACGTGTCTTGCTATCATAATTTTGATAACATTTGAGAAAACTGTAAGGGGGACACAGTCTTATTTGCTTACTAAAATGAATTTATGAATATTGAATTAACTTCGCATGAACGGTCTATCTTGCGCCTACTGCGCTATATACCTTAGGTCAGATTGTCTTGAGAAATTTATTATATACCGGTAATCTGATTGAAAATTGTACAAAGGTTGTGTATATTCATAGTGTCACTAATAGTCCAGTCAAATTAGGGTTACACCCACCACTAATTGCAACAGAATTGTTTTAAGTGCTATGCATTTCAGTAAAGTCTCCTGAACATCATACTAAAAGTCTACCAACATATATTTGGTGGAAAGGTGTCAAATTTGCATAATATGCAAATTACCTGCCGCCATTAGGAAAATTATACTTTTTAATGTAACTTTATATTTAGGTGCCCAATCAAAGCGCATAAAGTGTCTAAACCTGTGTTTGCATGGTCACTCTACATGATAAACATGTTTCTGAATTAATAGTGTGAACACAAATATGCAAATTATGCAAATTAGCGGCCACCATTAGGAAAACCGTTTTACAATACAACTTTGTACGTAGGTATCTGTTCAAAGCGACGTACATGTGTAAATTACGTTTTTATGGCCATGGCCAGAGAACATGATAAACATCTTTTTCAATTAAGTGTAACATCTTTTTAAATTATGCAAATTAGCTGACAAATATGCAAATTATGAAAATTAGCTGCCGTCACTGTAACAAAAAAAATGAAAATAAAAATTGAGTGATTAAACCCAATGTTCATGGAGTGACTCGTATACGTCGGATTCCAAATTTATGAAATTAATTACGTGGTTTTAGGGTCAAATTTTATTTTTTAAAATAAAAATACAGTAGAACATTTACCTGAATAACAAATATTTAAATATGAATATAAAAGACACAAATTGCTAATAGAAAAATAAGAATTAAACAAGAGGTCATTTTATAAGTCTATTAAATTAGAAATTTACTGCAGTCAACCCCTTGAAGTCAGCCGACAGCTCTAGCCTCGGCCTTGCACTGAAGCTTGCCTAAATACCATGTGTTGGTTGTTGGACTAATTTTCGGCAAGAGAAAACATGTCCGCAAAGTGTTAAACGGGCACGCATGCCCGCAGTGTCGTTGGCACACTTGCCACAGAAGGAGAGGGCACACTTGCCACAAAATACTTGGCGCGCACTTGCCGCAAAGGACTTGGCGCACTTGCCAAAAGTACTTGGCACATCACACTTGCCACAAAGTACTTGGCACACTTGCCGCAAAGTACCTGGCACACTTGCCGCAAAGTACCTGGCACACTTGCCGCAAAGTACCTGGCACACTTTCCGCAAAGAACCTGGCACACTTTCCGCAAAGTACCTGGCACACTTGCCGCAAAGTACCTGGCACACTTGCCACAAAGTACCTGGCACACTTGCCGCAAAGTACCTGGCACACTTTCCGCAAAGTACCTGGCACAATTTCCGCAAAGTACCTGGCACAATTTCCGCAAAGTACCTGGCACACTTGCCACAAAGTACCTGGCACACTTGCCACAAAGTATCTGGCACACTTGCTACAAAGTCCTTTGCACATTTGGCACAAAGTAATCGGGACACTTGTCACAAAGTCCTTGACATATTTGCCACAAAAGAAGGCATGCATGCTTGCTTCAAAAGTACTTGGCACGCTTGCCACACTGAGGGCACGCTTGCCCCAAGAGTAAATGGTAATCTTTCCACAAACAAAGCCCTTGGCTTATTTGCCACAGAAGCAGCTTGTCAAAAATT
Organism: Henricia sp. BOLD:AAB3569; assembly: GCA_037783545.1. Lineage (NCBI taxonomy): Eukaryota > Metazoa > Echinodermata > Asteroidea > Spinulosida > Echinasteridae > Henricia > Henricia sp. BOLD:AAB3569. The sequence continues at coordinate 107,112 of JBBELK010000435.1, forward strand.
GTTCGGTATTCCTGCCACAAATTTAAGGTCCTTGCATATTTGTCACAAAAGAGGGCACGCTTGCACCAAAAGGTACTTGGACGCTTGCCACAAACAAAGCCCTTGGCATCCTTGCCACAGAAAAAATAGCTTTACACCCAGCACGATATGTGACAAAGGGACCACTCCCCCCTTCCGCCCCTATACCTCAACACACTCTTCCATTTGGTTAGCGTACCAACACCCACCACCACCCCCTTTAAAACCTGAAATTTATTTAAACTCCCTTGGATGTTTGAGACTTAATGGGGAAAATGGAAGGGGGAGTTGTCCTCTGTCACATATCGTATTGTAGCTTGCCTTAAGTGCTTGGCACGCTTGGTACAAGCGTGCATATTTTTCCACAAAAAGGACATGCTGGCGTCAAGAAAACGCCCTAGAAGTTGTCTTCCAGCACGCCTGCCTACAGTACTGGGGATGTTTTCCACCTATCCAGGTCCACCGCTGCATATGCAGCACAATATGTGGCGTTGGGTCCCCTCACTCCCTAGCTCTTCCATTGTTCCCCCATTGTGTCTCAAACATCCAGGGAATTTCAAAAGAATTCCTTTCAGCTTTTAGGGGGGTGGGGTTTGGGGGTGGTGCGTTAACAAAAGGGAAGAGTGTTTAGGTATAGGGGCGTTGGGGGAAGTCCCTTTGCCACATATCGTGCTGGGTGTAGACCGTATCGAATAGCTACCATCTTGTGGGGCACCTTTTGTTATTTAAACTGTTAAACAATTTAAGCATAATACGTGCAACCACGCATGTCCTCAATGAACAAAAAAACTGCCCTACAAGATGGCGGCTATTCGATACGGTCTATACACCGCTGGCACATACGGAATGCTAGCCCTTATCAGATTGTGTTTGGAAAACATTAAATTTAACATTGAGTAATGCCTCAGTTACTTAAATCAGACATTTACAGTAAACTCTCGTTCACAGTCTGCCTTTCCACTGCTTGAACGTTTCACAAAGACTATTTATAATTTAGGCACTGTCCGTCTCGTCTATGCAAATTTCTGCCATACATTACCAATCAAATTGAATTAAAAACCACACGAGAATATTTACATAAATTATTATCAAAGGCGGAGAAGGGGCGGTGGGTTGACACAACTGTTGTGCCAGACAGATACATTTGTCTCCTCTTGGCTTTTCATTGGTTGAAAGTTACCTTTTCATGCGCTGTGGGAATGGTTCAGGTCGCTACCAAAGCGTACGACTGTGAATTATGTATTTTACCCACCAGTCATCCCATGGATTATTGTAGAAGTGTGCTTATCTTAATTTTCCTGACCAGGAAAAGCGGGGTAAAGAGTTTTTTTTGTGAAAATTTTTTTTTTAAACAATTTCGGTACCTAATTTGCATGAATTGAGAAACGTGTTTATGTTCTCTGGCCATAAAATCATGGGTACATTACACAAATACATGTAAATCGTTTTGAGTAGATACTTGCGTACGAAAATACAGTGTAAATTTGTTTTCCCTAATGGTGGCCGCTAATTTGTATAATTTGCATATTTGTGTTCACACTATCAATTCATAAACATGTTTATCGTGTACTGTGACCATGCGAACATATGTTTAGACGCTTCGTGTGCTTTGATTGGGTACCTACATATAAAGTTACAGTGAAAAATGTAATTTTTCCTAATGGCGGCAGGTAATTTGCATAATTTGCATATTTGTGTTCACACTATCAATTCAGAAACATGTTTATCATGTACTGTGACAATGCTAACATACGTTTAGACAGTTTATGTGCTTTGATTGGGTACCTACATATATAGTTATAGTGAAACATATAATTTTTCCTAATGGCAGCAGGTGATTTGCATATTATGCAAATTTGACACCTTTCCACCAAATATATGTTGGTAGACTTTTAGTATGGTGTTCAGGAGACTTTACTGAAATGCATACCAGTTAAAAAAATTATGTTGCAATTAGTGGTGGGTTGAGCCAAAAAAATGCTTAGATTGACTGGACTATAAGTCGTAGAAAGCCACGATTTATTTTAAACGTCCACATTAAATTGTTGTCCATGGGTAATTTTGGCGTATAAATCAAGTGTGGCCTGGGCGTGAGGATTACGGTGAAGCCATTTCAATGCATTTAGCCCAGTTTCTACACACCAACCTGCATTGTGACCAGTCTGTCATCGACCATGACTTCTTTTGTCAGGAAGTCTGCCCCAATGGTAGCCTTGTACTGATTGCTGAACTTCTTGTTGACGTACTGGTTCATCAGGGAGGTCTTGCCAACACTGAAAATACAACAAACAATGTCAACTAAAGTTTATAAATACAGTAAAACCTTGTTAATACACTCATGGGAAAAAAAGAAACGCACAGTTTCAATATTTGAAACGAACAGTTTCAATATTTTATTAATATTGATCCCATGTTCTATGCCAACAATAAATATGTAAAGGTGTTGTCGGTATAAATAAAAAAATAAAAAAAGTGTTATAAATGCACTAACATTGAAACAACTAACAAAATAACAAGGTACCCTGAAACTTCAGTTTTCATCAAATGCATGGACAGTTACCGGTAACACTGAGTGTGTCCACCGTTTAGCTTCCAAAACTGCAGTTATCTTACGCCTCAAGTTCCATGGCAAAAATAATGTCTTGATCGTCTCGATGGTATGGGCTGCCATATGTGCCAATGATCGCACAGAGCTCCATTTCATTGACGGCCAGAGATACCGGTACCTTGATGAGATCTAGGAACCCATAGTTGTTCCATTTCTGCAGAGAGTGGGTGATAATTTAGTATTCCAACAAGACAATGCACGTCCCCATGTGGCACGCATCTGCAGGGACTTCTTGGAAAATGCTGATGTTGATGTTCTCCCATGGCCTGCGATGAGTCCGGATCTGAACCCCATTGAGCATTTGTGGGATGAGCTCAACTGTGGGATGAGCTCAACCGCCGGATTCGACGACGTGAACCACCACCCGAAACCCAGCAGCAGCTCAGACAGGCTTTGGTGGAAGAGTGGACAGCTCTTGAGCAAAATGTCATTCGTAACCTGTGCCGATCCATGAGGCGTAGGATAACTGCAGTTTTGGCAGCTAACGGTCGACACACTCAGTATTACATGTACATGTGTGTAACTGTCTATGCATTTGATGAAAACTTAAGTTTCAGGGTACCTTGTTATTTTGTTAGTTGTTTCAATGTGAGTGCATTTATAACATGGGGTTTTTTTTGTAAATAAAAGGTTTTTTTTAAAATAAGTTATTGTTGGCCAAAAATAGAACATGGGATCATTATTAAATAAAATATTGAAACTGTAGTAAGTGGTGGTTTCGTTTTTCCATTGAGTGTACATGTAAGGGTCTTATCTCTCTAGGTCCATAACTTTTAGAGATATAACTGTCCAAACATACAGGTCATGCTAATTAGTCAAAAGTTCGCTGACCCGTACATGTATCTCAAAAATTAATTGACCAAATGACATAAAATTTTAGTTCTCGGGGTTTCTCAAGGAGTCCAATCAGCACACCAAATTTCATTTCAATCTGTGAGGGTCAGGTCCAAAAGCTCGTTGAATTGACATGGAAATGTAACAACTTGCTTAAAACTCATACTGTAGGTGAGACTCTAACTCACAACCTCCTGCATACTGGTACAACATGCAGAAGTCTTAACCACTCGACCACCAAGTTGGCCAGTATCAAGTGGCTTGTTTAAACATCCGGAATACTTTAATACATGTATTATTGTTGTCATCAAAGCTTTCACAAGGACCTTAAACTCACAATTCCAAGGTCTCAGTCAAGTCTGAAAATATTTAAATTTGTTTGTGATCTTCGTTTTTTAAAATTTGTGGCTAGACTTGTTGACGAGGACAGACAGTGATGTATGACAATGCGAAGAAATACTCGGTGCACATGGTGCACTTTTTAGTTCTTCATGGTTCATTGATCAATTGTTCTCCATGGGGAGATATTTAACACCTAAAAGACCCAGGTTAAACACATTTTAACGAAAGATCTAACTGCAATATGGAAGGCAGTCTAAAAATGATTTTAAAGGAACACACCTTCTTTGTTGGGCTATTTTGGGCTCGAAATAGACCCATACATTATTCTGAAGCACATTCGAGAGTAAATTAGATATATCCTGAAAAGACGCCGTCAAATTTGGCCGTTTTTGAGCACTTTTGAAAAATCCAAGGTCACATGACTTTTCGGAACCAAATTACGGTTCCGAAAAGTCACATGGTCTTGTGAGTTAGTTCAATTTCCAGCCGTATAAAAGTTTGTTACTGCAGAACTGCACCAAATTCAACTCTGATTTCCCCCCAATATTTATAAGTAATTGACAAAAGAGAGACTATTTATACAGGTATGAAACAAAGTTAAACATAAGTACATGTATGAAAATTCGAACATAATTGTTTGTTTCGAGAGTCCGGAGAACGGGAGCGAGCGCGTGCTACGGCAGGCTACCGTTGAGTGTAGAAATTTGCCCCGCGCAGCATGCACGGCAAAGTGCACACACACGTACATGTACGTACATGTGTAGGCGTGTTGCTTCGGTGCACGTACGTTCGTGAAGAAAAAAACATGATGCCAACTCCTCAACAAAAAAACAGAAATTCCTATTCGGTTGTCCAGGCTGTCCAGTGAAATCGTGAGCAGAAAATTTGAGATATCCTGAGCAGGAAAAGAGCGAATCGTTTGTGACAAAGTCGTGAGGCTCTCGCGTAGTTGAAACGGCTGGTAAAGCGTATAACCTGTCTTTTGACAGTTTTTGTTATTTTTGCACTTCTTTAGTAAATTACGGGATATTTTGATGAAATTTTGTTTGCAACGACCATCAAAAAAGTATTGTCAATGCTGCTACATCACTAAATCATGTAAACAGTAGGCAGGTGTGTACCTTTAAGCTGTTGATTCCTACCGGTACATGTAAATGTTTGAGTGCAATGTACGGTACAGACCCAAAGTTTTAACCACAGCTGCTCATCTTACCCACTATCTCCTAGAATGATCACCTTCAGTAAAACCTTCTTTCTTGAAGACATGTTGCTTTGCTGTCACAAAATCTAGAGGGCAGATTTGGGATAAAGAAAAACAATTCACCACATAATTACTGTGCACGCACACATATGGTACCGGTAGGCCTACAATTCTAATAGTCCTCATATAATTTGTCTAGATCTCGATTGTAAATATGCTCACTGCATAGTGTACATGTACTGGTACAGGTTCTGATATTAGAAAGCTTCATAGGTTTGCGCAGTGAAGTGATCTTTAGGTGAAAATTAAGCAACAATGACCAAATGTGTTAACTTACCGCGGAAAACAGGAAAAATGTGCATTCGCATATCAGTGTGCATCATGCGCATGTCAGGAAGATGTTTACGGTAACCAAATAAAACTTGCTTAGTGGCAATGCACAATGCATTATTGGACAGATGAACCCGTGGCAGTTTGTTTTGGGATGGCTTGAGCCCCTTTCACACATTCACGGATGAGATGCCGGATGATGCCGGACAAGAAACTTCGGCCATCCGGGGTGATCCGGTGACATGTTAAGATGCTGTAAAGTTATCAAAGCTGGTCTGACATGTCTGAGCACAGCGGGCGGACAGATAACTAGGGCCTCTCCCGGCAGACCGCAGTCACTAGCCGGTCCTTGCCGGAGACGTTCCCAGTCTATGCACGGATGGCGCCGGACCGAAGTCGGAACATACGGAGGAAGACAGACTCACTCTCCATGCAGTCTTTCCCGATTGTTGCCAGAATGTAGCCGATGCAGGCGTCACGATGCAAATAAAAGGACGCCCAAGAAGCCCTTCCTGCTACTGATCCACCGGGAGCGTTTGGTAGGTACAGCGCAACAGTCCCCCTACTGGCTAGATTCCGTACCATCCAGGACGCCACCGTGTAGAAACTGCGAACACTCAGTGTTGTCCAGCAACATGCCGTAAACAGACTGGAAATCTTTGAATCCGGCTTCTATGTCTCATCATACGATCCGTGCAGGCACCGGCATTTGTTGAGCTCTCCGGGATGAAATTTCGACTCCCAGATGAGAGATCCGGGGAGAAATTGAACATGCAGCCGGTGGTCAAGCCGGCTTCTATACGGTGTTTAGGGATCATCAGGGATCATCACGGATGGTGCCGGAACAGCCATCCAGCATCATCCGGCATTTCATCCGTGACAGGAACTTTATACACAACTTTAGGCAAGTACTGTATGACATTTCTTGAGTTATCGCGTCCGGCTACACCCATTCTAGGACTGGATTTGTGGCCATCCTCCTAAGTCCTTAAACCTACTACGGCCGTCTGTATTTTGAAAAACAGACCTTTGCACTCCTACATGTATTATATTTGCGATGCCTACCTTCCTACTAAGCTTGTAGAAAGGTTTTTGTCAGTCATGTCAGTCTTGAAAAGGTTGCCAGCGGTTGCCAACTGGTTGTTAGAGCATTTTGACTTGCTGCAAGTGAAACCTCCTGGCAACCAAAGTGGTGGGGAGAAGGTTTTTCTGGTCTTAAATCGGTTGTCCAAGGGCGAGAGACTGGTCTGCAACTGGTTTCATCAGACCGGTCGTCAATTGTTGTTGGCAATTGGCACAAAGTTTTTGGTTGCCTTCATTCAGCAACTGATTGATCGGCAACTAATTGACGAAAAATAAGTAATCAATCCCCGACAAATCATAGACCGTTCATCGATCACTGAAAATTAACAATCACTCAGCAAGAGTGTGGCAACCGGTCGGCGATCGTTCACCTACCAGTCGCTAACTGATCAGTGAACATGTTTTAACCCGTCGTGAATCAGTTGCAGACCACATAACCCCACATTAAAATACGTGTATCTTTCACTAATCGCCAACCAGTTGTTGTCATCGACCAGTCGCCAATCAGTTGCCAACCTGTAGCCCACCTGTCTTCACCAATTAGACCAACTTTTAAACGACAATCGGCAAACGATCCCTGACCGTTCGTCGTACATGTACTTCGTATGTTCATCGTACGTTCGTCGTAAATCCAGCACAATTCGCAAAAGGTCTCTTTTTCAACGACCGTACACATAGGGCTAAGGATTTCAGAGGATGTCCAGAAATTCAGTCCTAGAAAAAAGAATGGGTCTAGCATCTGGCCAGACTAACGTTAAAGTTAAACACGGCATTTCTTAAAATGTTGCAAAATATCATTTACATTTGTAAACAGGGTTAATGGTTAATATGTGGTTATCACACACATACATCATTCATAGTGTTACTGTTGGGCGCAACCTTTATGCTCGGCGCAAATTCTGCACGCGCAGATTTTGAACTTTACCTACCGGTACCGGGTAGTTCAAGGATTGCGCAGCGCAAATTTTGATTCCAAACGCAATTTCAGAATCTGTGCAACACAGGTTGGGGGCAAATTTTGAACCGTGCGCAAATTTTGAACAAAGCGGCATTAGACTGGTCCACTGTCCATGTGCGCTACGCTTCTCTCCCTATACGACGAAGGGAAAATAAATATGAGGACAGGAGACCAGTCTAACGCAGCATGCACTACATGTAGGTATTGCACCACACAAGACTGATTCCCGTCCACATATTCCACATAGGAGAATATAAGGACAGGTAAAGGGTGCTTCATCTTGATCTGTGATTGGTCGTCTTTGCGCGTGCGCATTGTGTTTTATATTTAAAAATTGGCGAAGCCGTTTGCTTTATGCAATGTACTTTATTTACATTTGGATATGTTCGACACGCACGGCCGGGTTACAAATGCAACGCACTTACTTTAAAAAAATATAATAACCATGTGACCACGGGCAGATTTCTACCCATCATGGCCACCCTTTACCGATCCTTATATTTTCGCAATAAGCGATAGGATCGGGAACCAATCTACCACCACACTAGTCTTGTTTCCGGACCTAAAAATTTGATCACTAGACTGATTTTACGGTCCGGCAACTGCCAGTATACATGTACTTGTACTTGTACGTTAGTCCGCCATATTGAAACAGAAGGAATTCCTCCTTTTTTCCGAAGGTTCCCGAAGTTACCCAGGTTTGGTTGTGCAAATTGTTGAATGCTTTTCACTTCTAAAATCACTTCCCTAAAAAATATTAACACAGTTTAGTAGTTATAATTAAGTCATTATTTAGAATTGGAAGGAAAATAAGTGGAAACCAGCAAACAGAATTCTTCCCGTTAGCATTTTAGATGTGCATTATTATTACTTGGGTCAGAAAAAATACCATACACGTTCACCAATTTGGAATTCATGCACTAATAAGCAATGGAGCATGAAATACATGTAGGCCCTAAAATAAAATAAAAACTGTTCTCATTGCTAAAAACATGAAAAAGTAAAAACAAATGAATCATGCTTCCTTACTTTTAGAAGGCTAAAAGTGTTGTTTTTGATGTTTATATTGGGACGTTATCATTTTCTATTAACACTTTTAGCCCCTTAACATTCTAACCTCATTCACTATCGTGAATTTTGCTGCACGCCCTTAAGAGTCCAAATACCCGTATGAAAATTCTTACTGTAAATTCCAATTCAGACATTTAAAAGCACACCTTGTAAAAGCAGGTCCTTGTAATCTCAAGACTTCCTTGTTGTTCTTTGTCCATGATGACTCAAACATCAAAAAAGGATAAAAGCGAGCAAAATTTGGAGTAAAATCGACAAATCTAAACCAGTTTGGTAACACGGATTCATCTACCGGGTAGACCGCGTCAAAAGGAAAGTAGTCCCACCAACGCGGATGGATTTTGTTTAGCCTAGACTGACCCCCTGTCCACATATTTACTTCCCCACGCGTTGTATATGAGCGAGAGCAGCGTAGCGCACATAGACAGGGGGCCAGTCTAGGCTAAACAAAATCCATCCACATTGGTGGGACTACTTTCCTTTTGACGCGATAGTAGCGAAGTCAAGTCTCCCGTCTGTTCCAGATTTGTCGATTTTACTCCAAATTTTGCTCCCTTTTAATTTTATCCTTTTTTGATGTTTGAGTCATCATGGACAAAGAACGACAAGGGTACAGAAGTCTTGAGATTACAAGGACCTCCATGGTGTGCTTTTAAATGTCTGATTTGGAATTTACGGTAAGAATTTTCATACGGGTATTTGGACTCTTGAGGGTGTGCAGCAAAATTCACGATAGCGAATGGGGTTAGAATGTTAAGGGGCTAAAAGTGTTACTAGAAAATGATAACGTCCCAATATAAACGTCAAAAACAACACTTTTAGCCTTCTAAAAGTAATGCTTCCTCACCAAATATTTACTTTTGGGGGGTGGGGTGGGGTGCATTATCAGGTCAAAAAGGAAGAATAGTGGCAACCTTCAATGGTATTACCGCCCTTAGGTCCTACACATATACAGGTGGACATGGTGGGTGGATTTTCAGCAGGACATGTCATTGAAACAGAACTTCTTATAAATTCAATCAACTCGGGTTCGCTTGCGCAGTCATTATTAGCAGATTGCTGCATGCAGTATAGCGTATAGTGCGGTTGCAACTGTGGTTGCACTAATAACCATGCTAACATTTTGGTCGGTTTCATTTTAGTATTCTACCAACCAAGTCATCACACATCGTGTTGTCTATTTACAAAGGGCAAGGGAATCTTCGCACGTACCTTGTTTATACCAAAAATAAATAAATATCTTTTCCCCTCAAATTAGCACACTTTTTCAACACCGCCTCCTTGTTTTTGCAGTTTGTATCACACATCGACATTACAACATGCGTACGCATAGGGAGGACATTGCATGTAGGATAGGAGGTCACGTCACGTCACGGGATTATGACTTACCTGGTACCCGCACAATAAAAATGCATACGAGTGCACTATATTATAAAACCAATGATCCGGTATCAGTAAACCAGCGTCATTATATCTCTTCTTTTCACTCGGGAATTTACGTTATTTCAACGCTGACGATTATCCTACGGATGTCGCTTCAGGACATATGATCTGATGATAATGACTTCGCTCGCCTACAGGCGGTGGGTGCGATGTGCCTTCACAGATTTCTGTAAAGGAAACACGTGCGCAAAGGTCACATATACAGACGAGCGGAGCATTGTGCGTTGCCTACTGCACTGCCAGACAAGTAATTAATAAATAGTATGCTATTGCTTATATCAAATTTACGAATGAAATGAATGTACGGTGTGCAAAAGATGTGACCTCGCGGTCACGTGTCGTATAAGATTTGGCCAATGAGGGCGCAAATACATCAGCACATAGAGCTATGTTTAGAAAACTAGAGGGAGCACTCGCTATACTGTGCGTTCTACGCGGGCGTGCCGCGCCCTGTGACCCATCGATATATATATATATATACACTGGATGGAGCAAGGACGTCTAAAATTGAAGCCACCGTCCGCCATTGTACCCCACCAAATACAATGCCTTTCCTAGACTGGTCATACTGTCTTCACTAGTCTACATGTGTAATGATGTGTTAAGTGGATGATGCAAGCGATCGCATGGACCAGGGAGCAGTCTAGGCCAAAAAAATAAATTGCGGACCAACTTCAAACTGGAATTAAATTCGACAAGGCAGAAGCACGAAGTTTGAAGCCGAGCCGTGCTTGTGCCGCACTAAATTGAGTTAGCACGGCAGACCATGTTGAGCTAAATTTTTCTGCAGTGCCGAATTCATTTAGCCGAGCCAAATGGCTTCAAGCGTCAAACGTCGTGCTTCTGCCGTGTCGAACTCAATAACTTAGAAATTGTTCAATTAAATGCGACAAGAGCGCGGCAAGGGCACGACGTTTGACGCAAATGTTTTTATTAAGAAATAAATATTTAGCCAGTGCAGCCGAATGCGCATAATTTTTGCACTCCTGGTTGGAAATTTTTTTACTTGAAAAGGGACAATCCTCACACCTCTTTTAAGGTTCATTTCATTAACAGGTTTTCAAATTCACCTCTTTTAAATTTCGCGTTCAGTGAGTAAAGGTTCATTGCACCCAATTTCGTTTTCGTGCATGCACTTTCCTTTTCATTCACATATTAATTCTCTTTTAAAGGCATTCAAGTCTATCTAGACTATACTATATATATCTTTTATTTTTTTTAAGATTGATCAATTTCAACATTTGAGCCCGTAAATATAAATGCAAATTTGACCTATTTGATTACTTTGCATAATTTTCTTTGATTGCAACAAAAGGTTTCTGTGAATTATTGTTTGTCAATAGACCAGGCCTACTCAACGTGTCTAAACATTCGCTGGTAATCTGATACGTCCATTGCTAAAGCGCAGGCAAAAGGTTCACCTTTTCATTTTCTGTATGACTTTGTGCATTATTTCCTTTTCTATGCATATTTTATGTTTAATATCGACTTGGAGGAGAGATGTATGTACTGATCCTTAGAATATTGCAGTGCTTTACGATTCCGAAAACGCAAAGACCTACCACAAAAACGAATTTTGATGGAAAACCTGTCGAAAACGTTCGTTAATGATGTTTATATATAGTCCCATTATATTTTATTGGTTGAGTAAATGCTAAACTAATGAAATCGAATGACTCTTTTTGAATGTAAAGGGTTTGATTTCGTTTTCAAATTAAATCAAATGAGTTGGATGTTTAAATTGCATGATCTTTTATATGGTATTGGCTGGGCATACAAATACATACACAATTAAATAAATACGACTGTCATTTTGCAATTAAATTCGACGTTTGACGCAAGTGCAAACACCGTCGCGCTTTTGCCGCACCTAAATGAATTGCATTCGACACGGCAGAAGCACGACGTTTGACGCAGGCCTTACACCCGTTTCATACTGGCGCACTGCAGAGTCGCGCCGAACTAAATTATCCCAGAAAATTGAAATAAGTTCGACGTATGAAACAATTTGGAGCGACTTGGTTCGCCAGAAGTCGAAAAATCGACTGTTCCAGTCGGTTAGAACGACTGAACAGCGACTTGGTTTCAGCACGGCACGCATTAAGAACGCCTGTCTGAAACCAAATTGTAATCGGAACGACTCGAGTCGCTCTTACTGTATGAAACGTCAGTGGCTGAGGTACCAGACACGAAGTCGCTCTACACACGCAAAGAGCAGTGGGGGCGGGGCATGGCAGGAAATAATTGGGAAGTTGATCGTGGCTTCAGACCTTGTGTGCAAAACATAATGTATGAGGCAAGCTGAAATAAATCCAAGTGTTTCCTCACGAAATCTTAAACTTTCCCATTTGAAATTTGGAGTTTTCCCATGAAATCTGCACATTCGAATGCTAGATGAGTCATTAAAAAAAAATTGACCAACTTCCCAACTCTTATACTGTACCCGGGGGACGATTTCGGATGTTGACCCATGAAGAAAGGAAACATGTTTGGCCTAACTAAAGTTTAAGATTTTGTTAAAGTAAAATATAAACAGGGGACAATCCAACAACCAGGATGATTGTATAGTTAACAATCACAACTTCCTGCACCCCTATCCATGGAAGCCTTTTTCTTGAAATAAAATTTTAGCACGTACTTTTTGCCCACTAACAAAATGGCGTCCACGCAACCTTGAGGGCACGAGGTCACTTGATAGGTGCTAACTCTAGTTTTCTAAATATAGCTCTATGCATCAGCCCGACTATTCTGAGATGATCCTTAGGCATAGAGTTATAAACTACAGTGCTCACTGGCTATTCAAGCCACGTGTGTCGGACCGTGCCGATGCGGGCGGCGCCATGTTTGCTTAAAGGGCTGTGACATGTTAAACAACTTTGTGCCTAAGCTTCGTTTCATAATGACGGATTACCTGTTCAGCAAGACATACTATTGTTCGTTTGGATGTAAAAATCAATAAAAGGTGGCCTTTTTCAACTTTGAAGATTTCATTGCAATAAATCACAGACAGAGGGCGCTGTTTTGAGTGCATCACGTAAGGAAGACGGAAGGGAAAAGTTAAGAAAAAACATAAGACTTCAAGTTGGACTTGTGGCAAATTGCTGCAGTTTCTACCCCCAGTTTTGTCATGGCTTACAGCAGGCAACATGTAGAACAAACTCAAACAGCCATGGATTACAAAAATTTCAGGAAAATTGAGAAAAAAGTGGAATCTTTTGTGCACAGTTGAATGTGATTTTCCTGTGTTTGCCTCTTGTGACATTGTGACCTTGGTCATGAATATGAATATGCATATTTTCATTAGCATAACAACTAAAAACCTTTGTTTTGACCCCCAAAGCAAGCTCCAAATATGATTTTTATGACTTTAACTGAGTAGAGTTGTTTTAAAGCATAGATTTTCATTGATAAAAATCCTAAATAAGGGGGCCCTTTAACGCTATGAGTGCAAAGTGGGCGACATAGCTTTGCCCACCGAGCACCCATAGCGTTAAAGGTACACACCGGCCTACTGTTTACATGATTTAGTGATGTAGCAGCATTGACAATACTTTTTTGATGGTCGTTGTGAAAAACAATCATCAAAATATCCCGTAATTTACTAAATTAACAAAAACGGTCAAAAGACGGGTTATACGCTTTACCAGCCGCTGCAACTACGCGCGAGCCTTACGACTTTGTTACAAACGATTCGCTCTTCTCCTGCTCAGGATATTTCAAGTTTTCTGCTCACGATTTCACAGGACAGCCCGGACGACCGAATAGGAATTTTCGATTTCTTTTGAGGAGTTGGCATCATGTTTTTTCTTCACAAACGTACACGTACGGAGCAACGCACCCAGCCGTGTGTGCACTCAGGCTATTTGCCGTGCTGCGCGGGGCATGCAAATATCCTACACTCCACGGCAGCCTGCCGTAGCACGCGCTCGCTCCCGTTCTCCGGACTCTCGAAACAAACAATTATGTTCGAATTTTCATACTTATGTTTAACTTTGTTTCATACCTGTCAATTACTTATAAATATTGGGGGAAAATCAGAGTTAAATTTGGTGCAGTTTTGCAGTAAAAGACTTTTATACGGCTGGAAATACAACTAACCCACTAGACCACATGACTTTTCGGAACCAGAATTTAGTTCCGAAAAGTCACGTGACCTTGAATTTTTCAAAAGTGCTCAAAAACTGCCAAATTTGACGGCGTCTTTTCAGGATATGTCTAATTTACTCTCGAAAGCGCTTCAGAATAATGTATGGGTCTATTTCGAGCCCAAAATAGCCCAACAAAGCCGGTGTGTCCCTTTAAGCCAAAATGGCGGCGTCCATATCGTCATTGACTCGCAATCGATCATGGGTGAAAACTTGGGGTTGCGGGTTCGAATCCGGCTGCGGTACCTGTGCCCTTGGGCAAGGCACTCAACCACACTTGCTCCATCCTTCGGAAGGGATGTAAAGCCGTTGGTCCAGTGTGTTAGGTAATTGGTAACGCACTCTAAAGATCACAGAGCATTCTTTCGTAAAGAGCAAGGGGGTTCCCCGGTGCCTCTGGCCATTTATAATTATAATTCTTCATGGGTTTCCTCACGCTTACGAGTGACAGTGCAATGAGCACTATTGAGGAATCCTTGGTATGAATACCAGAAAGAAATAATAATAATAATAACATCATGTATTGGGAGTGCGCACTCTAGTTTACTATATATAACTCTATGTCTTTAGGTCAGGTAGCCGCACAGATATCTATTGTTAATAGATATCTGTGGGTAGCCGTCAGTCAGCCATATTGAAACAGGAGGAATTCCTCCTGTTTCCGAAAGTTTCCGGAGTTACCCGAATGCACGAAGGTTCTAATAGTCGTTATACCGACTGTTTGCGGCAAGATAAATTATGTGAAAAAGCAAAGTGAAAAATCAAAGTGCCTATCATGCCTGACGCATATGGAAAAGGCGCCGCCCCCACCCTCCCTACGATGACCGCCATGCAAAGGATCTACTTAAAGAATTTCCGTAAACTGTTCAGAACTACTAACCGGAATTACGCCCCAACTACAGAACTAGTCCAACTCGTGACGTCTCCCAACAATTATAGTGTAACGATTGTGCCAATCTGCCGGCAGAGGGCGCCAGCACGAGTATACGGTGTGGCTGCGTTCTGCCGGAGAATTGGGACACGTCCGTGGGGAAACGCATAGTCTACGTTCTGGTGTTGTAAGCATGAAGAGGTGATGAATAAAGGCTCGTAAAAAGTCAAGTCAGAAAGCGAGTTGGTGGTCTTTGTCCGACTCCGAGTATTGTGTTCGAGACTCGCGCACGGCAATACGCTACACTGTTGGCAGCGGCGGCACGATACGAGCGGAAAATAGGGAGAAACTCCGAGCTTTTTGCGGACAGAAATGACTACACAAGGTCAAGGAAGCATGCAACTCGTTTCGCCATGCGGAGGGGGCGTGGCCGGGGACGGTGGGTCCCCCGACGGTCAACCTAGCCATTCCAACGGTAGACTTTTTGTTCTGCGGCAAATCCGGTTGCTCCGGCGGTTCCGACTGGTACCGCATGTCAGCCACGTGCACACGCGCACCTCCGAGCTGCTCCACAATTTCTGGTTCAAGCATC
The DNA here is from genome assembly GCA_037783545.1 of Henricia sp. BOLD:AAB3569. NCBI lineage: Eukaryota > Metazoa > Echinodermata > Asteroidea > Spinulosida > Echinasteridae > Henricia > Henricia sp. BOLD:AAB3569. The sequence continues at coordinate 122,608 of JBBELK010000435.1, forward strand.
CTGCCACAATTTCTTTGTCCTTCGGTAATTTCTCCTGGGCTTTCGCCAAAAGGGGACAGTAAATCATCAACTAGCACTCGCACGCGGCCGACATGCGGTATCAGTGGGAACCGCCCGAGCAGCCATCAGCCCATTGGTTCTCGTGTGCACGTGGCTGATGCGCGGTACCAGTCGGAACCGCCGGAGCAACCGGATTTGCCGGAGCACTCGCACGCGGCTGACATGCGGTACTGGAAGGAATCACCGGAGCGGCTGGAGCATTCACGCGAAGCTGGTGCTCCTTTCTGGAACCGCCCCGAGTTCACCAACACGCCGCGGATGTACATTACCAGACGGAACCGCCCCGAGGCGTTCATATCACGCGCACGCTGCGGAAATACAGTACCGACCGGAATACCGCGACATCACGGAACATTCCCGCGGGGCACGCACTCGTGACTTGGGCGCAGGTCGCTACCTGGAATCGCCCCGAGCCACTCACGCGCGCGCCGCGGAGATATACAGTACCGACCGGAATACCGGGACATCACGGAACATTCCCGCGAGGCAGGTGCTCGTGACTATTAGGCGCAGGTTCCTATCTGGACCCGCCCGAGCTGGCGTTCATCACGCGCACACCGCGGATGTACAGTACCGACCAGAACACCGCGATCACTTGAAACATTTACGCGAAGCTGGTGCTCGTGACTTAGGCGCAGGTTCCTTCCTGGAACCGCCCCGAGTTCACCAGCACATCGCGGATGTACATTACCGGACGGAATCGCCGGAACGGTCGGAGCAACGCCGGACGCGTAATTTTTTTTCCCAGGATGGTAAAGGCCAATATTTGCATACCTCGCTTTGGTTGGTCAGATCATTATGCATATTCATGTTCTTGTTTATTACGTGTCATATACCTGCAGAGTGCGTACACATGTACTGCACGCTGTACTGTCAGTGTGGTTGGTTGTGCAGTGTGTGCCCTAAGTACGTTGACCACAAATACAAGAAATCCAGACCCATGTTACTGCCAAAGAATTACTCTCTTTGTACATGTACATGTATATGTTGTCGAATTGAACAGTTTGGTAATAAAAATGACTTGATTGATGTCATTACAATATTTTGTTTGAATTTAAAATTCTGGCTAACTCGTATTAGCATATATGTTTTCAATCAATTCATGATCATTGACTTTGTGACGTAAAAGTTGTAAGTTATTTGTTTCAGATGTTTTAATTAGTCCCTGTATGGTCTATTCAGTTTTCACCATAAATTGTATGCGTTCACAATTGTGTGTGATGGATCATGGAAAGGCACTTCAGTGCTAAACCAAACTTTGACCTCCATTCCGCATGTCATCACGTAGTACGTTACCAATGATATTTATTGCTGTATATTGACCTCACCAAAGCCTTTTGAGTTTGAACAGCTCATGCACGAACATGCTGTACAAATCTCACACTGGATTCTACCGTATTTTTTACGCAGTACTGCAAACTAGTTTTGCGCAACCATGGTGCATGTGAACTCAAACTTAATTTTTTACCAAACTGTTCACATTGTTGAATTAATAATGATCCTATTTTGAAGTTGATGGAGGCCTATAAGAAAACGATTAAATTTTCACCCGCTTTATATAATATTTTGGTGATTAGCCTACTGTAGGCCTTGGGCCAACCATGGAGGAAGAAAACACATGGGCCAACTAAAAAACATAGGGGAATACTAACTTCGAAATCAGTACTGAAAACCACATGGTAGAATTGCCTTCAGACTAGGCCATTTTGTTTAGTGGTTGGGTCTTGGAATTACCATGGAATTATACACACGAGTCATGTGATCGTACAAGTTCTAGTCACAGCCAAGGACGACCTTGCAATTGCAAGGGAGTTTTGCTATTCACTGAGTACACGGTACGCACGCAATGTACATCCAACATGAACAATTTATCAATACGTCAAAAATCCAGCCAATCGGAAGCAAACATGCAAATATTGGCCTTTACCATCCTGGGAAAAAAAATTACGCGCCCCGGACCACGTATCTAAAACAGGATTCTAAGCCAGACAATGGGAAGGTACATTTTGCACATGCAAATAATGTGGGACCGCATCTTGTCGAACGTTTCCACCCATCACCGGAAATTCATAATGGCGAACCTGGGGCTCCATGGGGCAGTCGGAGACCGGTGATGCTCCCGGACAGGTTTGACGGAGTTTCTTCATGGGACGATTACTTAGTCCACTTCGAGAGTGTTGCCATAGTCAACCAGTGGGACGAGGCCGAGAAAGCAATATTTCTTGCTTCACGTCTGAAGGGCTCAGCGCTAGAGGCCCTGGCTGACATGGCACCAGAAGCGCAGAAGGAGTATTCCACCGTCCTGGAGTATTTCGAACAACGATTTGGGGTCTCTGGCCAAATTCTGTTGCACCGGGTTCAACTGTCAACGCGCACTAGAGGTCGCGACGAGTCAATCAGTGCCCTTGGACATTCTATTCGACGATTGGTACCAAGTGTTACCCGACATTGCCCATGCGGGCTCAGGAGGACTTGGCATTGGAGGCTTTCCGCAGTGCACTTGGCAATGAGCGATTGCAATACCATGTGTTTTCAATGAAGGCAACAACCTTGACTGAGGCAGTTACCCTAGCGACCGAGATGGAGGCGTTTCTGGAGTGTCAGATACACAAGGAGAAACAAAGGGGTAGAAACGCTAGGTCGAGCAGCGAGAGTGTCGGTTGTGTGCTTGGGTCATCTGACCGATCGAAAGAGTGTTTTTGTTGCCACGAGCTTGGTCATTTTTGGCGGGATTGTCCACATAGGAGGCGCAAGAAGGCCCAGCGTTCAAAAGCCGTACAAGAAACACAACAGACGACGCCTCTATAGTTGGAGCTGTGACGGGGCCAATGGGACTTAAGCGCGGCAGGAAAAGGAAGAGACATGTCACCTGCATGCATTGTGGGAGGGAATTCGCCAGATCCGGCAACTTGAAGCGACACTCGAGGACAGCTTGTCCGATTCTACACACCCGGAGCGGGACTACCCTTGCCCCCATGGATGTGGCGTTGCATTCTACCGACCCGACACAAGGGACCTCCACCTGCAGCACTGCGACCACTCCAGCCACCATCCAGTCCCTATATGCAGCGCCAGTCATCATGCTACTGCAAAACGATTATTACCATGTGTCTTTATGTGGACTATTAGGCGCTAAATGATAAGATGCAACAATGCTTACCTCACCGAGCAGTGATCAAAAGTCAACTACTGTCGCAAAAGTGTTGATTAAAGAGTAACTTCAAAATGTGTACAGAGGAGATACATAGTGCAGCGGGAAGAAACTTTAAATCTCAGTTTGTGAAAGACCTCTGTATCATCTACGGAACATCAAAGAGTCACACCACCGCATAGCACTCACAGGGTATAATAAACGGTGCGAGCGGTTCAACCAGACCTTACACAACTACATTTTCGTCATGTCAGCAGACCAGAAAAATGGTGGCCAGAAAACATCCAAGAAATTTACGTCCAACTCATCTTACTGGTCTGTCGCCTTCTGTTTTCATGAGTCTGGAACTAACCCTCCCTTCGACCTCAGATTACAGGTAGGCCCAGCTGACAGACATGAGTCGCATGTCCAGTCGCATGAAAGTTTCTTAATGCAGAACTGCGCCAAATTCAACTCCGATTTGTCCACAATATTTATAAGTAGTTGACAAAAGAGAGACTATTTATACAGGTATGAAACAAAGTTGAACATAAGTATGAAAATTCGAACAGAAATGTTTGTTTCGAGAGTCCGGAGAATGGGACTCAGCGAGCGCGTGCTAGTATGGCAAACTACGGTGGATCGCCCCGCGCAGCACGGCAAATATCCCGAGTGCACACACGGCGGGTTGGTTGGTGTACATGTTCGTTCGTGAAGAAAAAAAACATGATAGACCATGGGGCAAGGCAGCAAAATGTGTTCAGAAAGTGATTTCCGTGGCGCAGTTCTCAGAACTATGTGGAAATAGCAAATTCTATTAGTCAATGTCAAGTGAATTACAAAAACCAAAATCCACAAATCCGAAAATCACCAGATTTTTATATTTTTACATTTAAATTTTTCTTTCAAAAATAGCGCCCTCTGTTGGCCAATTTTGGAGAACTGTGTGCATTTCCTATGGAGGTGGCCATGGTACAGTGTATATAGCCAATTTGACTGCTGTGTGTGCAGTTTATTAGCTTTTGCTATTAGAGGAAATTCATGTAATGGCTTCTAGTGTCACATAATGCTAAAAAATAATTTAAATCATAAGAGTCAAGGCAAAACGTACATGTATACTCGAAACAAACTTGTTGAGGTTTCACATAGTCTTGCTTTATTCCATTGCACTTTACTGTGCCAACATCTCATTTGTTTTGCTGAATAGATTTGTGATCTGTGGTTAATTCTGAGATTGGAATACAGTGAAACTTGTAGGCCTATGTGGGTCATTCCATAAATATGGGGGCCAAAGCATTTGTAAAAATGGCCTTTTCAAGTTACCAAAATATTTTGAATAAATTTCCGTGCAATTTCTGATAGTGTAGGATATTTGAAACAATTTCCAAACATTTAGACATGTCATGGTGTCATAGTTTTGATAATATTCGAGACGTAAGTGGGGACACCAAGGCATTTTAAAATTCTTTTTGACCAGGTTCTTTCTGGAAAAGGTAGCTTCTGGTTTTACCTACCTGTAGAACCTGTACCTTATAAATTCAAATCATATTATGAGCGAAATTTAAATAATTTTTCAATATAAATTTCAAAATGTCACACTTGCATTTAGAAGATCGCACCAGTGTTGTTCGATTTACGAGGCCATATATTGTTTATATGCTGAGGGTAACCGTTCTCTGAAGCCCGGTATGTATAAAAATCAACTCCGGAAGTGTTATGACGTAAAGGGGAACACTGGGTCCCGTATTTATGGAATGACCCATATATAGTGGCCAACCTCGGGACTGCAAAAAAACCTGGCCACTGGCCACATTATAGAGGTTGCTTATGCATTATACGCGTGTTATTAACAATGGTGCACTGTAAAAATTGCTGGGTAAAAAAAAGTTGGAGAATTTTATTTTGACGTTTAGGCCATATTTCCTCAACATATGCAGAAAATGCTCTGTTGGGTAAAACATCCAGGACACCAACGATGGTTACATGCAAAGTTCTGTAAATTGGGGAAACAGCGGCTATTTATTGGTGTATTTTGTTTACCTCTTGCTGAAAGTATTAAAAGGTTGAGCATAGTATACAGACAAACAATATTTTCTCCATCTGTTGGAGATTGTGAAATCCAGAGTGGGCGCTTCAAAGTATACTGTAAAAAATATGATGGGTAAAATAAAGTTGGAGAATTTCATTAGGACATTTGTTGGGTCATTATGCAGAAAATGTTCTTGGGTAAACTATCCAAGTTCTATACTCCAGTTAAGTTTGAGATGATTCACAATATACTACTAAAAGATTACATGTAGGTTCCCCGCTTATTATCCAAATTTGACGTTGAGTAGACATGGAAAGCTAACAGATTAGTAAAATGTAATTTGAGGCACAGGTCAGTTAAATAATATGTTTGAGCTCCACAAAAATGTTCATATTGGAAATTAACTTTAATTTATATGTATAATGCGACTGCGTTTAATAATACTGTAACAGTGAAACTTGTTTAAGCCCACCTTGATAAACAAGGCTCCTGCTTATAGTGGCCATGCGTACAATGCATAAGCAACCTCTATAATGGGGCCAGTGGCCAGGTTTTTTTGCAGTCCCGAGGTTGCAATGGCCATTGTATACAAGTTTCACTGTATTCCAATCTCAGAATTGGCCACAGATCCCAAATCTATTCAGCAAAACAAATGAGATGTTGGCACACTGAAGTACAATGGGATAAAGCAAGACTATGTGAAACCTCAAAAAAATTGTTTCGAGTATAAGTTTTGCCCTGACTCTTATGATTTAAATAATCGTTTAGCATTATGTGACACTAGAAACCATTACATTGATTTCCTCTAATAGCAAAAGCTAATAAACTGCACACACAGCAGTCAATTTGGCTATATACACTGTACCATGGCCACCTCCATAGTAGTCTGGTACCCGGACCAAAAATTATTTGACTAGACTGAATTTAAGGTCCGGCAGCCGCCAATTCCGCCATTTTGAAACAGGAGGAATCCCTCCTTTTTCCGAAGGTTCCCGAAGTTACCCGAATGCACATCCGGTCGTCCGGACGTTACCGTTAATCGTCGGGTACAATTCGTCATTGTTTCGAGTAGTACAATATGGAGCTCACTGGGTGATGCAGACAAGGTTTGAATTTTCTTTTTGATGCTAGCATACATGTATATTAAAATGGGCATATTTAATATTTTAAGGTTAATATATTAAATTTGTATTGGTCAAATATGGAATAACCCCTTTCAAATTGTTGTACACTCATTCTATATAGCGCGCAGCGCGCTTTGAAAATTAACGGTTATGTGCTCCTAAAAATAAATGCATGACGTAATGCTTAAAGTGCTATTTTAAACACGACAGTAGCCTGTCCTCATATTCAGTCGTCGTATGTAGAATATGTGGACCGGGAACCAGTCTACCTCCATAGGAAATGCACACAGTTCTCCAAAATTGGCCAACAGAGGGCGCTATTTTTGAAAGAGAAATTTAAATGTAAAAATATAAAAATCTGGTGATTTTCGGGTTTGTGGATTTTGGTTTTTGTAATTCACTTGACATTGACTAATAGGATTTGCTATTTCCACATAGTTCTGAGAACTGCGCCACGAAACTGAAAGATAATCACCTATGCCCCATGGTCTATGATGCTATAAACTTCTTCAGAGAAAGCGGAAATTCATAATCGGTCGTCTGGGCTGTCCAGTGAAATCGTAATCAGAAAATTAGAGATATCCCGGGTAGGAAAAGAGCGGATCTTTGTGACAAATTCGTGAAGCTCGCGCGTAGTTGCAACGGCTGGTAAAGCGTATAACCCGTCTTTTGACCGTTTTTGTTTGCACTTCTGTATTACGGGATATTTTGATGATTTTATTTCACAACGACCATCAAAAAAGTATTGTCAATGCTGCTACATCACTAAATCATGTAAACAGTAGGCCGGTGTGTACCTTTTAAGCGATTCATTGGGCCAAATACATACAAACTAGCAACTGCTAATAAGAAGCACCGAGCAGAAGCAAACGCAAACCAAAAAGTAATTGCTTGAAAACATATTCATAACCCTTTGCTTTGACTGAAAGCTTTTTGTTAAGCTTCCTTTAGAAATTGCTTGCTTGGTGTTCTGAACAATAGTGCTATACGCGTATTATGTAACAGATTTGTATTGACGCATGGGTTTGCTTTTATAGTCCTCATCCGGGGTGCGTAGTATCCTACCATTCTCAGGCATAGTTGTTTGCGCCATGTATAAACGTAGCCCTTCAACATGCATGTTGTTTGTCGAAACAAAAGTTAGTGATAGCTTTCTTGTGAGATATCTTAGCGAATAATCCTGCTTCTGTACATTTTAGATCTATACTAACCGTTCTAAAGGTAGATGACGATTTATAGGGATTAATAACGGTAAATCTTGTGTGTACAGACACCAACGGCATATGAATCTTTACCATCAGGAAAGGATCCGTTGTACACAAGCAAATGATGGGGATCCCTGCCACACACAGATCCCCTGTATACAAAATATGTGACACCAAACACCTGTTTACAGCGGGCAATAATAGGACATGCTCTAATGCATGCTCTAAAAAACCCAAAACAAATCACTGAATCGTGTCCCTGTGCTTTTGCAATGGTACTTTTTTTCCGACGGCCATGATGTTTAAAGCCAATTACCATGGCGACACACGTCACACTTCGGCTGTCTATAAAGGGTGTTTCAAAAAAAAAGTAAACTCTTAGAAAAGTAATCAGAAAATGAAAATATTAATTTGTGGAAGAAATTTCGTTACATAGATATGTTTGTAGGGGCATCACGCTTTGGTTCACACCATGCATTTTTGTATCTTTTCACGCATGACTGAGCAGAGGCTTATTTTGTCATGATCATCAAATTTGATTTTCGCGAAAAATATTCTGGTAAAAAATTGGATTGAAAGCATCACGTCGGATTGGCAAGTTCTTTCATGCATGATAAATGATTCATTTTAACCCTTAATCCTCAACATGCTGTCCATTTCTGTCCAAGCAGATCTGCGCTCTTCTTCTCATGTCAAGGACTGCCCGTCTTACTGTGCTTTTTTCCCGTCGCAGAACGTTCACCTCAGCCCTGATACGCCTCTCGAGGTCGTCCAAATCTCGTGGTGGGGTTATGTTCACTTTGGACTTCAGGTGGCCCCACAAGAAAAAATCCAATGGCGTCAAGTCAGGCGATCTTGGGGGCCACTCAACTGGTCGGTTCAATGCGATAACGCGATTGCCAAAGCGTTCCGTCAGACGATCTGTAACCGTTCGTCTTCTGTGCGGAGGAGCGCCATCGTGTGCCCATCAGCAGTGCTGTTGGGCACGATATCGTCGCCAAAGGAATGGCCTGTTTCTTTGGCAATCGCGTTATCGCATTGAACCGGCCAGTTGAGTGGCCCCCAAGATCGCCATTTGATTTTTTCTTGTGGGGCCACCTGAAGTCCAAAGTGTACATAACCCCACCACGAGATTTGGACGACCTCGAGAGGGGTTGAAGTCTTTGCATTTCCGCATAAGGCTGACGAGACAGCAGCTCAAGCAAGTGATCATTACAAGCAAGTGATTTTGGCCCCACTCAAATACATGTACATACGGACCAGGGGCAATTAATTCGCTGTTCCAGGGTGTCCAGGGGCGGTTCGCTGATCAGTGCTGTTTCAGAGTGTCTGCCAATTGGGCGTGCACAAGAGACGGACAACCCCATTCCATCCCAAATCTGATGGTATGGTTTAACCGCACATTGCACTGCAGGCTATGCATGCGCTCACTATCTATAAAGGAGAATATAAATAGACACCTGCCATAATGATGGCCTATAAAAGCAAGAAGATAACACCAATTAAACATGTTCATGCTCGAAATGTTGTTGTATTAGTGATGATTGTTTCAAAGTTTTGCCAGTTTTGCAGTCGTCAAGTAAAAGCAAAAGTCGTAAAGTAAAAGCTTTTTTTTCAAATCCATAAATCTTCCCAAGTGTGATTTTCTTTCCGTGTGATTGAACTAAATGCTACAGTACTGTGAGCAAAGGCGTAAGCATGCACAATCAACATGCCCAAGTCTGAGTGAATGCTCAAACAACTTCTACAGTTATTAATTTCCAATCTTATTTGACGTGCCTTTTCACAAACCAGCTGTCCCTACCACAACTGTTGTCTCAAGGAATCTCGGCTCGATTGACATAAATGCCTTTTCCACTGATGTCACTGATGTCCGTAAATGATCCTGCATCTGGAGTTGAAATGTATAACAAAACTTTGCTTAGCATTTTGGATAAGCATGCACCAGCCACAACGCGCACCTTCAAAATTCGCCCAAACACGGAAACGTATAACAACGAGGTGGCTGAAGCCATACGTAAGCGCAGACAGCTCGAGCGTAAATGGAGATCTTCGCGCCTTGAGATTGACCGTCAAATGTATTGCAAGCAACGTAATTTTACCATGTCCGTGATTCGGAAAGCCAAATGTCGGCATTATTGCAGTGTAGTTGGTAACTGCTCTGGCGACCAGAAACAACTCTTCAAGGTGATTAATAAACTTCTTAACAGGAAAACAACCACTCCCTTGTCATCACATGATTGTAAAGAAACTCTTGCCAACCAATTCAGCCAGTTTTTCATTTCCAAGGTGTCAACCCTCCATGCAGTTTACTTCCATCTGCTTTAAGTATTGCCGACACGACAGCATCACCAACACAGGGATCTCCGTATTTGTCTACTTTCGGATCTGCCTCCCTTGATGAAGTTCAGAAACTCATTTTAAAGACACCTGCTAAATCATGCGAGCTAGATCCGATCCCCACATCAATACTCAAGTCCTGTGTGGATGCAATTGCTCCTGCAATCACCTGTATCATTAACAAGAGTTTGGAATCAGGGGTCGTGCCATGTGCTCTAAAATCAGCTCTAGTGAGACCGCTGCTGAAAAAGCCAAGTCTGGACCCCGAAACCATGCACAATTATCGTCCCGTTTCAAATCTATCGTACCTCTCCAAGCTACATGAGCGTGTGGTTTTTGCCAGACTGTCATCGTATTTACGAATACATGGTCTTCTGGACAAATACCAGTCAGCCTATCGCCCAAATCACAGCGTTGAAACTCTCCTTGCTCATATGTCCGGCCACGTCCTCCAACAAATGGACTCCGGAAAAGTCACAGCTACTGTGTCATTAGACTTGTCTTCAGCTTTTGATACAGTTGATCACACCATACTTATCAATCGTCTACATTCACTTGGAATTAGGGGATCGGCTCTGCAATGGTTGTCATCATACCTTCGTGATCGCCAGCAGTCAGTTTGCATCAAGAAGACAAAATCTGTATCTGTTCCTCTGGGTTGTGGTGTTCCACAGGGATCAGTTGGCGGACCTCTTTTGTTCTCCATATACACCAGTCCACTTGGAAAACTAATTCAGAAATATGGCATTCAGTACCACTGCTATGCAGACGATGTTCAACTGCTTACATCATTCACTCCAATTCAATCAAGTGCCACAGTTGCCATTACGAAGCTTGAGGCTTGCATCGATCACATCAGATCTTGGATGAGCTCCAACTACCTGAAGCTCAATGATACTAAAACATGTTTCATGATGTTTGGCACCAAGAACAATCTCGCCAAGTTGAATATCCCGTCAATACGCATTGGTACCAGCTCCATCAATAGATCTGTAACGGTTCGAAATAACCTCGGGGTCATCTTTGACAGTCATATGACGTTCAATGATCATATATCCAACTTATCCAAGTCGGTTAGATTTCACCTGAGAAATCTTGGTTTTATTCGCAAATACCTGACCCGCACAGCTACGGAACAGCTTGTACATGCACTTATATCCTCCCGACTGGATTTCTGCAACTCAATTTTGTATAATTTGCCTCAGTATCAACTTGACAGACTCCAGCGACTTCAAAATTCTGCTGCTAGACTGGTTACATTGACTAAACGCTCAGACCACATCAGTACAGTGCTGAAGTCTCTTCACTGGTTACCTGTCCGGAACCGAATTATATTCAAGATTCTTCTTCTTGCGTTCCATATTACTCAGTGGATCCGCACCTGCATACCTCGCTGAAGCTGTACCTAGGTATAAGCCAACTCGGAACCTTCGATCATCCCAGTCTGACTTGTTAGTGGTTCCCCGTGCTCATCGTTCATGGGGACCCCGCGCCATACAACATTCTGCGGCTTCACTTTGGAACCAATTACCGGCAAATATCAGCACGGCCACGTCCATTGACACTTTCAAAAAACTTATGAAAACTCACTTGTTTCCTCTGTAGTTCAATAAGTGACAGCCTGGGTCTTCAGAGTAAATGTCTCTGTCTCCTTTGTTAGTCCGTCTGTTGTGCGTTTGTTGTTTGCGTGTGTTGTCCCTCTGGGTGGTCGTCATATTTGTTTGTGTGTATGTCAAGTTTTCAAGTCTTAACGTTGTTCTTAGGGTGTGTTTTTGTCATGGCTGTCATGTGGTTTGTATTTATTGATGATTTATTTAAGTTTTCTTGTCTACTTTTTAGATTTTAGATTTTTATTGTGCATTTTAAAAATGTTCTTAAAATGTTAAATTGGTTTTAAATTATCTGTAATTTATGTAAAGCGCCTTGGGCGTCAGCTTTTGACGGAGATTGCGCTATATAAAAATGCATTATTATTATTATTATTAAGAGAAAGGTACAATTTTTACTACTCAGACAAATTAAAATAGTTGGTCAAGCAAATCTTTATTAACTTAATATACTGTAAAAAGATTTAAATTGCTAAAAAATAAGTGGACGAGAATATAACTTTATATTACTAATAATTACTTGCAGCATTCACTTGGGTACACAGGAATGATTAAATATTGTAATGCGCCCTTTTAACGTAAATTTCTCTCTTCATTTTTGGTTCCCTTATATTTTAACTGCTCTTTCGCTGATTTTGACAGAAAGTTATCGGTCAATTAATTTATCATTGCGTTAAAAAACTTGACAAGAAGAAAATCCCTTGGAAGCCTTCTCAGTGCTCTTTTATAATTTTGCTTAACCTTTTTTATTTTCTAATGGAATAACCCTTGACAATACCAGAAATCTGAGCTCATCACGATATCTTTGTCATGATTTTTAAAGAATGATAATCATCCATGATTGAATTTAAATTTGTAATAGTTTGATCAGTTTAGAAGTACACTTTAGTGGCTTTAAGCACATTCAATTCAGACAAACATATCATACATGTGCTCTTAACAATATTGAATTTTTGTTTTCAAAACCATCCATCTAGAAGGATTTTCTTATGTGGTATCATCATAAACCTTTGTATGCATGCACAGGTCTTAGAGGTACACATGTACTGTTTACATGATTTAGCAGCATTGACAATACTTTTTTGATGGTCGTTGTGAAAACCAAAACCAAATCATCAAAATATCCCGTAATTTACTATAGAAGTGCAAAATTTACAAAAACGGTCAAAAGACGGGTTATACGCTCGAGCTTCACGACTTTGTCACAAACGATTCGGTCTTTTCCTACTCGGGATATCTCAAATTTTCTGATCACGATTTCACTGGACAGCCCGGACGACCGATTATGAATTTCCGCTTTCTCTGGAGAAGTTAGCATCATGTTTTTTTCTTCACGAACGTACATACATACATGTACACCAACCAACCCGCCGTGTGTGCACTCGGGATATTTGCCGTGCTGCGCGGGGCGATCCACCGTAGTTTGTCATATACTAGCACGCGCTCGCTGAGTCCCATTCTCCGGACTCTCGAAACAAAATTTATGTTCAACTTTGTTTGATACCTGTATAAATAGTCTCTCTTTTGTCAACTACTTATAAATATTGTGGACAAATCAGAGTTGAATTTTGTGCAGTTCTGCAATAAGAAACTTTCATGCGACTGGACACAAAACTAACTCGCAGGATATGTTCAGTTTATTTCGGAAGGGCATTCAGAATCTGGTATGGGTCAATTTCGAGCCCAAAATAGCCCAACGAAGCCGGTGTGTACCTTTAAATACAAAATTCAGAGGAACAATTGGTTTCACAAGAGCATTGTAAAGACATTTTTTCATATTGGCTTATAAAAGTATAGGCCTATTCACGTGGCCCACTCAATGCAGTGCACTTTAAAAAATAATTCACTTTTTGGGGTGTAGGATGGCTATGAATCCTGAGTAGTAATATTGCAAACAAATTGTTTTCGCATGGATAAAAAGGCATTAGTATGGTTCCCCTTTTCCTCTCATTTCTCAAATCTGACTTTTCACAGTGCTCAGTGCAGCACTCACTTTTCTTTCATCCACTAGTCTATTATTTATAGAAAAAAAGTTCAGAAATCCACTTTCCGATCCCATCAAATCATGACAAGTCATGAGAGCCAATTTACAAAGTCACACTTAAAGGAGTCCTCTTCAGGTTAGCCTCCGGTACCAGTCAATAATCTCTGCTTCTTGGAGTGACCTCAAGACTGTGATTTCCTTCTCTATGTTGTGAACAGACTTTGACATGCTGTATCCTCGAAACTCCTTGTCAAAGTAGTACAGGGTATACTTTGGTTGGTAACCCATTCCATACACCTGTACGTAGTCACAACCGGCGTGTAGTGCAGTCAGCAACATCATGGAACCAGTGGTTGGACGGAAGTAGTGAGAGGTTTGTGGTAATTCCATCCATCTGCAATTTGTTGCCAAACACGTGGGGAAAGTTTGAGGAATGACTATATAGTTTAATATAATTGACCAAAATCTATCAATTCCTAAAACAATCGATATTATTGCATTTCGGGGGACCCAGGTTGAGGGACCTAACCTTTGTTTCGAGGGACTAGTCTTTGCCTGAACTTGTCTATCGCATACAACTCAAATGTGTGGGTTGCAAGAAATGAGAAAAAGATAAAGGGCAAATAAAGCAGACGCTGTGTTAAACAAGAAGTGTGTACTGAATAAATTTACTAGCACGATACGTACAAGGCACAGCTGCCAAATGCCAACTCTCCATAATTTTGTGGATGACTCTTAACATCCATCATATCACATCTAGAAATGCTCCCAGCTTTTCCACTCACAATCCGGAAGCATTTTCAGATGTGACTACCTGAAATATAGAAACAAACGCATTTTCGACAGTCTTGGCAAAATCAGGGGGAGTTGGCAGCCCTGATGAAGTCATCAACATGATTCTGAGTTTGTCATCAATGAAATTCAAACAAATGACAAATTTCTAGTTGCATGTCTGTTCACTATCAAAACATGTTCCGTCTTAAATCCCTGCTTCCATCTGGGATATTTGACGTGCATTACCCAACACACTGAACCACTTGCCGCCGGAGCTATAGGACGTGTAAACACGTTCTGGCAATTTATAGTCATTAGCCACAGGAGCGGTTGACTCGGAGTGTTACAAAGTATGATCTTTTGGTGAGAAGCTTCACACAACTTAATGTATATAGAAATGATTCTCAAGAGTTAGTATATTTGTGGTGCCTGACTTAACTTTTGGCCAATCAAATGTTTTTGTTTTTTTTGGCCCAAAAAAATTTCCGTTCTCAACTGGTTAACCAACTGCTTTACATCCCTTCCAAAGAATGGAGCAGTTGTATAGTTAACTGCCCTGCTCAAGGCTATACAGTTACGACGACCAGGTATCAAACCGGCAACACCAGATTTTTACCTGAATGTTGCGAGTCAATGGCCCAAACCACTCGGCCATGGTACCTCAGTCATGCAAATAAATTGCCTAAACAGACAATTAACTTACATTCTTTGAACATATCTGATAAAGTCAGGATGCAGGATGCGTATATTCTCAGCACTGGCATGAAGCTTGGGTTCCAGTCCACTCACGACCCGTTTGATATAGGAGTAGTCATTACGCTCACAAGGAATGAAAACATATGTTATGCCCTGTTGAAAAATATGAAACCCAAAAGTTAATCTTTCAAAAACCAATGAACTAAACTTTACTTTTGGAATATTTTATTAAAACTTCAACTAAAATAAACTTCATATTACTGGTATAGTTGTTCATTGTCCAAAATTACTCGAAAAGGTACTAGTACTATTGCCGGGTAATTTCAAAGTAATGTCCTTATTTCCAAAGACATGGGTAAAAATGAAATAATTTTCAAACCACGTTTAATGTTAAATTTTCTGTGTGATCTTAATTTATAGACAGCGCTTCCTTAATTAGGAAATGAAAAGTACAACTCTGGCATACATGCTTGTTTTTCAAACCACCTTCAGGTTGTTAATTTCCTACAGAAACGCATCATTCTGGACAGGAAAAATCTGTATGGTATTTGCAGGGATGTGATTTGTTCCGGTTTTTCCCCGGAATAATCTTTGTCACAAACCAACGACCAAAAGAAAGTTTTGGGAAAAACCGGAACAATCACATCCCTAGTATTTGTATCGCTATACGAGTTTTTCTTGTCAAATCATGAAGTAAAACTTTGGGCCATTGACAATAATACAATGAACATTGTACAGATTTACTTGTTTATTGTTTATTGTGGTGCTAACATTAAAAACTGACTTTCCCACCTTATCCCTTGGTACATCTCTCTTGTCAAGATTTTTCAGTGACCTGTCAAAGAAGAAGTAATGTGTTGTCCGGTTTCCAACATCACTCTCATGGCCTCGTCGCAAGGCATTGTTTACTCTAATAAAGCATAAAACAAACAAACAAACAAACAAGCTTAAAGCAAAGATTAATTATGTTAGCAGATAAAGTAGAAGAAGTCTCTTCTGAAAAGAAAACATAGTAACGAGGTAATAGCAGAGCTGTTGAGTCATTCAAATACACAGATTTGCCATTTTGCAAAAATGATTGTAAACAGAAGTCACTTAACAGTATCTCAGTTTGGATTTTGCTTTCTCGACATCACGTTTGCACACACCGACTCAGAATAACAAGTTACCTTTTGTGTGAAAAATGAATTAAGGGTACGTACTATATTCCACAAGCATATTGTGTTGGTGGTCCTTTTCACAAGTGCGGGAGTACATTTTTTTTGCCACTTTTCTTCTGTTGAAAAATAGCGAATCTTTCACGCCCAGAGTAATGCCTACAACAAAGCACTCGCTCCTTGCTCAAAGTTATCCAGTTTTAATTCGTAGGAAATTTTGCTTGGAAGATTTACGTCTAAATTGCCTGTTCAAGTACATGTAGTACAGCAACAAAATACAGCTGTTTGGGGAGAATGTTTTTGACACATCGCTGATGGAGATTACCCTGTATGCGATGTCACACACTTCTAAAAAATAATTCCTTACTTTTACTTTAAAAAGCAGCAACATTTCACACCATTGATGTTAAGCATTGTAAATTTCATCTGCACCAGTTGGCTAGGTTTGTGACCTTGTTGGGTCTGCCAGACATTTTACATAATTTTTACAAATGTCGCAAAAAAATTCAGATGACAGCAGGTGTGCGTTTCTTATTTTGTTGAGTATAGTTCTTCAGTTTTGTACCTGAATACCATGTGATGATCATCAATTTCAATTCCTCTGGCAGAGCCTTTTAAAATTCCCCCATTACCAACTACTGCACACCGCAGGCAGGATGGTCGCTTTCTATCAGTTGAAAAATCTAAAATTGACTCAGCCGCCGGGAAAAGACTTAAAACCCGAGCCACATCTGAAAGCATAAAATAAGAAATGGTGTCATATCATACACACTACCTCACTTCATTACTTGTCCGTCACGCATCCAGACATGTCTCGTGTCTCATTCATATACATGTTAAAAACACTTAATTTTTCTTTCTTCTAGGATAGTAAATTCTCAAAATAATTTTCCAAATAATTTTCTAATATTGTGTGCAAGAAGATCACTCTCGTATAGCCGCCATCTTTGTAGGCATCTTCTTCTTTACAAAAATTGCATGCACATACAATGTGTGAACCTATGCAATGGAACAAAGTGTAACCTGCTGATGTTACGTGCATTTAGAATGCTTGGAAGCAAGGCAAGAGTGTGTTTCTAATACATGTGAGAGGAAATTACAAGTAGAATGCAACATTATTTTAGGATCCGAGCAACTGGGGTGCACTGCAAAAACTGTGGTATTACATTAACACCAGTGGTGTTGTCTTATATATATATACCAAGTCTGGTGTTAAAATTTAACACCACAGGTATTAGTTTTAATTCCACACTTGGAATAAATGCATTATTTTTAACACCCTAGGTGGTAAAACTAATACTTGTGGTGTTAAAATTTAACACCAGGATCGGTATCTATATAAGACAACACCACTGGTGTTAATTTAACACCACAGTTTTTTGCAGTTTGTGTGACACAGTCTTCCTAAGTAAATACAGGGTGTCTCTATAAAAAGTATACCCATTTTAAAATTCAAATTATCGCAAAACTACACAATATTTCAGAAAAAGAAAAATACCTGTGGAAAGCTTGGAGTGTCCTCTGTCCATTGGTATGAGGTTCCTTATGTCACTGTCATGGATGACTGAACAACAAATACAGTTATGAAAGGTGTCGAAATCAGCACTGTGACAAGTTGTTTTCTGGAATGACAAAGCTCAGACAGGTGTTCTTCACAATTTCTTTGCTGTTACGTAAGACTTCATAGGTCAGGGATGTACATTTATGCATCACATTATGTAAGTATTCTTGGATGCACCAAAAGTGTTGCATGCCACAGAAAAAGTTCATACCAACAGCAAACATGGTGCAGCTCACAACTCAACAGAGGACATTTGTTGTCAAGACATACCATGAGACAAGAGGTTCCATTGCTGTCCAAAATGCCTTTAGGGACCACTTTCCTGAGAGGCAAGTGCCAACCAAAATGACTATTTGGAAAAATGTGAGAAAGTATGAAGAACACGGGACAAGCTTAAACCGTAACAAGGGACATTCTGGGCACAGACGAACTGGAAGGTCAGAGGAACACATCAACGTGTTAGAGAGGCGATCGAAGGTAACCCAACGCCAAGCACCAGGAGGAATGATACAGGATTACCTCGTGCTACCTTCAACATGATCACACGTCTGGATTTGCATCTCCATCCTTATCACATCCATGTTCAACATCAACTCCTACCAGCTGACCTTGCCAGACGACTTGCCTTTTCACAATGGTTTGTGGAAATGTCACAGAGATCCACAGTTTCTGCAGTTCCTAAGTATCGGAGATGAGGCAGCCTTTTCCATGAATGGGAAAGTGAATTTTCATAACGAGCACATGTACGCTGAACTGCATCATCCACCGGGTTTTTCTTATGACGTGAACATGAGTAGGGAGAAAGTTAATGTGTGGATTGGACTTTGTGGTAATGGATCATTGTTAGGACCATTTTTCTTTGAAGGAAGTTTGAACGGACAGGCACAACTGAATATGATCAATGACTTTGTGGTACCAGAGATGGATCAGATCTTCCATAGACAGCGACGTGGAGCCTTCAGACGGGTGTGGTGGGCTCAGGATGGAGCCCCTGCACACATACTTATTGCTGTGAGGAATCGTCTAGCAGAGCTTTTTGGTAACCGGGTGATTGCATTATTCCACCAGGTTGAATGGCCTGCAAGATCACCAGACTTGACAGTCACCATGCGACTTCTTCCTGTGGGGTCACTTAAAAGGCAAAGTGTTCACCACACCCCCAGCTAACATTCAGGAGTTAAGAGCCCGGTTAGTGGATGAAGTGAATCATCTCCGCCAAGATCATGGGATGATAAGGCGAGCAGTAAGAGACATGACACGAAGATGCCAACTATGCATCGTCAGAAATGGTGGGCATGTGGAGGGTACAGCACCCTAAATGTGTCGGGTAGCCTACATGTAAATACCACAATTAAAGGAAAGGATCAGAAAAATGGTGTTGTTTCTTCATTCATTGTCCGGTCACCACTGTCTACAAACTTGTCACAGTGCTGATTTCGACACCTTTCATAACTGTATTTTTTGTTCAGTCATCCATGACAGTGACATAATACCATACCAATGGACAGAGGACATTCCAAGCTTTCCACAGGTATTTGTCTTTTTTCTGAAATATTGTGTAGTTTTGCGATAATTTGAATTTTAAAATGGGTATACTTTTTATAGAGACACCCTGTACATATACATGTATGGCCTGTTGTCAGACCCAAAAGTGTTTCTGTGGAAATTGCTTTTCTCGGATGGGTAAAACAATCTTATTACCGTCATATGGCAGAGGCGACGGATGGCTATTGTAACCATAAGGAATAAAGTATGGCAATAGTCGATTGTATTCTGGATGGTCCAGGAGTTTCTCGTTCATTAGTAGACGTATCTCGGGGTGGAATTTGCCTGATGTCGAATCTGTTTCCTTCATCTTCTGTTGTAAGGAAATTGGGCATGTCTGAAAAAGTTAATACCGAAGCTTGAGATGTTAACACAAACAATAAGATCACTTTTCTGCCAGCTGTCTAGCAAAGGCATTAAAACAGTTTCTTCTAACTTGGACCTAAATAAAATAGGCTATCACGTTTTTAACATTGACAAATGTTTCTTGACTTTCAAACTCCCCCCGCGCCCACCCCACCCCACCCCCCCCCTCCCCCCCCCCCCAAAAAAAATGTTTAACTTTACTTTATTATGATGAGATGACACAGAAGGAGATGCAGATTTAGAAGTGGGAAGAAACGCCCGGGAAATTTCCTGCGGGAAACACGCGATCGAGAAGGGACTGCAAACCTAATAGCGCTCGGCACTAATGACGTCACGACTGCTGCACACGTGCGGCCAAAACGCGGAACTCAGTCAAACTTTCCATCTTTTACCGTTGCATGCAAGGCATGGCAACAATTGACATGACGGACGATGACAGCAATTTCACCTTCAGAATAAGGACAAATATACTTGGCACACTATGTGAGCTACGAGCAGTTATCGAAGTTTAAGCTGAGGTACATTGACTTACTTAGATTTTCCGCCTGTTTCGAGACCTTTTTTCCCATTATTCCGCTTGCCGCAAAATATTGCAACATGTTATTTGTATATATATATATTTTTTAAACTGTTTTATTAATCCAAAGGAAAAATAAATACAATGAAAATACAGATTACAGGTAACTACACAAATATTTAAAAATAAAATAAAAAGCTTAGGGGGAGTAGCGTAGCAGCAGCCTTTAGGTATTAAAATTAAATGAGAAAAACCTGAGAATAAATGATACTTATCAAAATCTGAATTTCCATTTTTTTTAATGAAGAGGCAAGGTCTGGTTCTTTTTTGAGATGTTGTACTCAGTTGTATATTGAATTCTCATAAACGATTGAAAGTCAACGAAAGATGGACTTTGATTTTGGAATTTATATTTATAAATGTAGAATTTAGCACAGAGAAGGATGTATGTTAACTATTTGTCAGATGGACCAAACAAAAAGACAAAGTTACTAATTTGAACACTGTTGTTAATTTGGCATTGATGAACTCAAAAAGGTCTACAATCAGGGGCCTAACACATTCACACCCATAAAAAACATGGAATGAGTTGTCAGGAAATTTGTCGCATTGAAAGGGAACAGTTCGGAGATTCTCTTCAACCAATTTTGAACAAAAAAACTGTTGTATGCAATAGCACCATGAAAAAGCTTAAAATAAAAAGATCTAAGACGAGTTTCAATGGTACACTTAAAGTTACGAGTATGAATTTTCTCAAAGTCTTCATCCAAAAGGTTAGCATTAAAAGCAGAATTCCAATAGCTGTTCGCCTTATATGAGACATAGATTTGTCCATCATAATATCATAGGTGTATTTAGGACGTTTTTTAGCACAAACAATATTTTGTTTTCAAAATGTTAAAAAGATCTTCGCCTTGAGTATGGCTGTCCACAAACCAGTCTTGAGAAATACATGTTAACAAAGTGTTATACTTTCTTCTGTCTTTATAAGAAATGTCATATTCAATGACGAGTTCCTCGAAAAGCAAAATATTTGGATGGGGCTCATAGGCCTACCTTTGACAATGTGACAATACCTTTATCATACCACAATTCTGAAAATACAAGTGTGATCTAGATCGAGACTGAATATGTCTGTTGAACCAAAGAATTTCATAAAATAATTAGTCAGGTCAAAACCCATGTCAACCACAGCCCTTTCTTTAAAGAAGTGCCACGTTCTAATAGAGTCAGCAACCTGGATATTATGTAATTGTCGCAAAACAGCTTCTGGAGGATTTGCTTTGCAGGAAATATCTATATTTGGATAGAATGCAGAAAGAGCCGACATTTCAATAACTTTCCAAAAATTCTAGGTACTTGTGTAGTTGACATCGAACAACTTTTTGACCCAAGAAATTTGTTGTGCCTGATGAAAAATGTAAGGATTAATCATTTTCAAACCACCAAGTGAGTAATCCATACACAAAAGATTTCTCTTCACTCTGTCTCGTCCTCCATTCCAAATAAATTTAAAGAACATGGTATCAAGTTATTTAAAAAAAAAAAAGGTCCCCCTTGAAGAAAAATATAGCATTTGCACCTTTTTCGATAGTCCACATATCCCTCTAGCCGGCTTATGTCGCAATTTTTTACAAATTGCCCATATTAAGTAGATAAATCGCAAGCAAAAGTGCAGTTTTCGAAAATGTATTTTGGCGATTTCGCAAAAAACGTGGAAAACCGTCTCTGTTAGATGCAGCAGCGTAGCTATAGGTTTTTTTTTCACTGGGGGGTGCACAGGGGGGGAGGGCACTGCTTTTTAGTGGGGGTGCCCATAAGGCCAGTGGCCTATCAAAATTGTTGACCTGCCGAGCTAACGTCTCTCAGCGGGGGGAGGGGGGAGGGGGGGGGGGGGGGGGGGGGGGGGGGGGCAGAGTCCTCTTTCCGTTCCACCACGTGCATATATGCATGTATAATCAGGGCATACAGACATACAGACAGTTTCAGGTAGGTATATATCATTTTCACATATTTTTTTTCTCACATTTTTAGTGCATTTTTAACGCAATATAAAAAAAACCCATATATCGGGATTTTTCCGTGGGGGGCACCTGGGGGACCACTGACAATTTGTCAAATTTTAAAACTGGAGTGTAGAGCAAACCAATGCACCAAAGAAAATACATGTAACTCATTAAAGGGTTGCATTGAACCATCAAGGAAACAAGTTGTGTCATCAGCAAACATTGACAGATCGAGTTCATTATCATCTATAGGAATTCCATGAATGCTGTTGTTTTGCCTTGATGCAAATGCTTTGTGTATTTCGGATCGACTACACGTCGTGATACGGGAAACGCGCACTGCAGTAAGCATGCATTTCACTCAAGTCGAAAAAAAAGAATGTAAGTAAATCACTGTACTCAGTAGCCTTGTCCAAGGGCTGTGAAATTGTGTGAATCCGTGATAATTTGCCTGTATGCTATGCAGCGAAAGTGTGCCACCGCGCGGTGAATTGTAGCCAACAATAGTCTGGTTACCAAAATATCTTGGTCTGAATCGTGGCTATTTAGAGCGTGCACAGTACGTACGTGTTGCTGTTGTTGGGTATTTTGTGGGCTAGAAATTTTCAAAATGACGCGGCCGACCGAGCGAGACCGACTACCTATTTGGCCTGTGTGCCACGGCGCGGTGGCTCCGCGGTGTATGAGGTGATCGCATTTTTTTGTCAAGCTTGATCGGCTTAAAAAATGACACAAAGCAAAAAATCGCTGCATGTGAGGCTTGTCGGTACATTACAGTCCCATAACAGCAACGTTCAGTGGAATTCATAAATGGTACTCTCGCATATTCAAACACACACGTTCTATCTAGCACATGTGGCCGATTTGGTGGTCTGAGGTGGGCTTAGTTGCGTGAGGTCACCATTATTGAAAGTTCTATTTTTAGCATTAGTGCGGAGCGCTATTCACGTGTTCAAGGGGTTTGAACAAAAGTGTGGTTAAAATGCTAAATTCACGATGGCAAAAGCAGGCAAAAGCATCACCAAGTGTCCAGAGGATAGGGTCTGGAAAATGCTGATAAATCGTAAAAAAAACACAACTGCATCCTTTGACACAAGTTCCACTGCATCATCAGACCATCCCTGTTGGCTTTGCTCCTGGTTGACCTATTTATTTAAAAAAAAAATCAACAAATATATGTTGTACATACCGACATTTTAAAACTTGGATTCATCCTGAAGGTGTGCTCAGAGAGTAGCCTGGAGTCTTGAGGGTCCTCATGGGGCAGAAGTAGAGTCAGAAACGCAGTGGGTCCAAGTCTAGTCCTATTAACACCATTATTTTGAGAGGCAGCAGCTTTCGAGTTGAGAAAATGTGTTCTGAAATTATTGAAAATGTTTATTCACATTCAACAATTTTGACAAATTGTGGACACTGTGCTACAATTATTTCAGGCCAAGTCATGCATATAACAGTACAGCTCAATTGTAACTATTAAAATTCCATAGAAGACCATCTTACTGGCAATCTCATTGTCCCAATTTAGTATTTAGGTTTTCCATTGTCACTTTACAGAGAAATTTCATTATGTCCAACTTTAAAGAAATTGAGTTAAGTAGAATTTTGAGTTGAAATGATGAAAATCTATTGTTTTCTTTACTGCTTTCGATGATAATCGATTCATGGTTATATAGTTAACAGTATTTCTGCAAATTTGGCTATCAAGATTTCACAGATTTGAATAAGACACCTGCCAGTGTCCAGCCCATGAACATGTGCAAAGGACTATTGTTGCAACTCATTGTTGTGGCTTTACCACACTGACACAAATGGTGTACTCGGTAAGCAAGGACTCACCTGTTTAAGTTCCCAAAACCTCTTTCTCTCAACATTCTCCCTCTCCTGTGAAAATGAATTAATTATATCTCAGTTGTGGAATTTGCTTGCAGCTAAGAAATGGACCTTATTCACGCATCTATGAGGAATTTAAATGTGTACCCAGAGTCAGTAATAAACTGCCGATTGGAAATGTGCCACTAGTTCATTTCTGTGGTGTTTAGGCTCCACACTAAATATTGTATTATTATAAGTAGGATAATGCAAGCATGAGCAGTAAATATTTCTAAATGCATATCTGAAGTTGAGGGGTTGGGAAAAACACACTAACCAAAGTGGAATTTGCTGACTGAAGTAGAAAACAACAAACACAATGAGAAATCCCAAGATCCCAAACTCTGCCACACACTTCCGGGTTGCCATGGTAACTGCAATCTCAGAGAATGATGTAGTTTGGAATCTATGAATCACTCCAAGTCACTACCATGTGACTCTTTCTACAATAATTGCGCGTTTTTGTTACAGGTTTGTCTCCAGGTCTGAATCCTCCAAGAAAGTGGAGAAGCCATTCTGAAGATAGTGTTCAAGGTCAGTGTTAAAATAACTGGCTGATCTGAGGACAAAAAGTACATATGTAAGTCACTCGTTATTAAGGGCCGATTGTATCATTTGCAGAGACCCAAAATAATAGTTAATGAGTTGACAAGAAAAACCTTACTCATACATGCCAATGTGTTGACAGCAATGGTAACAAATCCATTTTTTTTATCTGTTAAAATAGTGGTATCCTTCTGTAGGAAAATGCCATCTGAAGGTGTATGCTAAAAAAAATTATGAACACTGCAACTGAAAGGAACACACAGGCTTTGTTGGGCTATTTTGGGCTATTTGGGCTCGAAATAGACCCATACATTATTAAATTACATATATCCTGAAAAGTCGCCATCAAATTTTGCCGTTTTTGAGCATTTTTCAAAAATTCAGGGTCACGTGACTTTTCGGAACAAGATTCTGGTTACGAAATGTCATGTGGTCTTGTAAGTTGTAAGTTACATGTAGTTGTATTTCCAGCCGTGGAAACCAGCGCGAAATGCGAGTTGCTTTTGTCATTCGCGTTTGGTCTCTAATTCTTGTTGGAAAATAATGTCCTACAAACACATACCGTATTTTCCAATTTGTACACAAATCTGCCAACAGATTTCATAAGAAGGGTTTCTGGGTGTTGATATGGACGAGAGAATATCTCAAATTTTCGTGTCTTCGCTTCGCAAAATCCAACATGTGTTTGGCTAAATAATACGTACATGTCTGGTAAGTTTAGCCTCTAATAATATGTACATGTACTCCACACATTGGCAAGTATCAATAATGAAATTAAAATGTGTTAAAAATACCATATTTAACAGGCCAAAATTGTATGACTTTATCATAAGTTGCGTCACGCTGGTAGGACTGGTGAACAAGTCTAATACCATTGACACACACAGTACTATATGCATGTGAACCAATATTTATCAAAATAATACAGCCACTAAACAAAATAATTTCTGCTGTAAATATCTCCACAGTATTCATGCATGAGCTGGCTCTCCATAAAACCATACACGGTGTTCCAACTGTCAGTAGCTCCTGTAATAAACCCTTTCACGGTTATCGACGCCATCTTGTTCACGGGGCACTTCGAACACACGTTGCTGTGTGCGTGCGCGGATCGTAACAACTGCACAGTGACCGAACAATGCATTCGAATACGA
Source organism: Henricia sp. BOLD:AAB3569 (assembly GCA_037783545.1). Classification (NCBI taxonomy): domain Eukaryota; kingdom Metazoa; phylum Echinodermata; class Asteroidea; order Spinulosida; family Echinasteridae; genus Henricia; species Henricia sp. BOLD:AAB3569. The sequence goes on from JBBELK010000435.1 coordinate 148,278, forward strand.
TCTGCGCACGCAGACAGCAACGCGTGTTCGAACTGCCCCGTGAACAACATGGCGTCGATAACCGTGAAAGGGTTTATTAAATTGCTAATGACAGTGCTTCATAATTTCGAGCACAACTTTCGACTGGCTATACATTAAAATTAATAAAAATACCTGCAGTGCTGCATACAATGCATGGTCACAAAAACACGTACACATCTTGTGGCCCAATTCTAGCAAGGATTAAACAACTGCCAGCCAAAACCAAGATCCAAAAAATGGCTATCACTATCAAGGCAAACTGGCACATAATCATCATGTTACAAAATAAAATGCTCATAAACAGAATTTCCGATTTTAAAATTGACAGTAAAACTCAATTTTAACCGTGACCGTGATACTGCCTAGTACACATACACTGGTAGTGAAATAAAAGGATGTTTTATACACAATTACGGCTGACCTGGGACCAATAATCTATTTAAAAGGCGCCGCGCCACAGTACAACTGTGCATGATCGTTACGAATTATTTTCACGAAATAGATGCAATGGATATACACGAAGGTGCCATCTTTACCGATATTAACGATGCAAAAATCCCCTGTAATATGCACTTTCTTTGTTGGAAAAGTTCTCTAAATTACTAAAATATTTACACAGTTATATTATCGGCCAAATAAAATGTGGATCAGCCGGTTTTCAATGAAAATATGAAATTTTTACCTGAGTTGGTTGACGGCATGCATATGGGCCCAGCCAGGCCGGTTGCACGGCAACGAGTAAGCAAGGATTGCTACCCGTCGCCGCGCGGTGGCGCTAGAGCCAGCCGTCGGTCTCAACTCATCCTCTTGCAACAGTGCCCCTTTAACGCACTCCCTAACTCCTGCGTACTGTTGAAAAAGGCCCCATTTGGCGGTGGGACTAGCGACATAAATCTTGTCGCCTGTGCTGGACCAATCAGGACGCTTGCAGTGCATTATAGCACGATTGCAGGCATTCAAATGTAACGCGCGCAGATTGTAAACACCGTGCATGCATGTGATACATGTACTCGGTAATGCTGGCCGTTGTCCGCGTCGGCGATTGGCTGTTATTTAAAGCATACTGGGGAATCCGTTCTATTATACATTCGTCAGCATGCATCCCTGTTATTAATGTGAACAACTGCGGAGTAAATAAGGTTCGTCGTTTGAAAGTTTGGTAGGAATATGGGACAGTCATAAGGAACGGAACCCAATACAATTTCTGGAAAGTATAGAAATTATTGTTTCTTTTCGGCAAACATGACCGAATTGATTAATTTACATCAAAATGACTCGGGCGTGAGTTGGCTCAAGACAACAGCCGGCTCGCTCCACAGATTTGCGTGTATTTCCTCAGGGTATTGTCACGTCGATCGCTTCGCATAGTGGAAATTCCCTGAGATCTCAGGATGGTCTCAACTCTGCTCCGGAGAGTCGAAGGTACGCAAAAGGGGGAACCCCTACATCTCTCCCCAAGTAAAAGGTCGTCGCCCCGACGACAAAAGCTGAAAATCATTGGCTAAGTCACTAACTCAAAAAGTTAAATGCAGTAATTTATAACAAGTTAACAGAACACTTAAACTTCACAAATTACTAAAACAGCAAAACCACCTTGATGAATAGGCGATCTGCCAATAGGCGATCTGCCAAACCTTGCCTTCCTAATTCTACATTTAAATTATTAAGCAGTGCAATGATTCTGCCACTGTTTGATTATTGTGACGTTGCATGCATGGTCAGCCAGTGCACAATGCCATATTGACAAGTTAACCAAGTTACATAATCGCCTGGCCAGATTAATCCTCAATGCTCATCCTCTGACTCATATTAGTGACTTGCACCAGACTCTCTCATGGTTACCGATGGGAACATCATAGAATGTGTGAAGTTTTTAAATGTATTAATGGTCTTAATCCATCTTACTTAAACAATAAATTCACGTACAAATGCATACAAACGCACATTTCAGTATTTAGGCACAACTGCATGGGTGGAACAAACTGACCACAGGCCAAAGACAAGCCAAATCTCTCAGGGGTTTTTAAGTCATTACTTAATTGATCTATTCCTTTTACATGTTATTTGTAATAATATACTCACTATTTTATCAGACTAGTTGTATAAATAATGTAGATTTTATATTTATAATGTTCATTTTCTTGTGTTATTCTATACATATTCAAAATTTTTCATTTGTAAGTTATTTTGTTCATTTAATTAGAGTTGATTTCTTTAAGTTTTTTTTTTTATAATTATTTTATTTGTGAGTCTATTGTAGATCTTTTGTTTCTAATAGTTTTACTGTGTCGCTATGTATTATGTTTCACGTTTTATATTTTATTTTATGTCTACATGTATGTTTTATATTTTTTACCTCAAATAATTTTATTTTTTATTTACATAATAGTATTGTTATTTTACACTGGGCCCTTAAGGATAGCAGTTTCTATAACTGAGAAGGCAACCCAGTATAAATAAAACAGATAATAATAATAATAGGCAATAAACCTCATCGACGTTCTCAAAGCATCACGGGATTGGATGACAAGTGAAGCTGGCAATTTTCACACAAACCTATGGGGCTCTGGCGACATGACAATGTTCATCGATTTTATTCTCGTTTCTGTGAAGCGATTGACATGTGATCTTCCCACACGTTCTTCATCAAGGAAAAATGCAATTTTTGACAAATAATTTTTTAATTCTAACTGTAGTAAAATGAAATAAAATGAGAACATTTAAAATAATGCACAGCACCAGTTTGTACTTTACAAACAAACGCACCTGATTGGCTCTAACGTGGTAGCTCAACCCTGGCTCAACCAATCGTGACAGCTCTTCTATAGTGGTACAAACTGGCGCCGTTCAAACAATCGAGTTTTCTTGGTTTATTTCATCTTAGCTCAATTAAAATAAAAATTATATTTGTCAAAAATTGCATCTTTCCTTGATCAAAAGCGTGTGAGAAGATCACATGTTAATCGCTACACAGAAATGAGAATGAAATCGATGAACGTTGTCATGTCCCCAGAGCCCCATAGGTTTGTGTGGAAATTCCCTGCTTCATCTGTCATCCAATCCCATGATGCCTTGAGAACGTCAATAAGGTTTATTATGAACTGCATTTGGTGGAGCTTCAGTTTTTCTTAACAGAACGACCAGTTCGCCAAATATCTATATACTAGCTTTGTTTTTAGTGCAACACATGTAGGACTGGTGTACATTGCAACACCTTGGGGCCTACTCGGAGTCTGCATCATAGTCTGTTTCGGTCATGGCATCAGCAGCTACTACTTGCTTCAACAGTTGCAATGCACTGGAAATGGGGTTCGTGTACCTACTTGGAGGTATAGGCTAAATGGGGTGATGAAGGCTGTTTTCTCGATGTCTGACTCAGCCATAGCCAGCGCCACCTGGTAATATCCAGAGGTAAGGTCAAGCACGCTGAAATACCTTGCGCCGCCGAGCGCCTGAAGGCATTCGTCAATGGGGGAATAAACTCTTGTGGGTCACAGCATTAAGTTTTTTGTAATCCACACACAGACGTATGGACCCGTCACGCTTCCTAACAACCACGATCGGTGAAGCCCATGGACTGACGCTTTCCCGGATGACTCCTGCCTGTAACAGCTTTTGGATATGTGCGCGGACCTCCTGATATTGGGATGGCGGGAGTGATCGGTACCTATATCGGATAAGAGTGGTAGAGCCTGTGTCAATGCTGTGCGTGATGACATCTGTGTAACCCAAGTCTCTGTCATGCGGAGTGGCTAGGGTAGTGTGGGTATGCCATGTAGTTCACGTCATGTGGCTGCATCCTTTGGGAGGGTTGTATGACGGTCCACATTTTCTGGACAGACTCAGTTAGGGACTGGATATAAGCGGTTACTTGGCTACTTCTTCCGAATTTCACACGCGCGCTTTCACGCTCATCTCGCCTAATGTTGCAATAAACTATATGCAACTTTTCAACAACGAGGGCGCACTTGCATTCCCTACATTAACAAGGCTGATGCCTCATCACACAGACTCGTTTAAGAACTTGTCACACTACAAAAATCTTACAGGAGATGTTCAGCTTAGAACTTATAAGTTCAACTCCACACCAACCCCGAGTTTTAAGCAGGCACAATCTCCGATTTCATCAAATGAACAGATCTCATATTTACTTAAAGGCCCTGTAGATGATCTGTTTTTGAGCGATTCTGCGAATAAAACCATTATAAATCAAAAGAAAAACATCAACAAACTCATCCGAAGAAATTTCAGCTTTGTCAAATGTACCACGTTTAAAAAAACCATGAAAATCCACATGCGTTTTCCTGGTCTTGGCGGGGTGTTTCAAATATTCGTTCTCAGTTGATCGGGTATTATGTGGCTTGCGTCATGCACTCTGTGGCGCACATCATATAGGCCTACTGCGCGCGTCTGCGCGCGCTCCATAAAAATGCATCGCGTTGGAACACGCACGCGGAGTACACAGCGCCCATGCATTTTGGACCGCGTAGATGCGAACCAAAAATAAGTAAATCGTTTGCAAACGATCTAAATAATTTCATCTTTACGGAATATTTTCTGGTAAAATTATATCATTTTGAGCGGAAACCTTTCATTGGGTAGTTGCTATTAATTCAATCTTTACTTTCAGAACTTTTCCCCTGTAAACTCGTCGAATACTTTTTGGGGTCATTGCAAATGATCCACTGGCCTTTAAACAGCTAGAATCCCCCCTTCCACATTTTTTTAGTTTTTCTGTTTATCATGGAGGTGTACCTATACAACAGCATCACAACTTGTTTTTCACAAAAAATCGACAGACTTTTAATTAAAACGTAAAGCAGTTCCGACCCTCTTCACCCAAATTCTGAAACGCTCGAGGTCACTCGGCTTGTTTATCAACAGGGTGTTGACGTCATCCTGAGAAACATACAAAACGGTCTGTGCAGTATTGAATGGAAAATACACGAAGTGAATGTTTATCATGCCTATTTTGTCCTTGTAATTCAAAATACAAACGTGAAAAACACTTCATGTAATATGACAGCAATCTACTATTACCTGTTTTGTGAAAAAACGATGAAATTGTGGCTTACAGTGACTCTCTTTTGAAGTAAATACTGGTGCATTGCGACGGGTGGTTTTGTCACGGAACGACCGGCATTCACAGCGGTCTGTGTACGGTCCACTGCGGCGTAGTTTCCACGTGTTTGGACATCGGCCGTACAAGTTATAGAATGAGCGACTCATTTTTCTCTCTCTTGGTAATAGAAAAGAAAATCTTTCTGCTCTTTTTTTTATAGTGTCTGGTAAAACATGCAACCACGCAGCTACTGGGCATATCTCTGGCTTTTTGGAACAACAACATTCTTCAAAAAACACCATCTAAAAGAGACGGTTTTCTACGTTTTTTGCGTGTAAACGTATGGAGCTAACTATCGTGTTGACTTCTCTTTCTCAGGATTGCGTCACGGGGTCACGCGCATATCATGAATACCTAATGAGCGTTTCCGAAATCGCGAAAATCTCATTTTCGAAAAGCGCACTTTTGCTTGCAATTTATCCACTTAAAACCGACAATTAAAAAAAAAAAAAAATCCACGTCGGCAAGAGGGATGTTTGGACTATCGAAAAAAGCCTAAATGCTGGATTTTCGTCAAGGGGGATTCTTCCTCTTTAACCCTCGGAGCTGCAAAGGGGAGCTTTCGGAAGGCACATTTTTGTATTTTTTGTATTACTAAAAAACCTTTAGGCTAAATTTTCTCAAACTTCATGTGATCCTCAATCAATTATACCCAAGTCTGTGCCCACTGTAGTCACCTTTAATGTTGAGTCTACTTACCGGTCAGGTCTACCCTGGGAAATCTTGGCCTCGAGCTTAGGCCCATTTATTTGTGTACAAACATTGTGTTCTTGATATGTTCTTTGAGTAAGTAGGCCGTGGGCCAATTTCGAAAAGTGAAGCCTTTTTAAATTTTCCGTAGGGCAGATCGGCGGTCGTAAAAAAACGAGGAAGGATGAATGGCCAATGTTCGTCTTGTCGCATATTGTGCACGTTAGTGTGCAGAAGCTAGAAATTCTCACAAAAAAGTCATTTTTAAAGTTTGTGAACGTGTCGAAACGACGACGAGTCTGGTTCCTCTTCCGAAATCCAGCGTAATGGCATGCTCAACGCGTGAGACACCGCGCTCAAAAAAACGAACAAAATTACGTGTATAACATCTAGACTACATGCACCAAAAGGAGATTACGCACAAAAGCATAGACTGGTGTCCGATCCTATCGCTTATTTCGAATAACTTTGTAGATTCCGAGTTCGTTCTTTAATATTGTTTTTAAACATCTATTACCTCGCGCAAAAGACAAAAGAAAAGACACAACACAGAGGTATTTGGGGAACAACTGCGATGACTGCAGACACGAAAACGTGCTTTTCATTCTGCAGTCCACTTCTTATATAAAGCAAGGAACACAACGCATAATCATGTATGGACGAGCTCTGTTGAATACTGTACAAGCTGTAATTCCACAACGAAAATAACTTTCACATCCTGTAATACATTGTACTATGCAGTCGGACTGCATTTTGTACAAATCTCATTGTAATAGGCACAATTAAAACAAATATAATATATAATGAAACTTATTTCTGTTTTACTTTGTCTCTCAAAGCTAATTGTTTGTACCAACAATGACCTGCTTTAATTTAAGACACTTTAAATACCAAGTAAATGCCCAACAGCCTGGCCTCTGGCACGAATTTTTTGATGCATGATTTTTTGCAACTGCATATTTTAACTGTTTCTACAAGATGCAAGGGGTGGACTGAACAACATCATCCCACAGTAACATTTTTGGCCTTTTTTTGGGTCTTACCCACATCTTTCGCTGTTGGATCGTAAGCAGACCTCATGTTCGCAATACAAGCATAAATATTCTTTATTGTAACACATGTGATTGACAATCTTTAAGAGAAACAAATACAGATTATTAAACAATAATTCCAGCATTAAGGAACAAATTTAACAAAATTAGTAGATGATCCCTACACTACTCACTACTCACAGTAAGTTAGCAATATAGGCCTAGAGCTTCTGCACCGGCGGCCATGACAGGGGCAGGTTTTCATATTAAAATAATGTAACAATAGAACCACAAAGCACCTATCATGCATGACACACGGTGACAATGTGACTGCCCTCTGTCATGGCCGCCGTGCAAAGGCTCTATTGGTATGTTGTCAATTTTGGATTTCTTTTTTTAAATGATTGTTTTTCACATATTTCTGTGACAAGGTGTGTCTGTCAATCAGTTTTTGGAAAGAAATACATCTATTAAAAAATATCATACCCAAATAAAATGTTGCCCTCTCCTTTTGTCCTGCCATACTTCTAAAAGGCTAATGCCAAACCCCGGCCCTCCACAAAATAATGAAAAGATTCTCTTGAATACCTTGTATGTTTACACAATAGGACCTAGTTGGCCCACTGTCACATGACATGCACTAAATTTCAAAAGCAAGGGATGTAACTGAATCCACTATGAACTGGGCATAACTGTCTGTTTAATCCTTTCAAACTGTCTCCATTGTACTGGTGTCGGAGTAGCAATGGTTTGGCTAGTCCCAGACGATTGTCAGTTGGTCAAGCATTTCCTGCGAGACGAGTTTGATGCTGTACATACCTCAATACTGCATGACTCGCCTGTGTAATAAAGTGAAAGAAGGGAGAATTTAAGAATTATTTTAAGGCTTTAAGAATTTGGTTATAAGCACATCTTCAACAAGAATTATATCCATATAAAATGGCAGCGCCCAAAGTGCGATGCATCACCAAAATTGCCATACTTTATGAAGTTTGTATTTGCTTTTCAGTGGGTAATATTTCTGGTTCTTTGCATAACGTAATTTATGGGTTGCGTTTGTTTACACAGTGTCTTTGGTTTTTTGGGTACAATTCCCCTTTAAAAAGAGGTGGATCTTATCAGTAGTACTTTCATGGATGTCCGAGCACAAACAAAAAATGCTGAAAAACTTAAGATGCCCAAGAGTTTTGCTTTAAAACCAGACCATGAGCCAATCTCACGGTGCTGTTTGGCACAAACGTCTGCTTAGAACATAATTTGCTTTCCTAAAAAGGAGTTGCCATTTAAAATAATACGAAATGTTGTTGACCACCTACCCAATTCATTCCATGAGGAAGTGGGGTTCTTGACGGCGCGATGTACACGTACGATGTGGTACGCGTACGGTGATCGTTTTTATTGTCCGTGTTCAAACGAAAACTCTCTTGGAAAACTCCGTCTTCTGGCACAAAAATATAGTTTCCAGTACTACTGGTAATAACGTGTAACAAATCCTATTTCCCGTGAAGCGTCATGCGTGTGTATATTTTACTGATTTGTTAAATTTCAAACGTAAATAAACACACTTAGCCGTGGTCGTCGTACTCGGATCTTAATGCACAAACGTACTAATCGACATCTCGCGCAAAACAGCACACATAAATTGCGCGAAACACGTGCAAGGTTCCCAGACGCCTCACAACTTAACTGTCATGACCGCTGTGATCATCGCCAGACTATAAAATGTTAGGCTCATTCAATACAAAAAAATACCACAAACTGACCTTGTTTGTCGCTTCTAGCTCATCAACGTGTAAGAGTTGACAAAAAGAACATCCAATAAATCACTTTAGGGAATAATATTCCCAGAGCAATTTGCCCCAAAGTGCCTTGTTTATGCTTAGACCTTTGACCCCTTTTACCACACAGTCATTAATCTTCAGTGTCCATACCAAGTTGCCAGGTAACTAGTTTACTAGCAACAGGTGTTTCACATTGTATATATTGTATTTCTAATGTTACGCCCACTAGGGTCAGCCAAGCCTTATAACAACTGCCCTTCTGATAATTCAGTCTCTCTTTCCAACTACCAAACACTGTTCACTTCGACTCTCCATTTTATGCATACGTAGTTATTAATAAAACCATTTGCTAGTTTCAACAACTTGTATTTCTCTTTTGTGTATGGAGTCTAACAATTCATCTCCATAATTGGTGACCCGGACGTGATTTGACTTTACCGAGCATAAAATTGTCCGTTACATCATGTCTTTGCACTCCGGAAACGACAGTGGATCCAGCAGTACCAGTGACGCTGGAGCCGCATCCTCACAATCACCATCGTCTTCATCTTTGGCAGCAGTCAGCATTAAACTGCCTCCCTTTTGGCCTACCGACACCACGTTATGGTTTGCCCAGGTCGAGGCGCAGTTTCTAACCAGGAACATAACACAGCAAGATACGCGTTTCGCGCACGTTGTGGGATCGCTGCAACCCGAAATCGCACAAGAGGTGCGTAATATTTTGATTAACGCTCCCACTGCAGAGCGTTATGATCGGCTAAAAACTGAACTGATCCGCCGGACATCAACGTCGGAGAAGAAACGCCTCCATCAACTTCTAATTGCAGGAGAGCTACATGTAGGCGACCGAAAGCCTTTACAACTTCTGCGCAGGATGCCCCAGCTCCAGGGGGACAACACGCTGGAGGAAAAAAAATACTAAAACAACTCTTCCTCCAGCGCCTACCGACAACAGTGCAGTCAATTTTGGCATCTTCGGCTGACTCCATTAGCATCTCACAACTGGCTGATTTGGCGGACAAAATCATTGAGGTAAATCCGCCAAATGTAGCTTCAGTCGCCGCGCCATGCCCTCATCCAACTCCAACTCCGGAAGTTGTGGAACTACAAAACCAGGTAGACAATATGTCTCGCCAATTGCATGCGCTCACGATGCAACTGTCCACCCGTGGTCGTAGTCACAGCCGTAGTCGACACGACAGATCTCGACCCCGCAGTTCTCCACGTAGCGGAAGTCCCTATGCCTCCGAAGAGACTGACCAGCAGTGTTAGTACCACTGGCGTTTCGGCAGTAATGCTCGCAAGTGTACAAGCACTTGCCAACGGCGATCTGAAGTTCAAGCTCGACAGGAAAACGCACAGGCCAGCAACTAGGGGCGACAAGTTCACCTGGCCTTTCACACGGTCGCCTTTTCTACGTGACGGACCGTTCAACCAAACAACGTTTTCTAGTTGACACGGGTGCAGAGGTGAGTGTTGTTCCTCCATCTACACAGGATCGCACTCACCGCCACTCAGCATTCGAGTTACAAGCAGCAAACAAAACCGCAATCCCAACGTTTGGTGAACGATCCCTCACGCTGGACATAGGATTGCGACGAAGTTGCCCCTGGGTTTTTATCATCGCAGATGTGCATCAACCTATCCTGGACGCGGATTTCCTCCGTCATTTCAATCTTCTTGTCGACGTGCGCAATTTTCGATTGTTGGACGCAACGACTCAACTAAGCGTCAATGGCTTCGCCGCCCATGCTCAGTCGCCAAGCCCAATGTTTTCCACATTGTACCCACAGTCTTCATTCCACACACTCCTCGCGGACTACTCCGACCTTACTCGCCCTGATTTCACGAACGGTCAAGCATTCCGTGACACACCACATTCAAACCGAAGGGCAACCTGTCTCAGCACGACCACGTCGTCTTGCTCCAGACCGACACAAGATCGCACGTTTGAGCACATGCTACAACTGGGAATCATTCAGCCATCCAGTAGCAGTTGGGCGTCGCCTCTACACATGGTCCCCAAAAAGACGGCAGGGGATTGGAGGCCATGTGGTGATTATCGCGCACTAAACGACGCCACGATACGCAATGTCACTACATGGCACGCACATCTACTCCAAAATTGATCTCGTTCGGGCCTACCATCAGATCCCGGTCGAACCAACAGATGTCCCCAAAACGGCAGTCGTCACACCGTTCGGACTGTTCGAATTTCTCCGTATGCGTATGCCGTTTGGGTTATGCAACGCAGCACAAACGTTCCAACGTTTTATCGATAAAGTTGTGCGCGGGTTCGACTTCTGCTTTGCGTATATCCACGACGTAAGCTAGGTTCATACTTCTTCGCCGAACTCACTCGCCGCATACTCGCCGCACTTTCGCCGAGTGTAGTCGCTGCAGAGTTAATACTGACCGCGCACTGTTGAACTTGTTTGACCCTACTCGGCGGACAAAATTTCCGTTCTGCACGTAGGTCGCCGAGCGAGTATGAATTGGGCTTTACTTGTGGCAAGTAAAGATGATGTCGAGCACGAGCAACATCTCCGCTTACTCTTCGACCGCTTACGCGAATATGGCATCGTCATCAACCCCGCCAAGTGTGTGCTCGGTGTAGATTCACTCGATTTCCTGGGCCATCGCGTGGATGCACAGGGCATTCGTCCACTAGAGGGAAAGGTTCAAGTCATGAAAGACTTTCCCCAGCCAACATCACTACGCAAACTCAAGGAATTTCTTGGCATGGTCAATTTTTACCGCCGTTTCATCCCTCATGCAGCCAACACGCTCCAACCACTCACGTCACTCGCAAAGACTGGTAACAACTCTCGGCCAATCATCATGGACGATGCAGCAGTCTCGGCGTTTGAGAAGGTCAAGATCGCCCTTGCCAATGCCGCATTGCTCACCCATCCTCAGTCAGATGCACCACTTTGTGTCATGACTGATGCCTCAGACTGTGCAGTTGGTGCAGTCCTACAACAACATGTCGACAACGCCTGGCAGCCACTTGCATTTTTCTCACGAACGCTTAAACCAGCAGAGACGCGATACAGTGCGTTCGGTCGCGAACTGCTTACCTTGCCATCCGACATTTTCGCCACTACCTCGAGGGACGACAATTTCGCATACTTACTGACCACAAACCGCTGGTGTTCGCTTTCAACGGTAAAGCCGACCGTTACTCGCCACGGGAGATTCGCCACTTGGATTTAATCTCCCAGTTCACTACTGACATTCGCCATGTGCATGGGGTTGATAACCCCGCCGCTGATGCACTTTCGCGAGTTCAGCTCAATTCAGCTGCAGCGTCGGCAGCCATTGATTATGACATCATAGCTGCCAGCCAACGCCGTGATGATGAGCTTTGCACCATTCGCTCATCATCAGCTACATCACTAACGCTGGTGGATGTTCCACTAGTAGCGGGTGATCCGACACACACAGTGGTTTGCGATACATCAACTGGTGTAGCACGACCATATGTACCCAAAGAACACCGTCGAGCTGTCTTTACCGCCCTCCACGACATCTCACACCCGGGCATACGAGCTACTCAACAACTGGTGACTGCACGTTTCGTATGGCCTGGTATCAACCGCGATACTCGACAATGGACACGAACCTGTGTTTCCTGTCAACGAGCAAAGGTGCAGCGCCACACTACTTCGCCGTTGTCCACCTTTGCAACACCGGACAGGCGTTCAAGTTGACCATGTGCACCTTGATCTGGTGGGACCTCTGCCATACTCACGAGGACACACATATATGCTCACCTGCATTGATCGCTTTACTCGCTGGCCTGAGGCCATACCGATTCCTGACATTACAGCTGATACGGTTGCACGAGCATTCATCGAGCTTTCATGGGTTGCGTCATTCGGTGTGCCTTCCACTATCACGACAGATCGCGGCAGACAATTTGAATCTGCTCTTTTCACGGCATTGGTGCAACTCCTTGGTTGCAAACGTATCCGCACAACCTCATATCACCCAGCAGCCAATGGCCTTGTCGAACGTTTCCATCGCCAACTAAAGACATCTCTAAAAGCCAATACCGTCACCGACAAATGGGTTGAGGCAGTACCACTTGTCTTGCTAGGTATTCGTACAGCACTCAAGGAGGACTTAGGACACAGTGCCGCTGAGCTGGTGTATGGAACCACTTTGCGTTTACCTGGGGAATTTTTCAACCCCGGTTCAGACACGTCACAGTTGGACCCAGGAAACTATGTCCACCGTCTCAAAAACACAATGCATCGACTTCAACCAACTCCACCCAGACTCGCTCAACGCAAAAGCTATGTGGACCCCGCTCTGCAGACATGCACGCATGTTTTTGTTCGTCATGACGCAGTACGCAGACCACTCCAGCCGCCCTACGATGGCCCCTATAGGGTCATTGGGCGATCTAAAAAGCACTTTGTCATAGACATCAATAGTCGCGTGGACACGGTCAGTCTAGACCGATTAAAAGCGGCTCACCTGGAATCTACTGACACTACGGTCAATACGACTCCAGGGTTGCCCAACACAATGCAATCGACACCAGCCCATATGAAACCATCAGTTTCGGTACCTTCACCCACCACAGCTGCTTCGGCCCCCAGCCACACCACTCGTTCAGGCCGCCGCGTTCACTGGCCTGTCAGGTTTCTTGACATTATTGTTCACTAAAATTAACTCGGACTTGGAGCTCTCTAACATGCAGGGGGCCTCTGTAAACTATGTAGTCCAATATTCACTGTTTTCATTTTCGCATTGGTGTTAATTGTGACAAAATACCACCATAATGTCGAAAAAGTTAAAATGCGTATCAGTTTGTTTGTTTGTTTGTTTTTTATCGTAACCCTCAATGCCATACTACTTTATCCTGTGTACATAATGTACACGTATGTACTTTCTACATAATTGACTCCAGTTCAGATACAACTTTCACTCACATATCACCGTCAGATGCGATTATATATTTGTATTCGTTGCTTCATTCCATTTGCAATCTGGAGGGGGGAGTAATGTAGTGACCTTTAGTGACTGCCCTTTAACTATATACATGTAGGCATCAGCTCATGCTGAACCTTTGAACCCTTCAGCTAGCTTGGCTTTAGGGAATAATATTCCCAGAGCAATTTGCCCAAAAGTGCCTTGTTTTTGTTAGATCTTTTGACCCCTTTTACCACACAGTCATTAATCTTGAGTGTCCATACCAAGTTGCCAAGTAACTAGTTTACTAGCAACAGGTGTTTCACATTGTATATATGTATTGTATTTCTAATGTTACGCCCACTAGGGTCAGCCAAGCCTTATAACAACTGCCCTTCTGATAATTCAGTCTCTTTCCAACTACCAAACACTGTTCACTTCGACTCTCCATTTTATGCATACGTACATGTAGTTATTAATAAAACCATTTGCTTGTTTCAACAACTTGTATTTCTCTTTGTGTATGGAGTCTAACAATTCATCTCCATAAGAGAAAGCATTGTGTCTGCCAAACAGTGTTATTTACGCGTTATACAAAGTGCCTTCCGGAGTCTCCTCTTGGAGCCTCCGTGCAATTGTTTGGGCAGTGCATCCCTGAAGGTTAGGTAATGTTTAAATTAGGCTTAAATGTGGAAATAATTTTGTGGTTAAATTTTTGTTTTGTTACATTACTTTTGACTCAGGAGAAAACAGCTGACCCGGAAAACAAGTTGGCATGCTTCAGTGATCATCATGCCATAAGAAATCCACCTGAATGTTTAGAAAATCTTACTGATTTTCTGCATTGGGTTTTGTCTTGTCTTGTTATAAAGCGGGCAAGAAAAGTAAAAAGTGACAGTTTTCTAGACTGTCCACACTGGATTTAATATGGTTAACGTTCCCATCAGCTCAGTGAGTTTTGCAGAAAGGAATCCAGTTTTAAACACACTCACCCAACTGTTGATCATCCTGGACACATTTAGTTCTCTTTGCACTACGTGAGGATGATAACCTCTTCTATATCGATCTTGCTTTGGAGGTATTTGCAATTTTATTTACCAAAATACCAGTAAGCTTTTGGTTTTCTCTTTGTTACCTGTCCCCGCGTTGGCAGATCTTACACAGCCTTAAATTTGTGCAAAGATTTGCTGTAGACTGTGGTTTTTACTACATTACATGTACCGTATATGGTCCGAAGTCCACATCATTGCTTTTCATACTCAGTCAGCTGAGATATTTTAACTGTGTTTAAACTCTGTGCACAGGTGGATATTATGTTGCATTTATGACAAAGTCCAACTGTGTTACATATTAATCAGTAGTAAAGACTGCAGTAGGAGCCATTTTGTAGTGGTGAAGCTAATTTGTAAGCAAATAATTCCTTAACAAAAATTCAAGTATTCACTTGGTACTAAATTCTTCTTTTAAACATGAATACGTGTACATGTTGTCTCTGTGCTGTTGTACGGCTATTATTATTATGTGCAGCCAGAAGATAATGTACCAATTACGCTCTATCAGACTCGAGTCCCGATTTTCAAGGACTCGTACAGTCAGGACTCGGAGTCTTGAGCTGAGTCCATCAAAATAAAAAAACAATATATATATATATATATATATATATGATATTTTACAAATAGATTATACGAACGCCTACAATTATTTCAAGTACCTTTTACAAATTTATTTTGAAGCCCAGAATATTTTGAACATACGTGAAATAAAACATTTGAACCGCTTAAAATGATTTTGAGCACGAGAAATGTATTTCACCTGCCAAAGGAATATTTGTCTCGGCCTAAAGCAAATTTAGGACCACCACCCCCTCCCCCCAGCCCTGTACTAGTACACTAGCCTTTTCTGTCCTTTTCAGAAATGGGTGGATATGCAGGCGCGGATCCAGAGGGGGCGTTTTGGGGGTCAAAACCCCTCCCTGCTCTTACACACCAAAAAAAGAGAGGAAAAAAAGGAACGATTTTTCTGTGCGTCCGCCTATCCGCAACAAGCTGACATTAAAAAAATCTGACGGGAAATACCCCTCCCTGGTGGTAGCCTTTTGGCAAGGCCTTATGGCTCCACATATTTCACATACAACGACTTAAATTCAGTCTAGTCAAATAATTTTTGGTCCGGGTACCAGACTAGTCTAGTCCGTGGACGTATATATACGTCCGTGGTCTAGTCATGCACAGTTACCACAGGACAATCCGACCAATCACATCGCCTGCGGCGTTGTGGACTGGTTCATTATCAATGTGGGTACGGCACTTACATTTACTTCGAAAATACCCCACTGAACTCCATGTAAATGCGTTTAAATTTGACAAATTGTTTATTACATCCAAGTTTTATACGGTACAAATATAATTTCCATTTGATTACTTTGTTGTTTAATTTGCCCAGTAAATTCAAAAGCGTAAGCATATACCTCCCTTGTTTGTAGGTGCTCACGACGTAATTTGCATAGGGTGACCTGCACGTGACTGGCTGACTTCTGCTGCCGAATTATAAAGAAAAACATAAGAATTGCCTCGCAGTTCAGAAAAAGGCCAAGTGAATGTAGTCTGGTACCCGGACCAAAAATTATTTGACTAGACTGAATTTCCGCCAATTCCGACATTTTGAAACAGGAGGAATTCCTCCTTTTTCCGAAGGTTCCCGAAGTTACCCGAATGCACGTCCGGTCGTTACCGTTAATCGTCGGGTACAATTCGTCATCGTTTCGAGAATTTGAATTGACGTCGCGTGCACGTACGCGTGCCGCTGCGTGTGTATTTATGGTGATGCCACGGATTTAAAACTACGCAGTGGCTATAGTTACGGTAACCGTAGGAGCTCACTGGGTGATGAAGACAAGGTTTGAATTGTCTTTTTGATGCTAGCCTACATGTATATTAAAATGGGCATATTTAATATTTTAAGGTTAATATATTAATTTTTGTATTGTCAAATAAGGAATAACCCCTTTCAAATTGTTCTACACTCATGCCATATACGCCTTTCTTAATATTTATTCATGACGGACCAAAGCGAGGCTATAGTTCCACTCATTTCAGTGCCGGATTGAATGCGTGCGATAAGCTAGTCTTGGCCCAAGACTACTCTAGTCGATATTGGTTTGTGTACGCGTTGGCCATTCCCAGTCGTGGGCCCTCTTGCAGCACTAACTGGCCAGCCCTTTGCTCACTAGAGTAGTCTTGGGAATTTCTCCCGGAAGTTCAGCATTGGGGGCGATACCGTTTTATGTAAATAGCTGCAGAGGGTTTTATGATGGCACACAAGGGACATGGCATACCACAGGTATCTTTGCAAATATTTGCAATGTCGCAATTATCTTCATTTGCAAACATGTTTGTAAATATATTCGCAAACATTTGCCAAGAAACTTATGCCACCGAAAATATTAGCAACGATAAAACGGTCATGTTCGATGATTCTTGTAAGCCGCCTTATATTTTTCAAACCATTCGAAGCGCGTGCACGCGGTGTATTTGGGTCACGCTCTGCGGTCGACGCGCTGTATTTGAGTCGCTCGCTGCATTCCCACGCTGTGCTGTATTTGGGTCACTCGCTGATTGGTTCCCTAGGAAAGCCTAGGCAAAAACAAAGAAAAAGTTAAAACTTCCGGGAGAAATTCCCAAGACTACTCTAGTGAGCAAAGACTGGTCCGTTAGTGCTGCAAGAGGGCGCACTATATGGCCAACGCGTACACAAACCAATATCGACCAGAGTAGTCTTGGGCCAAGACTAGCGATAAGCCTACGAACGTACCGATGTGCTCCAAGTTGACAGCGTAAAACGTTCGTCGTTTGGACCTTTTTAGGTTTGCTTTTGTAGATTTCTGAGTGATAATGACCGACAAAAGCAGGGCACATCAAAATTAGGAGAGACGAAGGACAGATCTTCGAAGGACATTTAAAAAAAATTATTTTGAACCGTGTCCGGAAATTGGGCCATGCAGCGACGATGACTCTTTTTCCTCCCTGTCACGGTCATGTCTGTTGATTTATTACGGGTAAGAATTTACAAGTCGGACATCACGATAAGTTGAAAAATGACTAATTAACTAATGTTAGCCGTCAGTAAGTGCATATCTGATTGAAAAACAAAAATTTGGCAGGAAGAAATTACGATTCATATTTGAACAAATCTTTGCCATTTTTCAGCCGATCTCGTATTCGTATAATTTATGAGGCAGTAGAAGAAGTCTGACTTGTAAATTCTCTCCTTTTTCATATTGGTAAGAGTTGAGAAGTTGATCAGAATTTATTTTCTTTAAAATGACCCATCTACTAGCATTGGAATGTGCAGATTTGATGGATTAAATTTCAAGTGGAAAACATTTAAGATTTTGTTCAGCCTGTACTTGTTTTGCACACAAGGTCTGAAGCCATGATCAACTTCTCAATTCTTTCGGGTACCTTTGTGCGAGAAATTGCCAACTACAGTTTATTTTTGACAATTTGCAAATGAATTGTTTAGGCCTTGGCCTACCATTTAAAAAAATCATGCATCAAAGCAGCGTGTATTTTAAAGGTTTTTGAATTATGGATGAGTGAAATTTTAAAAGGCACCTTTAGTTCTGTAATGCTGTGCGTACCATTTTAACAGTTTACCAATCAATCGTGTCTTTAAACCTAATGAAGGAAAGCAATAATTGAAAGATAGGGCCTGAACATTTTCTTGTGATAAGCAGATTAATTGACGTTATTATTAGTATACAGCTTGCTGTCTTAGTTGCTAATGTCAGTCTTTCCACAAATCTAATTTTTTTAACAGAAAAATAATTGTCCCAAGCACTGATGAGTGATGACTAGAGTCTATACATGTAAATTGTAAAGAATAAACAAACTTGGAGGTCAGAGTTCAATTGTAATGTAGCATTTATTTTGTGTAGTCGGAGGCATGCATGCTTCCAACTGTCAAATTTTGTTCACATGTACACTTGTCTAGACAGGAGCAGGGATCGATATCACAAAGATGTGTGACGCGTCGCAGATATAGCCACATCCATCGCAACTCGCTGAACCTGTTGCGAGATGCAATGGATTTGGTATCCTTTGACCCCATTGGTGCTGTTTAAGCTTAAAGGCACAGGCTCGTCAGCAATGCGCGCGCGCCAAATTCGTGCCACAAAATACGCAGCTCCATGCCTTTGCTATGGAGCTGCGGATTTCGCGCGCGCGCATTGCTGACGAGCCTGTGCCTTTAGGCAGGAATATACATGTACCTTCATAGCTCAGAAAAATTAACTTTCAAAATCCACTAGCTAATCTCATGACATCAGTAAGCCAAGGAGCACCGTGAAATTTGGCACTTTTACAGTGGAGCTTTCAGAAGAGCACACAAAGTGTGTCTACATGTATTCCCTTCTTGGACAGTTTGCTCAAAATTTCAACAAAAATGTTAAATACATGTACAGTGGAGGTTCATTCATGATTATCAAATAACTGTCGTAGTTGCAAGTACATCTGCCAAGTAGGCCTCCATGTTATGTAAATACACCACGGAGTGTACATGTACCTACATGTAGCTGACCACATGCTCAAAATAGAATGTGTCAAGCAAGGCTTTAACACAGTTTTGTGTGTGGTTGTCCTTTGCAATTAATATAAGTCACAAAGTCCATACAGCTAGCTGCAGGGCATTTGGGAAAAAAGTCTTGTGTAGCTGTAATTTTATCATCATTTATCAAATATGGAAGCCCCAGACACGAAGTAGCAACAGGACATTTTACTTGAAGAAGACCAAATAAATAAGCGTGGAGCTGGAGACAAAGGATTGCACACTCTTCTGTCGGGAGAAGCCGCAAGTAGTCAGGAAGTATACAGACTGATGAGAATCCCGTGTAGATGGAGGTCAATCTTATTCCTCATTTTCTGAAAACAAAGCAAAGGAATCTCTTTTGTTATGGAATTTGCCTAAAACGGCATTTATAATTGTAATTACTAAATTCATTTTCCCCATGGCTCATCAAATGCACATTAAGGACACAGCCTCGTCACCTTGACAAGATTTGGGAAGTTGATCATAAAAATGTTTCATGTTTTGCACAGTATGCACACAAGGTATGAATTAGCCATGATCAACTTCCCAATTCTTTCCGAAATTTGTTAACATTTCCATGCTAATATTACGATTTCTTAACAGAATTTCACGTTTTGGTGGTTGATTTTAATATGCCGTAGGCTAATAAAGGAAAATGTAGTGAAGGCATTTCAGTACAATTTTACCACGACACGAGCATGACGAGTGAATCTGCATTGAAGCATCTGCATGTACTGTGTACATGGTGTAGTGTAGGCATATGCAAACATGTCGTTCGTTACGATATCAGGTTATGCGGATGTAAGCACCATCATTTTACAGCATTCCTACCTTTCCAATCTTGCACCTACGCCGCTGAGAAGTACCTGCATTCTTTGCAAACTGTCTGTCTTTTGATATAATCCTGGAGTCGACCATGAATCGACGAAACTTGAGGCTAAGCCAAGGTCCCTTGCGTTGACGTCGATAGCTGCCATGCATAGTGCGTGCGTTGAATGGTTTGTTTACTTTTCGGAGGAACTATAGCCTCGCTTTGGTCCGTTTATGAATAAATATTAAGAAAGGCGTATAGCGCGCTTTGAAAATTAACGGTTATGTGCTCCTAAAAATAAATGCATGACGTAATGCTTAAAGTGCTATTTTAAACACGACAGTAGCCGGTCCTCATATTCAGTCGTTGTATGTGGAATATGTGGAGCGGGAACCAGTCTAAAGTCAATGAGACACTCGTCGTGTGTAGACTCTACCCAAGTCACCAAATCGCCCAAATTCACGAGGCCTTGTCAAAAGGCTACCCTGGTAGCAAAACTCCTCCCTGGAAAAATTGCCACATTACAAAAATCCCAACGGGGGCGCATGTGATATACATAATGTAATGGTATAAAGCTGGACTCACAATTTGGAGTTCATAGGTCAAATCCCACTATGGCCAAGCCCAATGTGACTGTTTTGCAATGTGGAAAGACGGACAGTTATATAAAAATGGATGAATACATGTATATCCCCTTCGATAACATGTGTACATTTGTTGAAATGGATTTCTTTTTCTGTCCAAATTCCTGTGACTGAAGGGGATATGTATGGGTCTTTAAAAAAAGCAGCATGTTACCAGTCGATTTAAAATCTCATGCAAGTAAAATTTATTGTTCAAAATATTCATTTACATAGCACTACCTATTTTCCTACAAAATATTTCAGCCTGCAGAAAATCTACAAAACATGTTCTTCTTGAGTCATCTTTACAATAAATAACTAAAATGAATACGTGTTTGGTAATGCAAAATCGGAAAATAGAATTAAGTAACGACAAATTCATGCTAAAGCACTTTTAGACTTGCACTCGGAGAAAAACGTAAGAATGGCTTGGTGACGCTAACAAACTACATGTATAGTTTAAGGCTTAAAGGCGGGAAAGACTAGCAGATCGCATTAAACAGCATGTTGCATCCTCCATCCGCAGCAACCTGCCTGCTGCCCGCAAACAGCCGTCGCGTGTCTGCAAGAACGCTCGCAAAGCTGCCACCAACCCGAACGCAATCTGCTATTGATCACGTTCAAATGACGTAACTTCCTACAAATTACCACGTGCATCATGATTTTGAACGTATTTTTTTGTGACGCGCATCGGTTGCGCCGTGCAACACGTGCGCGTGTTTTGAACATGTTCCAGCGTGTGCGTGCGCGTACTTTATGGCGTTTAATACGCAGTAGCATTTTTCCTACGAAGATGGCGTCTGTGAACGTGATCAATATACCTTTATCACGGTGCTTACATCTTTGTCTTGTTCCCCATCTTGTCGGGTGCCGGTGGTGTATAGCGCATGCAATATCCCGTTGTTTTGAGAGAATCACTGTCCGCGCTGCGCGTTTTCTTGATCGCGCTGCTAGCTGCGCATGTGTCATTGTGTATGTGTCATATGTACACAATGAAAATGTTCAACACGGGACCGAACTTTTTTTCCTGCAAGCCTCGCTTTGGTTACGTTCATTTAAATAGGGAAAAAGGGAACATGGTCGAACCGTGATAAGGTATAGGACAACACTTACTTGATCACTCCGATTGTTCCAAACAATACAGCGGACAGCAGTTCACTGCACTGGCCAGACCATGCACGCAGTATCATGCATCTGCACATGCTCGAGGCTACATATACATTCACTTCACAAAACCCGTGTCGTGTAATCTATGGGCGTGTTTGTTTCATGACAGATCCGAATCCAGATCGCGATCTGTTTTACCGCCCAGAAACAAACGAAACCGCTCTCAACTCGGATCTCAAATCACGTGAATTGCAATTTATTTACCAAATTTGTCAAATTTCTGTTCCAAATTTCTCCCACGACATTCGTCGTAAATAAACAAGCATTCTATAATTTGTTTGTATCGTGTGTTGCCTCTGAACACGATTTTACTCACACAAAATCTCCACGATGTTTACGTCGCCATTTTGGATATAGCACTGAACCACCTCTCGAGAAGGATTCCACAGATCACAGATCTCGATCAAGATGTGCGCGAAGTGAACGAGTTCACCTTGGTAATGCGCCGATCTGAATCCGTCCGAAACAAACACGCCCTTAAAGGCACAGGCTCGTCAGCAATGCGCGCCCGCCAAATTCGTGCTCGAAACACGCAGCTCCATGCCTTTGCTATGGAGCTCCGTATTGCGTGGCACAAATTTGGCGGGCGCGCATTGCTGACGAGCCTGTGCCTTTAATGCACAGTAGCGTGCTCCCTGCTATTGTCGAGCTGACCAATTAGCGCTCATGCAGCATTCTGCACATATCATTCCCGCCTTTAGCATTATACTATAGTTTGTTAGCGCATGGAGGAAGAAACAAACTTCCTCCATGGTTAGCGTCACCACGCCATTCTTGCGTTTTGCTCTGATGAGTGTAAAGCGGGCCTCCATGTGCGATTTTGGCCACGAATTAGGTACGATTGGCTACGATTTGGTACGATTGTGTGTAAAGTCTATAGGCAGTCTCCGATAATCGTACAAATTTTTAGGAAATTCGTGGCAAAAATCGCACAGTGGGAGGCCCGCTTCAGTCGAAAATGCTTTAGCATGAATTTGTCGTTACTTAATTCTAACAACTAAAATGTAATAAACACTCAAACCTTATTAACAAGAGGTCCTTGTTATTACAGGAATGTTGTATTTTCAGGAATTTCAACAATCAAAACCAACAAATAATATTGGGTCCAAGACTTTCCAGAATGAAAGCAGGATGTTAAAAGTGCTCTTATTATCAAGGTTTGGGTGTACCTTTTTAAGAAAAGCTGCATTTAGCAGATATAAAATATACCGGTATATTGCACCTTTTTTCTTACTATGTACTGTATCAGCCTGCAGAAAATCTACAAATAAAATACGTTTTTCAATCTTCAAATACGTACGGTACATGTATATATATAAAAAAAAAGTAATGAATTATTATTAATAGGATGTATGTTAGGTATACCTCTGCACGCTTAGTGCTTTTTTTAACCGCTAAGAAAGAACAATGACAATATATTGTACATGCAAGAGACAATATTAACAGTCCTTTTGAGTTGATACATGGAGGTCTGACCCTAACAAAAACAAAAAAGAAACAAACAAATGAGAAGGACTTGAGCAGAGTAGTTTCACATTGTTACATATATCACTAACTCTCCAAATGTTTGAGAGCCTGTAAGAAGCACCAATTCAAACACAGAATCCATGTGGAGGTAGATGTAAAAAAAATTAACCAATTACAGTACATGTAGGCCTACATGTACTAAAAAAAAAAAAGATAAAAATATAACATTATATATTAGACATAGTGTAGCATTCTCACTATACGACCACAATGATCTTGATTAGCGATTGTTTGCAGTTTTCAAAACTGTATACATTTACCACATACACAAATTAAAATTCAATCTATAGTTTTGGTAAAATTTACATTCAACCCTGCATACAATGAAAGTTAAAATTACATAGTTACGTACATGTACTTATTATGGACACGATTCCAGCCGGAAAGTTTTAAATAACAGCCAAATTTTAATGTGGTACGTATTAACTTAGAAACTTGATTAACTATTGTTTGCAGTTTTTTTTCATATCGAAAGTTCTCTTAAGTTAAAGGGCCTGTGACATGCTAAACAACTTTGTGCCTAAGCTTTGCTTCATAATGACGGATTACTTGTTCAGCAAGACATACTATTGTTCGTTTAGATGTAAAATCAATAAAAGGTGGCCTTTTTCAACTTTGAAGATTTCATTGCAATAAATCACAGACAGAGGGCGCTGTTTTGAGTGCATCACATAAGGAAGACAGAAGGGAAAAGTTAAGAAAAAACATAAGACTTCAAGTTGGACTTGTGGCAAATTGCTGCAGTTTCTACCCCCAGTTTTGTCATGGCTTACAGCAGGCAACATGTAAAACAAACTCCAACAGCCATGGATTAAAAAAGTTTCAGGAAAATGGAGAAAAAAGTGGAATCTTTTGTGCACAGTTGAATGTGATTTTCCAGTGTTTGCCTCTTGTGACATCGTGACCTTGGTCATGAATATGCATATTCGCATTAGCATTAGCATAAAAACTAAAAACCTTTGTTTTAACCCCCAAAGCAAGCTCCAAATAGGATTTTTATGACTTTAACTGAGTAGAGTGGTTTTAAAGCATAGATTTCATTGATAAAAATCCTAAATAAGGAGCCCTTTAAATCAACTAATTAGGGATTAAAAGTGGCTTTGGCCAGTCTTAAACATACGTTTAAAACCGGATAGGGGACGATGATAATGACCGAGCCGCAACTGGGAATCTGGGTAATACCCCCGTCACACCGGAGGCGCGGTGCCACTACGGTGCTTGTATGGCATAAACGGCAGTGGCACCGCCGTGGTTCCGCAGTGGTTCCGCCATTGATCGCCGTAGCACCGCGGAAAACTGTCAAAACCGCGGACCTTCGCGGTGGCACGGCGGAAACTTTGAACATGTTCAAAACTTCCGCAGTGCCACCGCGGGTTGGGCCAATCCGCAGTGGGATCGACGCGGCACCGCCATGACCGCCGTGGGACCGTACAAGGACCGCAGTAGCACCTACATGGCTCCATCACCGCCGTGCCTCCGCAGTACAACCGCCGTGCAATCGCCGAAAAAGTAGACTGGCGACCCTATACGGCGATCCCGTGGCGGTTCTACTGCGGATATGGCGGTGCTACCACGGTGCTACCACGGGAGCACTGCGGGTATTGGGGTGCCACTGCGGAGCCAGGGAGGAATTTTAGAAAATTTGGCGATCTTACTGCGGTGCCCTGCGTTCCTACGCATGCCGGCGGTGTTATTGAGGTGCTTGTACGGCAATGGCGTTTCCACCGAGGTTGCACTGAGGTGCTTGCACGGTGCTACTGCGGGCATATTTTGTGGTATAAAAGCTTCGGTTTTCTGCTTCAATTTCAGTGTTCTAAAAGTCTTCAAACAGTTAAACACCGCGAAGAAAAACACATGTGTGACGGGTAGGGGATCGGGAAAACTATGAAAAACTACTAGCGGTGTCACTACGTTGATGGCGGTTTTGACCAAAAACCGTAGTGGCACCGCCAATCCGGTCTGACGGGGGTATAAAGTAACAAACGCAACATCTTACGATTTCTATCTTTCCAAGCTTGGTACGTTGTTTCATTTCAATGGTGATTAGGCACCATACCAGATGTTGCGTTCGTAACTTCTTGATGAGCAATCACAAACTTAATCATGTTCTATAGCCAGGTGTATGGCAGTGATGATGCTTTATGAAGCGTAAAGTTCACTAAGCTTGCTGCTGAGGCAGCTTTTTGTGTGTTTTAAAAGGGTGGTCCTTAAAATTTCACTTGTGAATACATTTACATACTATGTACAATGGTAATTGATATAAATCATAATACCGTATGATGATTAAAAAAAACATGATTACAGCACTGAATTTGATTTGGTTTCACCAGCGGCGTAGCTAAAGGGGGGGATGTGCGGACACTTGTATTATATTTTAGGCCGTCCCGGTTACGAGCGTATATTGGAAATTTGTACACGGGGTTCTTAGAAAGGCATGTTGTTACACTATTCGTAACCTTTTTGGGGCCTAAGTTATCTCTTCAGAACAACTGAAACTTACAGTGTATATTCTTTTATTTTGAGACCAGACAAAGGTATTTTCTGGAAAATATGGTCTGTGTTGCCAAAATGCCCCCTTTGCCGTGGAAAGACTCATCATGTGCATGTATCGGTACCGGTACAGGCAACAAAAGTTTGCATAAAGTACATGTACATGTATTTTTTCATGCATCAAATAACATACCGAGAAACTATGTTTACCTGAAAGAAAACATTTTATTAGCAATAATCTGCCAAAAAACACCCTGCATGCATAATATAATACAATCACACTATTAAAAAATATACAGTATACAGCATGTATATTAAGGTATGTTCGTCTACAATTGGCAAATTAACGGGTTATTAAACCGTCTATAGTTGGTTTAATAACCCGTTAATTTATATGTACTGATACTTCAAGCATCTTAGTTTGAATGGAACAAGAACAAAATATTAGGAGCATCCCGTTATGTTACTGCATAATATGCAAATATAATATAATTTAACTATTAAATAAAGATTGTGCCAGTCCACATAGCGTCATCTCTTCCTAGGCCTATGTGGACATCCTTTGTTCACCAGTCCACAAAGTGTATAACCCAGTAGTCTGCACAGCCCTGACTTTGTTTGCACAACAACCGAACAGCAAGGCAAAGAGAAGTGCAACTAATACGCTATTCTCACTCATTTTATTGGTGAAATGCCACACAAAATGGCAGAAAGGATGTCATCGGAATTCTATCCACATATAGCTAGGCAGTGTTGGCATTGAGTACAACAAAATAAATATTGGTGCATATTTAAAAAGCTATGCACTATTAAAGCGATTAAAACTTATCATGCAAAGGGGTAAACGTGCAGAAAAATATTGTACATACATGTATGCTATGTATGTATATACAAGTACATTATATTTGGCAACATTTTAACTTTTATGAATAATTAGCATGATTTCAGCTGCAAAAGTTGAAATTGTCCTTGAGCGGTTAGTTCAAGCCACTGTAACTTATGCAGGGGATGAACAAAACAAATAATAACTTTGGCAAAATTGTAGGCAAATAAATAAAAGATCTGTAAGCAAAATGGCAAGCATGCAGAAAACAACCGAGTTTGGTCACTGAAATAAATACAAGATTTTCAGTGAAATAATACTGTCAATTTGAGCTTAAAGAGGTAATCATAGTTTGTACTGTCCGAAGACTGGGCCTCGCCAAAAATCACGATTTATTTGAACCAGTCGATAGTCTATGAATAAAAATACAAGCCTCCTACCTTTTTAGATCCATCCACTTTATGATTTGAGTATTTTCCCAATGAAAAGTACTGGGTCGGTGGGCAATTTACATGCAAACAGCAGTAACTATGCACGTGATACGTTTTGATGTGTTGACATACGCGAAAAATCTGTTCCATATAGGCCGTTTTCGAAACGCTCTGTGTTTTACGGTCAGGCTTGGTATTTTGAATTCGATGTCTTCTTTTGTGTGTAGTTTACCTTCGTGAATTCTTTTGGTGTTAATAAATATGCTCAATAGGGGTGAACGTTCAAATTAGCATTGACCCAAGATGTTTCTTAATCCATTAATAACCAGGCCGGAGCTACAGACGAAGACGGTCGTTTTGAAAACGGCCGATGTCGGAGCTGAACAACAGAGGGCGCTGCACATCGCGCAAAGATTCACATGTTTCCGTTTGTTGTTCGCATAAATATGGAAGGTAAATTTACGATGAAAATACCCAACTAACTGCTGAAAGAAATCTTGTGATGGGTTGGCATGCCATTCAGGGGAGTACATGCCGCAAAAAGACTCCTAGTCACTCAATTTCGTACATGCAGAAACTAGGGATAAGTACGTACTGGCCATGAGTGAGCAGGATCGTCACAAATTACCCTCATTTTAGCTCTAACACTTCCCAGAGTTCTACAATTGTTCATACACCCTATAAGGAGTTATAGGGTTAATAATAATATAGTGAAAATCGCTAGTGAAAATGAGCAGAAATCCCTCTTTGGTACCACCCAATGGCCCCTATCCGATCGAGACCTCTCAGGATTTTCAGTTCGCTCTTGGTATCGTGGCTTCCTTTGTCCATTTTAAAACGACGGAATTTCGTGTCGTAGTAGTACAAGGTGTAAATGTCGTTGTAGCCCATGCCATACACACTCACCTTGTCGCAGCCTGAATACATAGCGGTGAACAACATGATGGTGCCGGTAGTCGGCCGAAAAGATTGAGAGTTCACCCAACTGTGTATGTGAAGACAAAATTCCAATTAGTTTCTCACTATGAACATCATTTTCCATTTAAACTTCCACAAAAATACCATACTGCAGTAAATTACCTGTTAAGATTGCTTTCCTTTTTACAAAAGTAATTAAGCAGTGTTCTCCAACTATAAAATTTAAAGCATGGCGGCAGGGTCCCGAACATGATTGTACATGCATATACACACATTTATGAACGTGGATAATTAAAAGAATATTCAAACATGATCATCGGAACTTTGTCGATGAAGACAATTAGCCAACAAATAACATGTTTTCCACGGCATCGCGACACAGCCGGCCGATCACACTCACACTCAAGACAGTACGTAAGTAGGTAAGCTAGCATAACCAAGCACAGATTGTGCATGGCTGCATGTCACATGGCTAGACGCGACTAGACTTGCACAAGTCCATGCTTCACTACTGGCTTTTTTAAAAGCACACTTCTTTTATTCAACATTTTAAAAAGATATTTGTATAAGTTATAATTAAAAAGAGGAGTGCAGTTGGTTTTACATTTTCAGTTTTGCATTACATAAAAACCCCGGGTTTATTAAGTGTTGAACCTCTGCCTAGCGAAAGCACCCTTCCAAGCTAGCTTCACGTTTCTGGCTAGCTCGCTCGCTAGCAGGAAATGCTAGCCTCACGAAAAGTCATGTCCTGCCCTAATAGTCCGGGAGCCCAGCAGGATTTCATCATAATTTTGAGTGCAAAAGGTTTGAAGTGTGGGATTGGTAGAAGTAGCTGGGACATCTCCCAAACGGGCTTTCTTAAGTGTCCCGGGTGGTGCGTTGGGAGGGGGCAGCCCCCTAAAGTCACTCAAAAATTCGGTTTCATCATAATTGAGAGTGCAAACCCAATTTTAGCACGGATCGTAAGGCCAACCTACACTGAATGAGAATTCGTTACTTAAGAAATATATATTTGGTGCGTTAGCCACTTAAGAAAGCAGTTAATTAGCGTTAATTAGACGTTTAATCATAATTCTTAGTGCAAAGACAAAACGTATGTCTTTGTGCACCCTACACACGGCTGAACACAAAAATGCCACTTTAAAAAATTTCTGGTGGTGCGAACCCTACTTAAGAAAGGGTCAAAGGTTAATTAGGTCAAAGGTCACCAATATTCAAAATACGAAGAGCAAGTTTCTAGCGTGTTTGGACTGAAAGTTTGACAAATCAATCACTGATTAACCACTTAAGAACAATATATGTGGTGCTAAGTCTAATTAAGAAGGCCTTCAAATAGCACTAATTACACCTTTAATCATAATTACGAGTGCATCAATAAAACAAGTGCCAATGTGTTCCTATAACCATACAAAAGCAAAATCACCCGCTTAAGAAAATGTTCGGTGGTGCGAACCCTGCTTAAGAACGCCTGGAAATCCTAAAGCTCAGGGTCACGTGTAACAGTAAGCCCCGCCCCCCGCGTCTTCCCATTCCCGCCCTGCACCCGGCCCGGCGCACTGCATCCTGGGCGCCCTGCACTGCCGACCCCCACCTCCCGGACCGCATGACCCAGGCACCATGGTCCCGGTTCCCCCTCCCGGTCCTGATCCCCACACCAGTCACACCCCCCCCACCCCCCC
This sequence comes from Henricia sp. BOLD:AAB3569, assembly GCA_037783545.1. Lineage (NCBI taxonomy): Eukaryota > Metazoa > Echinodermata > Asteroidea > Spinulosida > Echinasteridae > Henricia > Henricia sp. BOLD:AAB3569. Next base: position 177,901 of record JBBELK010000435.1, read on the forward strand.
CCCCTCCCCCACCCACCAGTCACCCCCCCCTCCCCCACCCACCAGTCACCCCCCCCCCCCCCCACCCTACCTTCTCCCTAGCCGGTCATGATACTTGCAAGTTGCGGATATGTGCTGTTGTCAAACACGATTGCCTAAAACATATGCCAAATTGAGGAATAATGTCGAGGTGGTTACTGTGTATAAAAGCTAGGAGGGCACCAGCACTCCCTCCCCCTTTCCCGCCGAGCTACATAAGACCGATCACCCAACCCGACGATCTGGGCTTGTCAGGAGTTGAAGTTCCACTTTCATGAAAATCCGCCACCCCCAGCCCCCCCCCCAGCCCCAGCCCCCCCCCCCCCGCCCCAGCCCCCCCCCTCCCAGCCCCAGCCCCAGCCCCCCCCCAGCCCCAGCCCCAGCCCCTAGTCATCTAGTAACCCGGCCTAGGACCACCCGCCGGCCGTAAACAGATCAGGAAATTCCACAAAATCAATTATACCCGCGCGCCCTCCGCCCTGAGCCGGACAATAGGACTGATCTATATCCTAACGTCCGTACAATACCAAGCCCTTTAGGTCCCAGCCAGCCTTGATTAGCCAAACCATAGAGCAAGGCTCTATGGCCAAACCGTGGTCAACCTCAGCCTGCAGCGACCGCTCTCACGCACAGAAACCAAAGTTCTGTCCCTCGTTATGAACTTTGCCATGATCCCGCTTAAGACAATCTTGGTCGAGGACATCATTCAGTCAACAGAACTGGCCTTACAACACTTCAGCAAGACGACTGTATATAGATGATGATGATAATGGCATCTTATATAGACTAAGATAACTGCCATCTTGTCCACCCCACCTATATACCACTCTCTCTGGAAGGACCCCACACCAGCCACAGAACGCAATATGTCCAGTCAACTGCTGACTCTCCACCAGCCAGGACAAGATGGCAGTAACCGTAGTCTGTTTTGTCCATGTCTACGGGAAGGATGGGTATGGATCGGTCTTGGTGTACGGCTTGGAGTGCTGACAGTTCTTGCCTTGAGTAGTTATGTCTGGTTTGCTTGGCTTGCTTGAGTACTTGGTTGATTTGGAGTCGGACATAATGTGTAAAGCGCCATGAGTATTATTATTATTATTTTTTATTCTGGTTTAATGTGCCATATTCGCAGCCCATGGGCTGAATTGAAGAGGCATTACAATAAAATATGAAAGACACAAGTACACAAGACAATTTATAAAAAATCCTTAAAACACTAGATATAACAACATTAAAATTCACACATACGGTATTCGGCTAGTAGAATGAGATAAACAAAAACAAAGTTTTGAGAATCTACTGAGTTCACAAGTTCATGTGTACGCGTGTTCATTAAAAACCTTAACAAGGTAAGGGATTGGGCTATTGGCATATCGTTGCGTACGAACTCTAGGGACTGTTAGCAACTGCGAATTACGCAAAGTGCGGCCACTGTCAATACCTCTTTGTTCTGGAAGCCAGCTACGAAATACATTTGAGTGAAACAGGGACTTGGCAAATTTCAAACACACATGTTCACGTCTTTGTTTAAGTTCCTGAAAACCACAAATATGTAGACCTTGGTGGTAAGAGCAGTATTGATTGCCCAAAACTATTTTGCATGCCCTTTTCTGAATACGTTCTAATAGGTTATGCTGTCGTTGGGTAAGACTGGGATGCCAAACTGGGATAGCATATTCCAGGAGGGGTCTAATGAAGCCAATATAAATCGTACAAAGATCCTGAATATTCATTCCAAATTTGTTAAGTATTGTTAACATGAACAATCGTCCACTGGCCTTTCTGGTAATATCATTAATATGAACATCCCATTTTAAATCTTGCGTAATCTTAATGCCAAGGATCTTAAGTGCATCACTTGAACCCAGTTCATGTCCAGCCAGCTGCAAACCGGTGAAGGTTGGAGGAGATTTTACAAATGTTATGTCCATTGATCTACATTTAGATGGGTTCAAAGTCATGTTGTTGATACTCGCCCAATGTTCAAACCGATTCAGCTCGTCCTGCATGACACTAGGGCCCCCCACTGTTGTTTTCTCCGTTAAAGTCAAGTCATCAAGTCGAGTATCTTGCAGGATAGATAATGTGCGCTATATGTTGTTGTTGTTGTTGTTGTTCGTCCTTCGAAATCGAAGATGACCATGGCATCAGTTGGATGGTGAGCTGTTGCGATGAGTCCGGAGATGGCTGGCGAGGCCAATCCGGGCAAGGAAACCTCTCCCACAGGTGGGGCAGAAGTGGGTAGGCGCTGCGCTTTAGGAGCCGGCGACTCTGGCTTTGCGCATCTGGCGCTCCTCCGCTCTCTGGGCTCCTGTTGTGATAGCCCCGTCCTCATACTATGAAGGCGAGCAGAGCGATCCTAAAGAGGGCTGCTCGGTCACCCAGAAGGGTGCCGGACTCCACTGCTGCCTCGGTCCAGTGAAGAACGACCACATGTCCTGAGCCGCCTGTGTGCAGGTTCGCGACTACAGCTCCCAGTGTATCCACACCTACTGCTTCGCCGTTTCCCCATCGCCACAGGACTTGAAGATCGACTGATGGTGATGTCATGACATGCGCGTGACTTGGATTAAAGTGACGGAGACTTGCGCTGCATCGGCCTCACTCTCTCGTCCTGACACGCCGGGTCCAGTGGCAAGACAAAGTCGAGACGGCTGGGGGCGGACCGGGATGCATGAGTTGCCGGAAGGTGACAAGTATGCCATACAACCGCCTTGGGGGCTTCACTCCCTTAGCCTATGACTTTCCCAAGGCAGTGGGAGCTATTTGACCCATAGCTGGGGCGGTGGTTGACATGGCACCAGGACGTATCCACACGTCGGTGGGCCTGCACACCATGTCTCTGGGGCCCACTGCTGCTCTGAGATCCCCTACAGATTCAGCCTGAGGCCGCAAGGTCCCCAGTTACCGTGTGTTGCCACGAGGAGGCACTGCAGGAGTCTTTGTGGTGGAGAGGTTATGTACTGGCAGGGGAGACTTACACACTCGGCTCCGTTTTCGCCCCGAACGAGGCTAGCCAGCGGCAGCAGCTAAGGGGGAGAAAGCGGGGTGTGAAATACTATCTACAACAACACTACTGCACTAGACACTTCACATCACCCTGTGACAAGGCCACTAACACATAAGATGCCATTATCATCATCATCTACGGTCGTCTTGCTGAGGTGTTGTAAGGCCAGTTCTGTTGACTGAATTATGTCCTCGACCGGGATGGCAAAGTTCATGCCGAGGGACAGAACTTTGGTTTCTGTGCGTGAGAGCGGTCGCTGCAGGCTGAGGTTGACCACGGTTTGGCTAATCAAGGCTGGCTGGGACCTGAAGGGCAGTTCTATTGTCCTGCTCAGGGCGTACTCGGGCGCGTGGGTACGAGTGATTTTGTTAAATTTCCTGATCTGTTTATGGCCGGCGGTTGGTCCGAGGCGTGGTTACTAAATGACTTGGTGAGGGGCTTGGATCCTGGAAAAGTGGCGGATAGTGTCAGAAGCATGGGCTATCTCTCTTTTTTTTTTAGGGCAGCTCGGTGTTACCCGTTGCTAGAGATCTTGAGTCGTCGGGAGGGTTAGGCTGGAAGCTCGCAGTATGTGGTCTGAATTGTGGTTCCGGTCCGGATAGGTTAACCAAAATCAACACAAACATAAAAATTCGCACTCCATTACCAAAGATGGCTAATATTACCGATCTTTAACCAGTTCCTAAACACAAAACAGACGGAAATAACCCCCTGAAATCCATCGTATTCCTGTATTTTAATGAGGCTAGATCCGTCACTGGGAATAATTCTTCCTAATTTGTGGAATTTTGTTCATTAGCTTGTTTGTGAATCAAGTGTTGAAATTGTTGGCGTGCATTACTCTAATTAATACCAATACATTGGCTAAATAAGTTGTCCTTACGTACTGGATACACGTGGCGCGTAGGCTGGTTTGGTCGGGGTGGGGAGGATTTTCATGAAAGCGGAACTTCAACTCCTGACAAGCCCACTCAGATCGTCGGGTTGGGTGATCGGTCTGATGTAGCTCAGCGGGGAAAGGGGAGGGGGCGCTGGTGCCCTCCTTTTATACACCGTAACCACCTCGACATTATTCTTCAATTTGGCATATGTATTAGGCAATCGTGTTTGACAACAGCACATATCCGTAACTTGCAGGTATCATGACCGGCTGGGGAGGGATTGGTGTGGGGGGGGGGGGGGGGGGGTGTGATTGGTGTGGGGGGTGTGATTGGTGTGGGGATCAGAACCGGGAGAGGGAACCGGGGACCATGGCGCCTGGGTCATGCGGTCCAGGAGGTGGGGGTGGGCAGTGCAGGGCGCCCGGGATGCAGTGCGCCGGGGTGCAGGGCGGGAATGGGAAGACGCAGGGGGCGGGGCTTACTGTTACACGTGACCCTGACCTTCCGGATTTCCAGACGTTCTTAAGCAGGGTTCGCACCACCAAACATTTTCTTAAGCGGTTGATTTTGCTTTTGTATGGTTATAGGAACACATTGGCACTGGTTTTATTGATGCACTCGTAATTATGATTAAAGATGTAATTAGTGCTAACTGAAGGCCTTCTTAATTAGACTTAGCACCACATATATTGTTCTTAAATGGTTAATCAGTGATTGATTTGTCATAAACTTTTAATCCAAACACGCTAGAAACTTGCTCTTCGTATTTTGAATATTAGTGACCTTTGACCTAATTAACCTTTGACCCTTTCTTAAGTAGGGTTTGCACCACCAGAAATTTTCTTAAGTGGCATTTTTGTGTTCAGCCGTGTGTAGGGTGCACATAGACATACGTTTTGTCTTTGCACTCAGAATTATGATTAAACGTCTAATTAGCGCTAATTAACCGCTTTCTTATGTGGCTAACGCACCAAATCTATCTTTCTTAAGTAACGGATTCTCAATCAGTGTAGGTTGGCCTTACGATCCGTGCTAAAATTGGGTTTGCACTCTCAATTATGATGAAACCGAATTTGTGGGTGACTTTAGGGGGCTGCCCCCTCCCAACGCACCACCCGGGACACTTAAGAAATCCCGTTTGGGAGATGTCCCAGCTACTTCTACCAATCCCACACTTCAAACCTTTTGCACTCAAAATTATGATGAAATCCTGCTGGGCTCCCGGACTATAACGTTACACCACTGGACCAAGGTATACATATACGTGAAACACGCGCGTTGGCGTATTGCAGATGCATCGCAGGCCTATCTCCGTTGCTACGGCCGCACATTTGATGCTTTGAACTTTGGTGTTTCGGATGCACTAGTGCTTCAGTTATTAAACTGAGTTATTTTTTATAGCATAGCAGCTTTTTTTTAAGCATGGCGGCGAAGTTTGTAAGCATGGCGGCGAAGTTTGTCAGCATGGCGGCGAAGTTTTTAAGCATGGCAGGATTTTCAATGTCGCAAATTAAGCATGGCGGGCCGCCATGCTAAATTATGCCTGGAACACTGGAATCAGAAATGAAAATAATTCCCATACTGGCCATATTCAGATACCAAACTTAAGGCAGTCTTACTCTGGTTTATTTCAATTCAGTCCGGGAAACCTACAAATTTGACAACTGTTGTCAAATTTGACAACATTGTCAAATTTGTAGGTTTCCCGGACTGAATTGTGTCTTAACAGTGTACGTAAACTAATTTCAGCACCACGAAGGGTCTAATTCCAATTCAAGAGAGACCATGGTGTTCGGACAGAAGATCTGATCCAAGTTGTAGTCGTGATCCGCTTGCATTAAATAAAATGCACAAACATGCAGTGTGTGAGCTGGCATTTCAAGTTGCAGTCTCATCATATTAGGGAGGTTTAGATGCATGTAAAACGCGAACGTGAACGCGAAATTCTTCAGCACCGGCCATCTCATTCTTATTTATAATTCCGGCTCGAATCTTAGTCACATCAAAAGTTTTATCTTGCCACGAAAGTTAAAGATGTAGGTTTTTGTTTTCATCTGTTCCAAGATCCGATTCGCCCCAGGTTTGTCCTGAGACCTGTCATCTTCAATAGGGGAATTTAAAATTGTCATCAAAAACGAGGGTCTCGGTGTTTTATTTTGTGATACAATTTGCAAATAAAAAGATGTAAAGTTACGTAAGTACATGTAGGCGACATAATACAATGGGCTAGCATCTGAAACGAGGTTGCCAGTGCTAATTTGAATTTGTCAATAAACATGATAAAGGCTAGTGTTAAATGGACAAAGTATACTGTATTTTGTGTGCCCAGGCTTTGGTTTCAAAGTATGTTTGACTGGACATCACAGACTTTGCAGAATCACACAATATAATGCAAAAAAGTGTAAAAACAGCTCTAGTATTAAAACTCGTACAAAAATTCTTGATTGCTAACTTACACTTTATGAATGTAGCGAACAAAATCTGAATGAAGTATTCTGACATACTGTGGATCAGCCTGAATCTTTGGGTCCTTCCTCTCAACCACAGAGCGGATGTACTTGTAGTCGTTGTCCCGACACGGAATGAAAACATATATCATACCCTGCAAATACATGTAGAATAATGTTTAATTAATAAATTTTTAATTTTTTCTGATATTGAAACCAATAATTTCTCAAAAGTGCCTGAGGCACTGTAGCTTGAAAGCCTGCGTAACCTGTGAAGAGATCACATTTGCAATATAATGCAGCAGTCAATGTAGAGGAAACAAAATCACATGCAGTGGTGTACAGTAAATAAGTTACGTGCAAAAAACAAAAACAAAAACGCTAAAAATTCAAAATAAATTTTACATGCATAAAAAGTGAGCATACATGTACAACAGTAAGGGTATTTGTTGTTTTAAACATACAGGGAAAAAAAAAAATACAAAATTAAAACAGTCAAGCAGCAAAGTTTATATATTGCTGAAAATCAACAGCATAACAGTACACACCGGGAGTACACAACCTGCAGCGTGCGATCCGTTGTCTTGTACACACATTACATGTAGTACAACATAAATGCAGCAATCGCCTAGAGGGGCATTTCCAATTGGGCCTTTCTATAAATTAGGGGTCCAAAAGTGTGACATTTGGTGTCCCCTGTTACACCCGATATGTGTTATTTTTTGTACAAAAATCATTAAAATGGCTTTTAAACCATTTTGTATGAATTGTACTTTATGTACTCACTCTTTGAGATGGAAAGTATTTAAAGAATGTGTCCTAAATTTACAAAAACAAGATGTAAAATGTAACGGGGGACACCAAAGCTGGACCCCTAATTTATAGAAAGACCCAATTGCACAATTGCGATACCCCCTAGTCCTTTTTCAGCCGTTTTTATGCTCTGCGCTGTGTGGTACAGATGGCGAATTGCATGATTGAAGGGGGAACGAAGACATTGAAGAAAGTGTTTAGAAAATGGCCACGCGATGGCATCGTGCTGCACTGCCGAGTGCACAGCACAGGGTGCAATGCTAGCTAGCTAGCTGTATGTGCACGGCGCGTGCACGCAGCGGCCGGTTGGCTGGGCTGGCGTCGATAATCGTTGTGTGAATCATTGTGAAAAGGTTGTACAAAAGGGGGACTATATCCGGTATGTCATTTAATGTCAAAAAAAAGTACATGAACGGCGTGCACATGCTTACCAGAGCTTACATGTATACACATGCAGAAAGAAAAAAGTACATGCACCTGTGCATATATGTGAATTTTACTTCACATGAATTTGAATTCACATGAACTTACAAAGTTTTTTTTTGTCTGTGATAATTATTTTATTTGGTAAAAGGTGTAACCTCTTTGTACAATGGCGATTTTTATTCGCATCCGCTGTAAACATGTAAGTTTGAACACGTTATTTGAGGCCTGGATGTTGGTTTAAATCCAATCCACCACACTGATCGAGGTTTTAGAACACTTACTGCAGTACATAGTGGATTCAATGTTGTGTAACTAAGGGTAGATTCACATTAAAGGAGTGTGACCAGATCACTTTTTTTTACCCATAACTCTCCGGGACTTACCTTATGGGTCATGAGATTTTTATATCATAACATCCGTTATATTTTTCTGATTACGAAACTGAAACTCCCGCGCTTCTAGGCCGCATATTTCCGAGGATATCATCGAAAATCCACCGATTATTTGTAAACTAATTTTCCAGTATCAACGTTTATCCACTGAAAGCATACTCGATAGTTTTGTTCAATTTTTTACTGGAAATTGCGAATGTTTTCGGGTTTTTGGGACATGGGAGGTGTGTATGGGAATTACTTGATAATATTGGTAAGTTACATCGAAAACTATTTTCCAGAAACTCTGGTCACGCTCCTTTAAGCTCTTTCGCATGTAAAATTGACCCGCGTCGCCTGAATAAAAAGTGATGTAGAGGGAATCAGGAGTAAAACAACGCACTGAAAACCAGTGTTTTTGTGATTTTCAGTGCGTTGTTTCACTCAAAATTCCTTCCACGTCGCTTTTTCTATATAAAAAAAAGCGCTGTGTGAATCCACCCTAAGAGAAAATAAATTCCAATCCTTTCATTAATAATGTTTTTCATCAAGCCTAAAACTGACCTCATCATTTGGAACATCTTCTGGCGATGTCTCACGAAGTGAACGATCAAAAAAGAAGTAGTGCGTCGTTCGGTTTCCAACATCCATTTC
>JBBELK010000436.1:0-78810 GCA_037783545.1 Henricia sp. BOLD:AAB3569
GCACTTGTCATGCAAAATTGACAGATTTTCGCTGGAAATGACGGAGAAATTGCAGAGTTTAGGGAAAACGGAGCTCGGCTACGTGGTTATTCCCCTAACCGTGGCTGTTGGGACACCCTGCGCCGCGCTGGTGTACATTTGTACGGCCGTTGACTCACCCCAGATTGTGACGGGAATTAGGTCAAAGTGTGTCCCAAATGCCGGCAAATTTGGAAATCAAGGAATTTTCCAACCAACTTCAAATTTTGCATGCTCCAAACTGTATATATTCCGCACTTGTCATGCAAAATTGACAGATTTTCGCTGGGAAATGACGGAGAAATGTCAGAGTTTAGGGAAAACGGAGCTCGGCTACGTGGTTATTCCCCTAACCGTGGCTGTTGGGACACCCTGCGCCGCGCTGGTGTACATTTGTACGGCCGTTGACTCACCCCAGATTGTGACGGGAATTAGGTCAAAGTGTGTACCAAATGCCGGCAAATTTGGAAATCAAGGAATTTTCCAACCAACTTCAAATTTTGCATGCTCCAAACTGTATATATTCCGCACTTGTCATGCAAAATTGACAGATTTTCGCTGGGAAGTGACGGAGAAATTTCAGAGTTTAGGGAAAACGGAGCTCGGCTACGTGGTTATTCCCCTAACCGTGGCTGTTGGGACACCCTGCGCCGCGCTGGTGTACATTTGTACGGCCGTTGACTCACCCCAGATTGTGACGGGAATTAGGTCAAAGTGTGTCCCAAAGGCCGGCAAATTTGGAAATCAAGGAATTTTCCAACCAACTTCAAATTTTGCATGCTCCAAACTGTATATATTCCGCACTTGTCATGCAAAATTGACAGATTTTCGCTGGGAAATGACGGAGAAATTTCAGAGTTTAGGGAAAACGGAGCTCGGCTACGTGGTTATTCCCCTAACCGTGGCTGTTGGGACACCCTGCGCCGCGCTGGTGTACATTTGTACGGCCGTTGACTCACCCCAGATTGTGACGGGAATTAGGTCAAAGTGTGTACCAAATGCCGGCAAATTTGGAAATCAAGGAATTTTCCAACCAACTTCAAATTTTGCATGCTCCAAACTGTATATATTCCGCACTTGTCGTGCAAAATTGACAGATTTTCGCTGGGAAGTGACGGAGAAATTTCAGAGTTTAGGGAAAACGGAGCTCGGCTGCGTGGTTATTCCCCTAACCGTGGCTGTTGGGACAACCCTGCGCCGCGCTGGTGTACATTTGTACTGCCGTTGACTCACCCCAGATTGTGACGGGAATTAGGTCAAAGTGTGTCCCAAATGCCGGCAAATTTGGAAATCAAGGAATTTTCCAACCAACTTCAAATTTTGCATGCTCCAAACTGTAAATATTCCGCACTTGTCATGCAAAATTGACAGATTTTCGCTGGGAAATGACGGAGAAATTTCAGAGTTTAGGGAAAACGGAGCTCGGCTACGTGTTTATTCCCCTAACCGTGGCTGTTGGGACACCCTGCGCCGCGCTGGTGTACATTTGTACGGCCGTTGACTCACCCCAGATTGTGACGGGAATTAGGTCAAAGTGTGTCCCAAATGCCGGCAATTTGGAAATCAAGGAATTTTCCAACCAACTTCAAATTTTGCATGCTCCAAACTGTATATATTCCGCATTTGTCATGCAAAATTGACAGATTTTCGCTGGGAAATGACGGAGAAATTTCAGAGTTTAGGGAAAACGGAGCTCGGCTACGTGGTTATTCCCCTAACCGTGGCTGTTGGGACACCCTGCGCCGCGCTGGTGTACATTTGTACGGCCGTTGACTCACCCCAGATTGTGACGGGAATTAGGTCAAAGTGTGTCCCAAATGCCGGCAAATTTGGAAATCAAGGAATTTCCAACCAACTTCAAATGTTGCATGCTCCAAACTGTATATATTCCGCACTTGTCATGCAAAATTGACAGATTTTCGCTGGGAAATGACGGAGAAATTTCAGAGTTTAGGGAAAACGGAGCTCGGCTACGTGGTTATTCCCCTAACCGTGGCTGTTGGGACACCCTGCGCCGCGCTGGTGTACATTTGTACGGCCGTTGACTCACCCCAGATTGTGACGGGAATTAGGTCAAAGTGTGTCCCAAATGCCGGCAAATTTGGAAATCAAGGAATTTTCCAACCAACTTCAAATTTTGCATGCTCCAAACTGTATATATTCCGCACTTGTCATGCAAAATTGACAGATTTTCGCTGGGAAATGACGGAGAAATTTCAGAGTTTAGGGAAAACGGAGCTCGGCTACGTGGTTATTCCCCTAACCGTGGCTGTTGGGACACCCTGCGCCGCGCTGGTGTACATTTGTACGGCCGTTGACTCACCCCAGATTGTGACGGGAATTAGGTCAAAGTGTGTCCCAAATGCCGGCAAATTTGGAAATCAAGGAATTTTCCAACCAACTTCAAATTTTGCATGCTCCAAACTGTATATATTCCGCACTTGTCATGCAAAATTGACAGATTTTCGCTGGGAAATGACGGAGAAATTTCAGAGTTTAGGGAAAACGGAGCTCGGCTACGTGGTTATTCCCCTAACCGTGGCTGTTGGGACACCCTGCGCCGCGCTGGTGTACATTTGTACGGCCGTTGACTCACCCCAGATTGTGACGGGAATTAGGTCAAAGTGTGTCCCAAATGCCGGCAAATTTGGAAATCAAGGAATTTTCCAACCAACTTCAAATTTTGCATGCTCCAAACTGTATATATTCCGCACTTGTCATGCAAAATTGACAGATTTTCGCTGGGAAATGACGGAGAAATTTCAGAGTTTAGGGAAAACGGAGCTCGGCTACGTGTTATTCCCCTAACCGTGGCTGTTGGGACACCCTGCGCCGCGCTGGTGTACATTTGTACGGCCGTTGACTCACCCCAGATTGTGACGGGAATTAGGTCAAAGTGTGTCCCAAATGCCGGCAAATTTGGAAATCAAGGAATTTTCCAACCAACTTCAAATTTTGCATGCTCCAAAACTGTATATATTCCGCACTTGTCATGCAAAATTGACAGATTTTCGCTGGGAAATGACGGAGAAATTTCAGAGTTTAGGGAAAACGGAGCTCGGCTACGTGGTTATTCCCCTAACCGTGGCTGTTGGGACACCCTGCGCCGCGATGGTGTACATTTGTACGGCCGTTGACTCACCCCAGATTGTGACGGGAATTAGGTCAAAGTGTGTCCCAAATGCCGGCAAATTTGGAAATCAAGGAATTTTCCAACCAACTTCAAATTTTGCATGCTCCAAACTGTATATATTCCGCACTTGTCATGCAAAATTGACAGATTTTCGCTGGGAAATGACGGAGAAATTTCAGAGTTTAGGGAAAACGGAGCTCGGCTACGTGGTTATTCCCCTAACCGTGGCTGTTGGGACACCCTGCGCCGCGCTGGTGTACATTTGTACGGCCGTTGACTCACCCCAGATTGTGACGGGAATTAGGTCAAAGTGTGTCCCAAATGCCGGCAAATTTGGAAATCAAGGAATTTTCCAACCAACTTCAAATTTTGCATGCTCCAAACTGTATATATTCCGCACTTGTCATGCAAAATTGACAGATTTTCGCTGGGAAATGACGGAGAAATTTCAGAGTTTAGGGAAAACGGAGCTCGGCTACTTGGTTATTCCCCTAACCGTGGCTGTTGGGACACCCTGCGCCGCGCTGGTGTACATTTGTACGGCCGTTGACTCACCCCAGATTGTGACGGGAATTAGGTCAAAGTGTGTCCCAAATGCCGGCAAATTTGGAAATCAAGGAATTTTCCAACCAACTTCAAATTTTGCATGCTCCAAACTGTATATATTCCGCACTTGTCATGCAAAATTGACAGATTTTCGCTGGGAAATGACGGAGAAATTTCAGAGTTTAGGGAAAACGGAGCTCGGCTACGTGGTTATTCCCCTAACCGTGGCTGTTGGGACACCCTGCGCCGCGCTGGTGTACATTTGTACGGCCGTTGACTCACCCCAGATTGTGACGGGAATTAGGTCAAAGTGTGTCCCAAATGCCGGCAAATTTGGAAATCAAGGAATTTTCCAACCAACTTCAAATTTTGCATGCTCCAAACTGTATATATTCCGCACTTGTCATGCAAAATTGACAGATTATCGCTGGGAAATGACGGAGAAATTTCAGAGTTTAGGGAAAACGGAGCTCGGCTACGTGGTTATTCCCCTAACCGTGGCTGTTGGGACACCCTGCGCCGCGCTGGTGTACATTTGTACGGCCGTTGACTCACCCCAGATTGTGACGGGAATTAGGTCAAAGTGTGTCCCAAATGCCGGCAAATTTGGAAATCAAGGAATTTTCCAACCAACTTCAAATTTTGCATGCTCCAAACTGTATATATTCCGCACTTGTCATGCAAAATTGACAGATTTTCGCTGGGAAATGACGGAGAAATTTCAGAGTTTAGGGAAAACGGAGCTCGGCTACGTGGTTATTCCCCTAACCGTGGCTGTTGGGACACCCTGCGCCGCGCTGGTGTACATTTGTACGGCCGTTGACTCACCCCAGATTGTGACGGGAATTAGGTCAAAGTGTGTCCCAAATGCCGGCAAATTTGGAAATCAAGGAATTTTCCAACCAACTTCAAATTTTGCATGCTCCAAACTGTATATATTCCGCACTTGTCATGCAAAATTGACAGATTTTCGCTGGGAAATGACGGAGAAATTTCAGAGTTTAGGGAAAACGGAGCTCGGCTACGTGGTTATTCCCCTAACCGTGGCTGTTGGGACACCCTGCGCCGCGCTGGTGTACATTTGTACGGCCGTTAGACTCACCCCAGATTGTGACGGGAATTAGGTCAAAGTGTGTCCCAAATGCCGGCAAATTTGGAAATCAAGGAATTTTCCAACCAACTTCAAATTGTGCATGCTCCAAACTGTATATATTCCGCACTTGTCATGCAAAATTGACAGATTTTCGCTGGGAAATGACTGAGAAATTTCAGAGTTTAGGGAAAACGGAGCTCGGCTACGTGGTTATTCCCCTAACCGTGGCTGTTGGGACACCCTGCGCCGCGCTGGTGTACATTTGTACGGCCGTTGACTCACCCCAGATTGTGACGGGAATTAGGTCAAAGTGTGTCCCAAATGCCGGCAAATTTGGAAATCAAGGAATTTTCCAACCAACTTCAAATTTTGCATGCTCCAAACTGTATATATTCCGCACTTGTCATGCAAAATTGACAGATTTTCGCTGGGAAATGACGGAGAAATTTCAGAGTTTAGGGAAAACGGAGCTCGGCTACGTGGTTATTCCCCTAACCGTGGCTGTTGGGACACCCTGCGCCGCGCTGGTGTACATTTGTACGGCCGTTGACTCACCCCAGATTGTGACGGGAATTAGGTCAAAGTGTGTCCCAAATGCCGGCAAATTTGGAAATCAAGGAATTTTCCAACCAACTTCAAATTTTGCATGCTCCAAACTGTATATATTCCGCACTTGTCATGCAAAATTGACAGATTTTCGCTGGGAAATGACGGGAAATTTCAGAGTTTAGGGAAAACGGAGCTCGGCTACGTGGTTATTCCCTAACCGTGGCTGTTGGGACACCCTGCGCCGCGCTGGTGTACATTTGTACGGCCGTTGACTCACCCCAGATTGTGACGGGAATTAGGTCAAAGTGTGTCCCAAATGCCGGCAAATTTGGAAATCAAGGAATTTTCCAACCAACTTCAAATTTTGCATGCTCCAAACTGTATATATTCCGCACTTGTCATGCAAAATTGACAGATTTTCGCTGGGAAATGACGGGGAAATTTCAGAGTTTAGGGAAAACGGAGTTCGGCTACGTGGTTATTCCCCTAACCGTGGCTGTTGGGACACCCTGCGCCGCGCTGGTGTACATTTGTACGACCGTTGACTCACCCCAGATTGTGACGGGAATTAGGTCAAAGTGTGTCCCAAATGCCGGCAAATTTGGAAATCAAGGAATTTTCCAACCAACTTCAAATTTTGCATGCTCCAAACTGTATATATTCCGCACTTGTCATGCAAAATTGACAGATTTTCGCTGGGAAATGACGGAGAAATTTCAGAGTTTAGGGAAAACGGAGCTCGGCTACGTGGTTATTCCCCTAACCGTGGCTGTTGGGACACCCTGCGCCGCGCTGGTGTACATTTGTACGGCCGTTGACTCACCCCAGATTGTGACGGGAATTAGGTCAAAGTGTGTCCCAAATGCCGGCAAATTTGGAAATCAAGGAATTTTCCAACCAACTTCAAATTTTGCATGCTCAAAACTGTATATATTCCGCACTTGTCATGCAAAATTGACAGATTTTCGCTGGGAAATGACGGAAAAATTTCAGAGTTTAGGGAAAACGGAGCTCGGCTACGTGGTTATTCCCCTAACCGTGGCTGTTGGGACACCCTGCGCCGCGCTGGTGTACATTTGTACGGCCGTTGACTCACCCCAGATTGTGACGGGAATTAGGTCAAAGTGTGTCCCAAATGCCGGCAAATTTGGAAATCAAGGAATTTTCCAACCAACTTCAAATTTTGCATGCTCCAAACTGTATACATTCCGCACTTGTCATGCAAAATTGACAGATTTTCGCTGGGAAGTGACGGAGAAATTTCAGAGTTTAGGGAAAACGGAGCTTGGCTACGTGGTTATTCCCTAACCGTGGCTGTTGGGACACCCTGCGCCGCGCTGGTGTACATTTGTACTGCCGTTGACTCACCCCAGATTGTGACGGGAATTAGGTCAAAGTGTGTCCCAAATGCCGGCAAATTTGGAAATCAAGGAATTTTCCAACCAACTTCAAATTTTGCATGCTCCAAACTGTATATATTCCGCACTTGTCATGCAAAATTGACAGATTTTCGCTGGGAAGTGACGGAGAAATTTCAGAGTTTAGGGAAAACGGAGCTCGGCTACGTGGTTATTCCCCTAACCGTGGCTGTTGGGACACCCTGCGCCGCGCTGGTGTACATTTGTACGGCCGTTGACTCACCCCAGATTGTGACGGGAATTAGGTCAAAGTGTGTCCCAAATGCCGGCAAATTTGGAAATCAAGAATTTTCCAACCAACTTCAAATTTTGCATGCTCCAAACTGTATATATTCCGCACTTGTCATGCAAAATTGACAGATTTTCGCTGGGAAATGACGGAGAAATTTCAAAGTTTAGGGAAAACGGAGCTTGGCTACGTGGTTATTCCCCTAACCGTGGCTGTTGGGACACCCTGCGCTGCGCTGGTGTACATTTGTACGGCCGTTGACTCACCCCAGATTGTGACGGGAATTTGGTCAAAGTGTGTCCCAAATGCCGGCAAATTTGGAAATCAAGCAATTTTTCAACCAACTTCAAATTTTGCATGCTCCAAACTGTATATATTCCGCACTTGTCATGCAAAATTGACAGATTTTCGCTGGGAAATGACGGAGAAATTTCAGAGTTTAGGGAAAACGGAGCTCGGCTACGTGGTTATTCCCCTAACCGTGGCTGTTGGGACACCCTGCGCCGCGCTGGTGTACATTTGTACGGCCGTTGACTCACCCCAGATTGTGACGGGAATTAGGTCAAAGTGTGTCCCAAATGCCGGCAAATTTGGAAATCAAGGAATTTTCCAACCAACTTCAAATTTTGCATGCTCCAAACTGTCCGCACTTGTCATGCAAAATTGACAGATTTTCGCTGGGAAATGACGGAGAAATTTCAGAGTTTAGGGAAAACGGAGCTCGGCTACGTGGTTATTCCCCTAACCGTGGCTGTTGGGACACCCTGCGCCGCGCTGGTGTACATTTGTACGGCCGTTGACTCACCCCAGATTGTGACGGGAATTAGGTCAAAGTGTGTACCAAATGCCGGCAAATTTGGAAATCAAGGAATTTTCCAACCAACTTCAAATTTTGCATGCTCCAAACTGTATATATTCCGCACTTGTCATGCAAAATTGACAGATTTTCGCTGGGAAATGACGGAGAAATTTCAGAGTTTAGGGAAAACGGAACTCGGCTACGTGGTTATTCCCCTAACCGTGGCTGTTGGGACACCCTGCGCCGCGCTGGTGTACATTTGTACGGCCGTTGACTCACCCCAGATTGTGACGGGAATTAGGTCAAAGTGTGTCCCAAATGCCGGCAAATTTGGAAATCAAGGAATTTTCCAACCAACTTCAAATTTTACATGCTCCAAACTGTATATATTCCGCACTTGTCATGCAAAATTGACAGATTTTCGCTGGGAAATGACGGAGAAATTTCAGAGTTTAGGGAAAACGGAGCTCGGCTACGTGGTTATTCCCCTAACCGTGGCTGTTGGGACACCCTGCGCCGCGCTGGTGTACATTTGTACGGCCGTTGACTCACCCCAGATTGTGACGGGAATTAGGTCAAAGTGTGTCCCAAATGCCGGCAAATTTGGAAATCAAGGAATTTTCCAACCAACTTCAAATTTTGCATGCTCCAAACTGTATATATTCCGCACTTGTCATGCAAAATTGACAGATTTTCGCTGGGAAATGACGGAGAAATTTCAGAGTTTAGGGAAAACGGAGCTCGGCTACGTGGTTATTCCCCTAACCGTGGCTGTTGGGACACCCTGCGCCGCGCTGGTGTACATTTGTACGGCCGTTGACTCACCCTAGATTGTGACGGGAATTAGGTCAAAGTGTGTCCCAAATGCCGGCAAATTTGGAAATCAAGGAATTTTCCAACCAACTTCAAATTTTGCATGCTCCAAACTGTATATATTCCGCACTTGTCATGCAAAATTGACAGATTTTCGCTGGGAAATGACGGAGAAATTTCAGAGTTTAGGGAAAACGGAGCTCGGCTACGTGGTTATTCCCCTAACCGTGGCTGTTGGGACACCCTGCGCCGCGCTGGTGTACATGTGTACGGCCGTTGACTCACCCCAGATTGTGACGGGAATTAGGTCAAAGTGTGTCCCAAATGCCGGCAAATTTGGAAATCAAGGAATTTTCCAACCAACTTCAAATTTTGCATGCTCCAAACTGTATATATTCCGCACTTGTCATGCAAAATTGACAGATTTTCGCTGGGAAATGACGGAGAAATTTCAGAGTTTAGGGAAAACGGAGCTCGGCTACGTGGTTATTCCCCTAACCGTGGCTGTTGGGACACCCTGCGCCGCGCTGGTGTACATTTGTACGGCCGTTGACTCACCCCAGATTGTGACGGGAATTAGGTCAAAGTGTGTCCCAAATGCCGGCAAATTTGGAAATCAAGGAATTTTCCAACCAACTTCAAATTTTGCATGCTCCAAACTGTATATATTCCGCACTTGTCATGCAAAATTGACAGATTTTCGCTGGGAAATGACGGAGAAATTTCAGAGTTTAGGGAAAACGGAGCTCGGCTACGTGGTTATTCCCCTAACCGTGGCTGTTGGGACACCCTGCGCCGCGCTGGTGTACATTTGTACGGCCGTTGACTCACCCCAGATTGTGACGGGAATTAGGTCAAAGTGTGTCCCAAGTGCCGGCAAATTTGGAAATCAAGGAATTTTCCAACCA
Source organism: Henricia sp. BOLD:AAB3569 (assembly GCA_037783545.1). NCBI lineage: Eukaryota > Metazoa > Echinodermata > Asteroidea > Spinulosida > Echinasteridae > Henricia > Henricia sp. BOLD:AAB3569. Next base: position 9,507 of record JBBELK010000436.1, read on the forward strand.
ACTTCAAATTTTGCATGCTCCAAACTGTATATATTCCGCACTTGTCATGCAAAATTGACAGATTTTCGCTGGGAAATGACGGAGAAATTTCAGAGTTTAGGGAAAACGGAGCTCGGCTACGTGGTTATTCCCCTAACCGTGGCTGTTGGGACACCCTGCGCCGCGCTGGTGTACATTTGTACGGCCGTTGACTCACCCCAGATTGTGACGGGAATTAGGTCAAAGTGTGTCCCAAATGCCGGCAAATTTGGAAATCAAGGAATTTTCCAACCAACTTCAAATTTTGCATGCTCCAAACTGTATATATTCCGCACTTGTCATGCAAATTGACAGATTTTCGCTGGGAAATGACGGAGAAATTTCAGAGTTTAGGGAAAACGGAGCTCGGCTACGTGGTTATTCCCCTAACCGTGGCTGTTGGGACACCCTGCGCCGCGCTGGTGTACATTTGTACGGCCGTTGACTCACCCCAGATTGTGACGGGAATTAGGTCAAAGTGTGTCCCAAATGCCGGCAAATTTGGAAATCAAGGAATTTTCCAACCAACTTCAAATTTTGCATGCTCCAAACTGTATATATTCCGCACTTGTCATGCAAAATTGACAGATTTTCGCTGGGAAATGACGGAGAAATTTCAGAGTTTAGGGAAAACGGAGCTCGGCTACGTGGTTATTCCCCTAACCGTGGCTGTTGGGACACCCTGCGCCGCGCTGGTGTACATTTGTACGGCCGTTGACTCACCCCAGATTGTGACGGGAATTAGGTCAAAGTGTGTACCAAATGCCGGCAAATTTGGAAATCAAGGAATTTTCCAACCAACTTCAAATTTTGCATGCTCCAAACTGTATATATTCCGCACTTGTCATGCAAAATTGACAGATTTTCGCTGGGAAGTGACGGATAAATTTCAGAGTTTAGGGAAAACGGAGCTCGGCTACGTGGTTATTCCCCTAACCGTGGCTGTCGGGACACCCTGCGCTGCGCTGGTGTACATTTGTACGGCCGTTGACTCACCCCAGATTGTGACGGGAATTTGGTCAAAGTGTGTCCCAAATGCCGGCAAATTTGGAAATCAAGGAATTTTCCAACCAACTTCAAATTTTGCATGCTCCAAACTGTATATATTCCGCACTTGTCATGCAAAATTGACAGATTTTCGCTGGGAAATGACGGAGAAATTTCAGAGTTTAGGGAAAACGGAGCTCGGCTACGTGGTTATTCCCCTAACCGTGGCTGTTGGGACACCCTGCGCCGCGCTGGTGTACAATTGTACGGCCGTTGACTCACCCCAGATTGTGACGGGAATTAGGTCAAAGTGTGTCCCAAATGCCGGCAAATTTGGAAATCAAGGAATTTTCCAACCAACTTCAAATTTTGCATGCTCCAAACTGTATATATTCCGCACTTGTCATGCAAAATTGACAGATTTTCGCTGGGAAATGACGGAGAAATTTCAGAGTTTAGGGAAAACGGAGCTCGGCTACGTGGTTATTCCCCTAACCGTGGCTGTTGGGACACCCTGCGCCGCGCTGGTGTACATTTGTACGGCCGTTGACTCACCCCAGATTGTGACAGGAATTAGGTCAAAGTGTGTCCCAAATGCCGGCAAATTTGGAAATCAAGGAATTTTCCAACCAACTTCAAATTTTGCATGCTCCAAACTGTATATATTCCGCACTTGTCATGCAAAATTGACAGATTTTCGCTGGGAAATGACGGAGACATTTCAGAGTTTAGGGAAACGGAGCTCGGCTACGTGGTTATTCCCCTAACCGTGGCTGTTGGGACACCCTGCGCCGCGCTGGTGTACATTTGTACGGCCGTTGACTCACCCCAGATTGTGACGGGAATTAGGTCAAAGTGTGTCCCAAATGCCGGCAAATTTGGAAATCAAGGAATTTTCCAACCAACTTCAAATTTTGCATGCTCCAAACTGTATATATTCCGCACTTGTCATGCAAAATTGACAGATTTTCGCCTGGAAATGACAGAGAAATTTCAAAGTTTAGGGAAAACGGAGCTTGGCTATGTGGTTATTCCCCTAACCGTGGCTGTTGGGACACCCTGTGCTGCGCTGGTGTACATTTGTACGGCAGTTGACTCACCCCAGATTGTGACGGGAATTTGGTCAAAGTGTGTCCCAAATGCCGGCAAATTTGGAAATCAAGGAATTTTCCAACCAACTTCAAATTTTGCATGCTCCAAACTGTATATATTCCGCACGTGTCATGCAAAATTGACAGATTTTCGCTGGGAAATGACGGAGAAATTTCAGAGTTTAGGGAAAACGGAGCTCGGCTACGTGGTTATTCCCCTAACCGTGGCTGTTGGGACACCCTGCGCCGCGCTGGTGTACATTTTTACGGCCGTTGACTCACCCCAGATTGTGACGGGAATTAGGTCAAAGTGTGACCCAAATGCCGGCAAATTTGGAAATCAAGGAATTTTCCAACCAACTTCAAATTTTGCATGCTCCAAACTGTATATATTCCGCACTTGTCATGCAAAATTGACAGATTTTCGCTGGGAAATGACGGAGAAATTTAAGAGTTTAGGGAAAACGGAGCTCGGCTACGTGGTTATTCCCCTAACCGTGGCTGTTGGGACACCCTGTGCCGCGATGGTGTACATTTCTACGGCCGTTGACTCACCCCAGATTGTGACGGGAATTAGGTCAAAGTGTGTCCCAAATGCCGGCAAATTTGGAAATCAAGGAATTTTCCAACCAACTTCAAATTTTGCATGCTCCAAACTGTATATATTCCGCACTTGTCATGCAAAATTGACAGATTTTCGCTGGGAAGTGACGGAGAAATTTCAGAGTTTAGGGAAAACGGAGCTCGGCTACGTGGTTATTCCCCTAACCGTGGCTGTTGGGACACCCTGCGCCGCGCTGGTGTACATTTGTACGGCCGTTGACTCACCCCAGATTGTGACGGGAATTAGGTCAAAGTGTGTCCCAAATGCCGGCAAATTTGGAAATCAAGGAATTTTCCAACCAACTTCAAATTTTGCATGCTCCAAACTGTATATATTCCGCACTTGTCATGCAAAATTGACAGATTTTCGCTGGGAAATGACGGAGAAATTTCAGAGTTTAGGGAAAACGGAGCTCGGCTACGTGGTTATTCCCCTAACCGTGGCTGTTGGGACACCCTGCGCCGCGCTGGTGTACATTTGTACGGCCGTTGACTCACCCCAGATTGTGACGGGAATTAGGTCAAAGTGTGTCCCAAATGCCGGCAAATTTGGAAATCAAGGAATTTTCCAACCAACTTCAAATTTTGCATGCTCCAAACTGTATATATTCCGCACTTGTCATGCAAAATTGACAGATTTTCGCTGGGAAATGACGGAGAAATTTCAGAGTTTAGGGAAAACGGAGCTCGGCTACGTGGTTATTCCCTAACCGTGGCTGTTGGGACACCCTGCGCCGCGCTGGTGTACATTTGTACGGCCGTTGACTCACCCCAGATTGTGACAGGAATTAGGTCAAAGTGTGTCCCAAATGCCGGCAAATTTGGAAATCAAGGAATTTTCCAACCAACTTCAAATTTTGCATGCTCCAAACTGTATATATTCCGCACTTGTCATGCAAAATTGACAGATTTTCGCCTGGAAATGACAGAGAAATTTCAAAGTTTAGGGAAAACGGAGCTTGGCTATGTGGTTATTCCCCTAACCGTGGCTGTTGGGACACCCTGTGCTGCGCTGGTGTACATTTGTACGGCAGTTGACTCACCCCAGATTGTGACGGGAATTTGGTCAAAGTGTGTCCCAAATGCCGGCAAATTTGGAAATCAAGGAATTTTCCAACCAACTTCAAATTTTGCATGCTCCAAACTGTATATATTCCGCACGTGTCATGCAAAATTGACAGATTTTCGCTGGGAAATGACGGAGAAATTTCAGAGTTTAGGGAAAACGGAGCTCGGCTACGTGGTTATTCCCCTAACCGTGGCTGTTGGGACACCCTGCGCCGCGCTGGTGTACATTTTTACGGCCGTTGACTCACCCCAGATTGTGACGGGAATTAGGTCAAAGTGTGACCCAAATGCCGGCAAATTTGGAAATCAAGGAATTTTCCAACCAACTTCAAATTTTGCATGCTCCAAACTGTATATATTCCGCACTTGTCATGCAAAATTGACAGATTTTCGCTGGAAATGACGGAGAAATTTCAGAGTTTAGGGAAAACGGAGCTCGGCTACGTGGTTATTCCCCTAACCGTGGCTGTTGGGACACCCTGTGCCGCGATGGTGTACATTTCTACGGCCGTTGACTCACCCCAGATTGTGACGGGAATTAGGTCAAAGTGTGTCCCAAATGCCGGCAAATTTGGAAATCAAGGAATTTTCCAACCAACTTCAAATTTTGCATGCTCCAAACTGTATATATTCCGCACTTGTCATGCAAAATTGACAGATTTTCGCTGGGAAGTGACGGAGAAATTTCAGAGTTTAGGGAAAACGGAGCTCGGCTACGTGGTTATTCCCCTAACCGTGGCTGTTGGGACACCCTGCGCCGCGCTGGTGTACATTTGTACGGCCGTTGACTCACCCCAGATTGTGACGGGAATTAGGTCAAAGTGTGTCCCAAATGCCGGCAAATTTGGAAATCAAGGAATTTTCCAACCAACTTCAAATTTTGCATGCTCCAAACTGTATATATTCCGCACTTGTCATGCAAAATTGACAGATTTTCGCTGGGAAATGACGGAGAAATTTCAGAGTTTAGGGAAAACGGAGCTCGGCTACGTGGTTATTCCCCTAACCGTGGCTGTTGGGACACCCTGCGCCGCGCTGGTGTACATTTGTACGGCCGTTGACTCACCCCAGATTGTGACGGGAATTAGGTCAAAGTGTGTCCCAAATGCCGGCAAATTTGGAAATCAAGGAATTTTCCAACCAACTTCAAATTTTGCATGCTCCAAACTGTATATATTCCGCACTTGTCATGCAAAATTGACAGATTTTCGCTGGGAAATGACGGAGAAATTTCAGAGTTTAGGGAAAACGGAGCTCGGCTACGTGGTTATTCCCTAACCGTGGCTGTTGGGACACCCTGCGCCGCGCTGGTGTACATTTGTACGGCCGTTGACTCACCCCAGATTGTGACGGGAATTAGGTCAAAGTGTGTCCCAAATGCCGGCAAATTTGGAAATCAATTAATTTTCCAACCAACTTCAAATTTTGCATGCTCCAAACTGTATATATTCCGCACTTGTCATGCAAAATTGACAGATTTTCGCTGGGAAATGACGGAGAAATTTCAGAGTTTAGGGAAAACGGAGCTCGGCTACGTGGTTATTCCCCTAACCGTGGCTGTTGGTACACCCTGCGCCGCGCTGGTGTACATTTGTACGGCCGTTGACTCGCCCCAGATTGTGACGGGAATTAGGTCAAAGTGTGTCCCAAATGCCGGCAAATTTGGAAATCAAGGAATTTTCCAACCAACTTCAAATTTTGCATGCTCCAAACTGTATATATTCCGCACTTGTCATGCAAAATTGACAGATTTTCGCTGGGAAATGACGGATAAATTTTAGAGTTTAGGGAAAACGGAGCTCGGCTGCGTGGTTATTCTCCTAACCGTGGCTGTTGTGACACCCTGCGCCGCGCTGGTGTACATTTGTACGGCCGTTGACTCACCCCAGATTGTGACGGGAATAAGGTCAAAGTGTGTCCCAAATGCCGGCAAATTTGGAAATCAAGGAATTTTCCAACAACTTCAAATTTTGCATGCTCCAAACTGTATATATTCCGCACTTGTCATGCAAAATTGACAGATTTTCGCTGGGAAATGACGGAGAAATTTCAGAGTTTAGGGAAAACGGAGCTCGGCTACGTGGTTATTCCCCTAACTGTGACTGTTGGGACGCCCTGCGCCGCGCTGGTGTACATTTGTACGGCCGTTGACTCACCCCAGATTGTGACGGGAATTAGGTCAAAGTGTGTCCCAAATGCCGGCAAATTTGGAAATCAAGGAATTTTCCAACCAACTTCAAATTGTGCATGCTCCAAACTGTATATATCCCGCACTTGTCATGCAAAATTGACAGATTTTCGCTGGGAAATGACGGAGAAATTTCAGAGTTTAGGGAAAACGGAGCTCGGCTACGTGGTTATTCCCCTAACCGTGGCTGTTGGGACACCCTGCGCCGCGCTGGTGTACATTTGTACGGCCGTTTACTCACCCCAGATTGTGACGGGAATTAGGTCAAAGTGTGTCCCAAATGCCGGCAAATTTGGAAATCAAGGAATTTTCCAACCAACTTCAAATTTTGCATGCTCCAAACTGTATATATTCCGCACTTGTCATGCAAAATTGACAGATTTTCGCCTGGAAATGACGGAGAAATTTCAAAGTTTAGGGAAAACGGAGCTTGGCTATGTGGTTATTCCCCTAACCGTGGCTGTTGGGACACCCTGTGCTGCGCTGGTGTACATTTGTACGGCAGTTGACTCACCCCAGATTGTGACGGGAATTTGGTCAAAGTGTGTCCCAAATGCCGGCAAATTTGGAAATCAAGGAATTTTCCAACCAACTTCAAATTTTGCATGCTCCAAACTGTATATATTCCGCACTTGTCATGCAAAATTGACAGATTTTCGCTGGGAAATGACGGAGAAATTTCAGAGTTTAGGGAAAACGGAGCTCGGCTACGTGGTTATTCCCCTAACCGTGGCTGTTGGGACACCCTGCGCCGCGCTGGTGTACATTTGTACGGCCGTTGACTCACCCCAGATTGTGACGGGAATTAGGTCAAAGTGTGACCCAAATGCCGGCAAATTTGGAAATCAAGGAATTTTCCAACCAACTTCAAATTTTGCATGCTCCAAACTGTATTTATTCCGCACTTGTCATGCAAAATTGACAGATTTTCGCTGGGAAATGACGGAGAAATTTCAGAGTTTAGGGAAAACGGAGCTCGGCTACGTGGTTATTCCCCTAACTGTGACTGTTGGGACGCCCTGCGCCGCGCTGGTGTACATTTGTACGGCCGTTGACTCACCCCAGATTGTGACGGGAATTAGGTCAAAGTGTGTCCCAAATGCCGGCAAATTTGGAAATCAAGGAATTTTCCAACCAACTTCAAATTGTGCATGCTCCAAACTGTATATATCCCGCACTTGTCATGCAAAATTGACAGATTTTCGCTGGGAAATGACGGAGAAATTTCAGAGTTTAGGGAAAACGGAGCTCGGCTACGTGGTTATTCCCCTAACCGTGGCTGTTGCGACACCCTGCGCCGCGCTGGTGTACATTTGTACGGCCGTTTACTCACCCCAGATTGTGACGGGAATTAGGTCAAAGTGTGTCCAAAATGCCGGCAAATTTGGAAATCAAGGAATTTTCCAACCAACTTCAAATTTTGCATGCTCCAAACTGTATATATTCCGCACTTGTCATGCAAAATTGACAGATTTTCGCCTGGAAATGACGGATAAATTTTAAAGTTTAGGGAAAACGGAGCTTGGCTATGTGGTTATTCCCCTAACCGTGGCTGTTGGGACACCCTGTGCTGCGCTGGTGTACATTTGTACGGCAGTTGACTCACCCCAGATTGTGACGGGAATTTGGTCAAAGTGTGTCCCAAATGCCGGCAAATTTGGAAATCAAGGAATTTTCCAACCAACTTCAAATTTTGCATGCTCCAAACTGTATATATTCCGCACTTGTCATGCAAAATTGACAGATTTTCGCTGGGAAATGACGGAGAAATTTCAGAGTTTAGGGAAAACGGAGCTCGGCTACGTGGTTATTCCCCTAACCGTGGCTGTTGGGACACCCTGCGCCGCGCTGGTGTACATTTGTACGGCCGTTGACTCACCCCAGATTGTGACGGGAATTAGGTCAAAGTGTGACCCAAATGCCGGCAAATTTGGAAATCAAGGAATTTTCCAACCAACTTCAAATTTTGCATGCTCAAAACTGTATATATTCCGCACTTGTCATGCAAAATTGACAGATTTTCGCTGGGAAATGACGGAGAAATTTCAGAGTTTAGGGAAAACGGAGCTCGGCTACGTGGTTATTGCCCTAACCATGGCTGTTGGGACACCCTGTGCCGCGATGGTGTACATTTGTACGGCCGTTGACTCACCCCAGATTGTGACGGGAATTAGGTCAAAGTGTGTCCCAAATGCCGGCAAATTTGGAAATCAAGGAATTTTCCAACCAACTTCAAATTTTGCATGCTCCAAACTGTATATATTCCGCACTTGTCATGCAAAATTGACAGATTTTCGCTGGGAAGTGACGGAGAAATTTCAGAGTTTAGGGAAAACGGAGCTCGGCTACGTGGTTATTCCCCTAACCGTGGCTGTTGGGACACCCTGCGCCGCGCTGGTGTACATTTGTACGGCCGTTTACTCACCCCAGATTGTGACGGGAATTAGGTCAAAGTGTGTCCCAAATGCCGGCAAATTTGGAAATCAAGGAATTTTCCAACCAACTTCAAATTTTGCATGCTCCAAACTGTATATATTCCGCACTTGTCATGCAAAATTGACAGATTTTCGCCTGGAAATGACGGAGAAATTTCAAAGTTTAGGGAAAACGGAGCTTGGCTATGTGGTTATTCCCCTAACCGTGGCTGTTGGGACACCCTGTGCTGCGCTGGTGTACATTTGTACGGCAGTTGACTCACCCCAGATTGTGACGGGAATTTGGTCAAAGTGTGTCCCAAATGCCGGCAAATTTGGAAATCAAGGAATTTTCCAACCAACTTCAAATTTTGCATGCTCCAAACTGTATATATTCCGCACTTGTCATGCAAAATTGACAGATTTTCGCTGGGAAATGACGGAGAAATTTCAGAGTTTAGGGAAAACGGAGCTCGGCTACGTGGTTATTCCCCTAACCGTGGCTGTTGGGACACCCTGCGCCGCGCTGGTGTACATTTGTACGGCCGTTGACTCACCCCAGATTGTGACGGGAATTAGGTCAAAGTGTGACCCAAATGCCGGCAAATTTGGAAATCAAGGAATTTTCCAACCAACTTCAAATTTTGCATGCTCCAAACTGTATTTATTCCGCACTTGTCATGCAAAATTGACAGATTTTCGCTGGGAAATGACGGAGAAATTTCAGAGTTTAGGGAAAACGGAGCTCGGCTAAGTGGTTATTCCCCTAACTGTGACTGTTGGGACGCCCTGCGCCGCGCTGGTGTACATTTGTACGGCCGTTGACTCGCCCCAGATTGTGACGGGAATTAGGTCAAAGTGTGTCCCAAATGCCGGCAAATTTGGAAATCAAGGAATTTTCCAACCAACTTCAAATTTTGCATGCTCCAAACTGTATATATTCCGCACTTGTCATGCAAAATTGACAGATTTTCGCTGGGAAATGACGGATAAATTTTAGAGTTTAGGGAAAACGGAGCTCGGCTGCGTGGTTATTCTCCTAACCGTGGCTGTTGTGACACCCTGTGCCGCGCTGGTGTACATTTGTACGGCCGTTGACTCACCCCAGATTGTGACGGGAATAAGGTCAAAGTGTGTCCCAAATGCCGGCAAATTTGGAAATCAAGGAATTTTCCAACCAACTTCAAATTTTGCATGCTCCAAACTGTATATATTCCGCACTTGTCATGCAAAATTGACAGATTTTCGCTGGGAAATGACGGAGAAATTTCAGAGTTTAGGGAAAACGGAGCTCGGCTACGTGGTTATTCCCCTAACTGTGACTGTTGGGACGCCCTGCGCCGCGCTGGTGTACATTTGTACGGCCGTTGACTCACCCCAGATTGTGACGGGAATTAGGTCAAAGTGTGTCCCAAATGCCGGCAAATTTGGAAATCAAGGAATTTTCCAACCAACTTCAAATTGTGCATGCTCCAAACTGTATATATCCCGCACTTGTCATGCAAAATTGACAGATTTTCGCTGGGAAATGACGGAGAAATTTCAGAGTTTAGGGAAAACGGAGCTCGGCTACGTGGTTATTCCCCTAACCGTGGCTGTTGGGACACCCTGCGCCGCGCTGGTGTACATTTGTACGGCCGTTTACTCACCCCAGATTGTGACGGGAATTAGGTCAAAGTGTGTCCCAAATGCCGGCAAATTTGGAAATCAAGGAATTTTCCAACCAACTTCAAATTTTGCATGCTCCAAACTGTATATATTCCGCACTTGTCATGCAAAATTGACAGATTTTCGCCTGGAAATGACGGAGAAATTTCAAAGTTTAGGGAAAACGGAGCTTGGCTATGTGGTTATTCCCCTAACCGTGGCTGTTGGGACACCCTGTGCTGCGCTGGTGTACATTTGTACGGCAGTTGACTCACCCCAGATTGTGACGGGAATTTGGTCAAAGTGTGTCCCAAATGCCGGCAAATTTGGAAATCAAGGAATTTTCCAACCAACTTCAAATTTTGCATGCTCCAAACTGTATATATTCCGCACTTGTCATGCAAAATTGACAGATTTTCGCTGGGAAATGACGGAGAAATTTCAGAGTTTAGGGAAAACGGAGCTCGGCTACGTGGTTATTCCCCTAACCGTGGCTGTTGGGACACCCTGCGCCGCGCTGGTGTACATTTGTACGGCCGTTGACTCACCCCAGATTGTGACGGGAATTAGGTCAAAGTGTGACCCAAATGCCGGCAAATTTGGAAATCAAGGAATTTTCCAACCAACTTCAAATTTTGCATGCTCCAAACTGTATTTATTCCGCACTTGTCATGCAAAATTGACAGATTTTCGCTGGGAAATGACGGAGAAATTTCAGAGTTTAGGGAAAACGGAGCTCGGCTACGTGGTTATTCCCCTAACTGTGACTGTTGGGACGCCCTGCGCCGCGCTGGTGTACATTTGTACGGCCGTTGACTCACCCCAGATTGTGACGGGAATTAGGTCAAAGTGTGTCCCAAATGCCGGCAAATTTGGAAATCAAGGAATTTTCCAACCAACTTCAAATTGTGCATGCTCCAAACTGTATATATCCCGCACTTGTCATGCAAAATTGACAGATTTTCGCTGGGAAATGACGGAGAAATTTCAGAGTTTAGGGAAAACGGAGCTCGGCTACGTGGTTATTCCCCTAACCGTGGCTGTTGCGACACCCTGCGCCGCGCTGGTGTACATTTGTACGGCCGTTTACTCACCCCAGATTGTGACGGGAATTAGGTCAAAGTGTGTCCAAAATGCCGGCAAATTTGGAAATCAAGGAATTTTCCAACCAACTTCAAATTTTGCATGCTCCAAACTGTATATATTCCGCACTTGTCATGCAAAATTGACAGATTTTCGCCTGGAAATGACGGATAAATTTTAAAGTTTAGGGAAAACGGAGCTTGGCTATGTGGTTATTCCCCTAACCGTGGCTGTTGGGACACCCTGTGCTGCGCTGGTGTACATTTGTACGGCAGTTGACTCACCCCAGATTGTGACGGGAATTTGGTCAAAGTGTGTCCCAAATGCCGGCAAATTTGGAAATCAAGGAATTTTCCAACCAACTTCAAATTTTGCATGCTCCAAACTGTATATATTCCGCACTTGTCATGCAAAATTGACAGATTTTCGCTGGGAAATGACGGAGAAATTTCAGAGTTTAGGGAAAACGGAGCTCGGCTACGTGGTTATTCCCCTAACCGTGGCTGTTGGGACACCCTGCGCCGCGCTGGTGTACATTTGTACGGCCGTTGACTCACCCCAGATTGTGACGGGAATTAGGTCAAAGTGTGACCCAAATGCCGGCAAATTTGGAAATCAAGGAATTTTCCAACCAACTTCAAATTTTGCATGCTCAAAACTGTATATATTCCGCACTTGTCATGCAAAATTGACAGATTTTCGCTGGGAAATGACGGAGAAATTTCAGAGTTTAGGGAAAACGGAGCTCGGCTACGTGGTTATTCCCCTAACCGTGGCTGTTGGGACACCCTGTGCCGCGATGGTGTACATTTGTACGGCCGTTGACTCACCCCAGATTGTGACGGGAATTAGGTCAAAGTGTGTCCCAAATGCCGGCAAATTTGGAAATCAAGGAATTTTCCAACCAACTTCAAATTTTGCATGCTCCAAACTGTATATATTCCGCACTTGTCATGCAAAATTGACAGATTTTCGCTGGGAAGTGACGGAGAAATTTCAGAGTTTAGGGAAAACGGAGCTCGGCTACGTGGTTATTCCCCTAACCGTGGCTGTTGGGACACCCTGCGCCGCGCTGGTGTACATTTGTACGGCCGTTTACTCACCCCAGATTGTGACGGGAATTAGGTCAAAGTGTGTCCCAAATGCCGGCAAATTTGGAAATCAAGGAATTTTCCAACCAACTTCAAATTTTGCATGCTCCAAACTGTATATATTCCGCACTTGTCATGCAAAATTGACAGATTTTCGCCTGGAAATGACGGAGAAATTTCAAAGTTTAGGGAAAACGGAGCTTGGCTATGTGGTTATTCCCCTAACCGTGGCTGTTGGGACACCCTGTGCTGCGCTGGTGTACATTTGTACGGCAGTTGACTCACCCCAGATTGTGACGGGAATTTGGTCAAAGTGTGTCCCAAATGCCGGCAAATTTGGAAATCAAGGAATTTTCCAACCAACTTCAAATTTTGCATGCTCCAAACTGTATATATTCCGCACTTGTCATGCAAAATTGACAGATTTTCGCTGGGAAATGACGGAGAAATTTCAGAGTTTAGGGAAAACGGAGCTCGGCTACGTGGTTATTCCCCTAACCGTGGCTGTTGGGACACCCTGCGCCGCGCTGGTGTACATTTGTACGGCCGTTGACTCACCCCAGATTGTGACGGGAATTAGGTCAAAGTGTGACCCAAATGCCGGCAAATTTGGAAATCAAGGAATTTTCCAACCAACTTCAAATTTTGCATGCTCCAAACTGTATTTATTCCGCACTTGTCATGCAAAATTGACAGATTTTCGCTGGGAAATGACGGAGAAATTTCAGAGTTTAGGGAAAACGGAGCTCGGCTAAGTGGTTATTCCCCTAACTGTGACTGTTGGGACGCCCTGCGCCGCGCTGGTGTACATTTGTACGGCCGTTGACTCACCCCAGATTGTGACGGGAATTAGGTCAAAGTGTGTCCCAAATGCCGGCAAATTTGGAAATCAAGGAATTTTCCAACCAACTTCAAATTGTGCATGCTCCAAACTGTATATATCCCGCACTTGTCATGCAAAATTGACAGATTTTCGCTGGGAAATGACGGAGAAATTTCAGAGTTTAGGGAAAACGGAGCTCGGCTACGTGGTTATTCCCCTAACCGTGGCTGTTGCGACACCCTGCGCCGCGCTGGTGTACATTTGTACGGCCGTTTACTCACCCCAGATTGTGACGGGAATTAGGTCAAAGTGTGTCCAAAATGCCGGCAAATTTGGAAATCAAGGAATTTTCCAACCAACTTCAAATTTTGCATGCTCCAAACTGTATATATTCCGCACTTGTCATGCAAAATTGACAGATTTTCGCCTGGAAATGACGGATAAATTTCAAAGTTTAGGGAAAACGGAGCTTGGCTATGTGGTTATTCCCCTAACCGTGGCTGTTGGGACACCCTGTGCTGCGCTGGTGTACATTTGTACGGCAGTTGACTCACCCCAGATTGTGACGGGAATTTGGTCAAAGTGTGTCCCAAATGCCGGCAAATTTGGAAATCAAGGAATTTTCCAACCAACTTCAAATTTTGCATGCTCCAAACTGTATATATTCCGCACTTGTCATGCAAAATTGACAGATTTTCGCTGGGAAATGACGGAGAAATTTCAGAGTTTAGGGAAAACGGAGCTCGGCTACGTGGTTATTCCCCTAACCGTGGCTGTTGGGACACCCTGCGCCGCGCTGGTGTACATTTGTACGGCCGTTGACTCACCCCAGATTGTGACGGGAATTAGGTCAAAGTGTGACCCAAATGCCGGCAAATTTGGAAATCAAGGAATTTTCCAACCAACTTCAAATTGTGCATGCTCAAAACTGTATATATTCCGCACTTGTCATGCAAAATTGACAGATTTTCGCTGGGAAATGACGGAGAAATTTCAGAGTTTAGGGAAAACGGAGCTCGGCTACGTGGTTATTCCCCTAACCGTGGCTGTTGGGACACCCTGTGCCGCGATGGTGTACATTTGTACGGCCGTTGACTCACCCCAGATTGTGACGGGAATTAGGTCAAAGTGTGTCCCAAATGCCGGCAAATTTGGAAATCAAGGAATTTTCCAACCAACTTCAAATTTTGCATGCTCCAAACTGTATATATTCCGCACTTGTCATGCAAAATTGACAGATTTTCGCTGGGAAGTGACGGAGAAATTTCAGAGTTTAGGGAAAACGGAGCTCGGCTACGTGGTTATTCCCCTAACCGTGGCTGTTGGGACACCCTGCGCCGCGCTGGTGTACATTTGTACGGCCGTTTACTCACCCCAGATTGTGACGGGAATTAGGTCAAAGTGTGTCCCAAATGCCGGCAAATTTGGAAATCAAGGAATTTTCCAACCAACTTCAAATTTTGCATGCTCCAAACTGTATATATTCCGCACTTGTCATGCAAAATTGACAGATTTTCGCCTGGAAATGACGGAGAAATTTCAGAGTTTAGGGAAAACGGAGCTCGGCTACGTGGTTATTCCCCTAACCGTGGCTGTTGCGACACCCTGCGCCGCGCTGGTGTACATTTGTACGGCCGTTTACTCACCCCAGATTGTGACGGGAATTAGGTCAAAGTGTGTCCAAAATGCCGGCAAATTTGGAAATCAAGGAATTTTCCAACCAACTTCAAATTTTGCATGCTCCAAACTGTATATATTCCGCACTTGTCATGCAAAATTGACAGATTTTCGCCTGGAAATGACGGATAAATTTCAAAGTTTAGGGAAAACGGAGCTTGGCTATGTGGTTATTCCCCTAACCGTGGCTGTTGGGACACCCTGTGCTGCGCTGGTGTACATTTGTACGGCAGTTGACTCACCCCAGATTGTGACGGGAATTTGGTCAAAGTGTGTCCCAAATGCCGGCAAATTTGGAAATCAAGGAATTTTCCAACCAACTTCAAATTTTGCATGCTCCAAACTGTATATATTCCGCACTTGTCATGCAAAATTGACAGATTTTCGCTGGGAAATGACGGAGAAATTTCAGAGTTTAGGGAAAACGGAGCTCGGCTACGTGGTTATTCCCCTAACCGTGGCTGTTGGGACACCCTGCGCCGCGCTGGTGTACATTTGTACGGCCGTTGACTCACCCCAGATTGTGACGGGAATTAGGTCAAAGTGTGACCCAAATGCCGGCAAATTTGGAAATCAAGGAATTTTCCAACCAACTTCAAATTGTGCATGCTCAAAACTGTATATATTCCGCACTTGTCATGCAAAATTGACAGATTTTCGCTGGGAAATGACGGAGAAATTTCAGAGTTTAGGGAAAACGGAGCTCGGCTACGTGGTTATTCCCCTAACCGTGGCTGTTGGGACACCCTGTGCCGCGATGGTGTACATTTGTACGGCCGTTGACTCACCCCAGATTGTGACGGGAATTAGGTCAAAGTGTGTCCCAAATGCCGGCAAATTTGGAAATCAAGGAATTTTCCAACCAACTTCAAATTTTGCATGCTCCAAACTGTATATATTCCGCACTTGTCATGCAAAATTGACAGATTTTCGCTGGGAAGTGACGGAGAAATTTCAGAGTTTAGGGAAAACGGAGCTCGGCTACGTGGTTATTCCCCTAACCGTGGCTGTTGGGACACCCTGCGCCGCGCTGGTGTACATTTGTACGGCCGTTGACTCACCCCAGATTGTGACGGGAATTAGGTCAAAGTGTGTCCCAAATGCCGGCAAATTTGGAAATCAAGGAATTTTCCAACCAACTTCAAATTTTGCATGCTCCAAACTGTATATATTCCGCACTTGTCATGCAAAATTGACAGATTTTCGCTGGGAAATGACGGAGAAATTTCAGAGTTTAGGGAAAACGGAGCTCGGCTACGTGGTTATTCCCCTAACCGTGGCTGTTGGGACACCCTGCGCCGCGCTGGTGTACATTTGTACGGCCGTTGACTCACCCCAGATTGTGACGGGAATTAGGTCAAAGTGTGTCCCAAATGCCGGCAAATTTGGAAATCAATTAATTTTCCAACCAACTTCAAATTTTGCATGCTCCAAACTGTATATATTCCGCACTTGTCATGCAAAATTGACAGATTTTCGCTGGGAAATGACGGAGAAATTTCAGAGTTTAGGGAAAACGGAGCTCGGCAACGTGGTTATTCCCCTAACCGTGGCTGTTGGTACACCCTGCGCCGCGCTGGTGTACATTTGTACGGCCGTTGACTCGCCCCAGATTGTGACGGGAATTAGGTCAAAGTGTGTCCCAAATGCCGGCAAATTTGGAAATCAAGGAATTTTCCAACCAACTTCAAATTTTGCATGCTCCAAACTGTATATATTCCGCACTTGTCATGCAAAATTGACAGATTTTCGCTGGGAAATGACGGATAAATTTTAGAGTTTAGGGAAAACGGAGCTCGGCTGCGTGGTTATTCTCCTAACCGTGGCTGTTGGGACACCCTGCGCCGCGCTGGTGTACATTTGTACGGCCGTTGACTCACCCCAGATTGTGACGGGAATAAGGTCAAAGTGTGTCCCAAATGCCGGCAAATTTGGAAATCAAGGAATTTTCCAACCAACTTCAAATTTTGCATGCTCCAAACTGTATATATTCCGCACTTGTCATGCAAAATTGACAGATTTTCGCTGGGAAATGACGGAGAAATTTCAGAGTTTAGGGAAAACGGAGCTCGGCTACGTGGTTATTCCCCTAACTGTGACTGTTGGGACGCCCTGCGCCGCGCTGGTGTACATTTGTACGGCCGTTGACTCACCCCAGATTGTGACGGGAATTAGGTCAAAGTGTGTCCCAAATGCCGGCAAATTTGGAAATCAAGGAATTTTCCAACCAACTTCAAATTGTGCATGCTCCAAACTGTATATATCCCGCACTTGTCATGCAAAATTGACAGATTTTCGCTGGGAAATGACGGAGAAATTTCAGAGTTTAGGGAAAACGGAGCTCGGCTACGTGGTTATTCCCCTAACCGTGGCTGTTGGGACACCCTGCGCCGCGCTGGTGTACATTTGTACGGCCGTTTACTCACCCTAGATTGTGACGGGAATTAGGTCAAAGTGTGTCCCAAATGCCGGCAAATTTGGAAATCAAGGAATTTTCCAACCAACTTCAAATTTTGCATGCTCCAAACTGTATATATTCCGCACTTGTCATGCAAAATTGACAGATTTTTGCTAGGAAATGACGGAGAAATTTCAGAGTTTAGGGAAAACGGAGCTCGGCTACGTAGTTATTCCCCTAACCGTGGCTGTTGGTACACCCTGCGCCGCGCTGGTGTACATTTGTACGGCCGTTGACTCGCCCCAGATTGTGACGGGAATTAGGTCAAAGTGTGTCCCAAATGCCGGCAAATTTGGAAATCAAGGAATTTTCCAACCAACTTCAAATTTTGCATGCTCCAAACTGTATATATTCCGCACTTGTCATGCAAAATTGACAGATTTTCGCTGGGAAATGACGGAGAAATTTCAGAGTTTAGGGAAAACGGAGCTCGGCTACGTGGTTATTCCCCTAACCGTGGCTGTTGGGACACCCTGCGCCGCGCTGGTGTACATTTGTACGGCCGTTGACTCACCCCAGATTGTGACGGGAATTAGGTCAAAGTGTGTCCCAAATGCCGGCAAATTTGGAAATCAAGGAATTTTCCAACCAACTTCAAATTTTGCATGCTCCAAACTGTATATATTCCGCACTTGTCATGCAAAATTGACAGATTTTCGCTGGGAAATGACGGAGAAATTTCAAAGTTTAGGGAAAACGGAGCTTGGCTATGTGGTTATTCCCCTAACCGTGGCTGTTGGGACACCCTGCGCTGCGCTGGTGTACATTTGTACGGCAGTTGACTCACCCCAGATTGTGACGGGAATTTGGTCAAAGTGTGTCCCAAATGCCGGCAAATTTGGAAATCAAGGAATTTTCCAACCAACTTCAAATTTTGCATGCTCCAAACTGTATATATTCCGCACTTGTCATGCAAAATTGACAGATTTTCGCTGGGAAATGACGGAGAAATTTCAGAGTTTAGGGAAAACGGAGCTCGGCTACGTGGTTATTCCCCTAACTGTGACTGTTGGGACGCCCTGCGCCGCGCAGGTGTACATTTGTACGGCCGTTGACTCACCCCAGATTGTGACGGGAATTAGGTCAAAGTGTGTCCCAAATGCCGGCAAATTTGGAAATCAAGGAATTTTCCAACCAACTTCAAATTGTGCATGCTCCAAACTGTATATATCCCGCACTTGTCATGCAAAATTGACAGATTTTCGCTGGGAAATGACGGAGAAATTTCAGAGTTTAGGGAAAACGGAGCTCGGCTACGTGGTTATTCCCCTAACCGTGGCTGTTGGGACACCCTGCGCCGCGCTGGTGTACATTTGTACGGCCGTTTACTCACCCCAGATTGTGACGGGAATTAGGTCAAAGTGTGTCCCAAATGCCGGCAAATTTGGAAATCAAGGAATTTTCCAACCAACTTCAAATTTTGCATGCTCCAAACTGTATATATTCCGCACTTGTCATGCAAAATTGACAGATTTTTGCTAGGAAATGACGGAGAAATTTCAGAGTTTAGGGAAAACGGAGCTCGGCTACGTAGTTATTCCCCTAACCGTGGCTGTTGGTACACCCTGCGCCGCGCTGGTGTACATTTGTACGGCCGTTGACTCGCCCCAGATTGTGACGGGAATTAGGTCAAAGTGTGTCCCAAATGCCGGCAAATTTGGAAATCAAGGAATTTTCCAACCAACTTCAAATTTTGCATGCTCCAAACTGTATATATTCCGCACTTGTCATGCAAAATTGACAGATTTTCGCTGGGAAATGACGGAGAAATTTCAGAGTTTAGGGAAAACGGAGCTCGGCTACGTGGTTATTCCCCTAACCGTGGCTGTTGGGACACCCTGCGCCGCGCTGGTGTACATTTGTACGGCCGTTGACTCACCCCAGATTGTGACGGGAATTAGGTCAAAGTGTGTCCCAAATGCCGGCAAATTTGGAAATCAAGGAATTTTCCAACCAACTTCAAATTTTGCATGCTCCAAACTGTATATATTCCGCACTTGTCATGCAAAATTGACAGATTTTCGCTGGGAAATGACGGAGAAATTTCAAAGTTTAGGGAAAACGGAGCTTGGCTATGTGGTTATTCCCCTAACCGTGGCTGTTGGGACACCCTGCGCTGCGCTGGTGTACATTTGTACGGCAGTTGACTCACCCCAGATTGTGACGGGAATTTGGTCAAAGTGTGTCCCAAATGCCGGCAAATTTGGAAATCAAGGAATTTTCCAACCAACTTCAAATTTTGCATGCTCCAAACTGTATATATTCCGCACTTGTCATGCAAAATTGACAGATTTTCGCTGGGAAATGACGGAGAAATTTCAGAGTTTAGGGAAAACGGAGCTCGGCTACGTGGTTATTCCCCTAACCGTGGCTGTTGGTACACCCTGCGCCGCGCTGGTGTACATTTGTACGGCCGTTGACTCGCCCCAGATTGTGACGGGAATTAGGTCAAAGTGTGTCCCAAATGCCGGCAAATTTGGAAATCAAGGAATTTTCCAACCAACTTCAAATTTTGCATGCTCCAAACTGTATATATTCCGCACTTGTCATGCAAAATTGACAGATTTTCGCTGGGAAATGACGGATAAATTTTAGAGTTTAGGGAAAACGGAGCTCGGCTGCGTGGTTATTCTCCTAACCGTGGCTGTTGGGACACCCTGCGCCGCGCTGGTGTACATTTGTACGGCCGTTGACTCACCCCAGATTGTGACGGGAATAAGGTCAAAGTGTGTCCCAAATGCCGGCAAATTTGGAAATCAAGGAATTTTCCAACCAACTTCAAATTTTGCATGCTCCAAACTGTATATATTCCGCACTTGTCATGCAAAATTGACAGATTTTCGCTGGGAAATGACGGAGAAATTTCAGAGTTTAGGGAAAACGGAGCTCGGCTACGTGGTTATTCCCCTAACTGTGACTGTTGGGACGCCCTGCGCCGCGCTGGTGTACATTTGTACGGCCGTTGACTCACCCCAGATTGTGACGGGAATTAGGTCAAAGTGTGTCCCAAATGCCGGCAAATTTGGAAATCAAGGAATTTTCCAACCAACTTCAAATTTTGCATGCTCCAAACTGTATATATTCCGCACTTGTCATGCAAAATTGACAGATTTTCGCTGGGAAATGACGGAGAAATTTCAGAGTTTAGGGAAAACGGAGCTCGGCTACGTGGTTATTCCCCTAACTGTGACTGTTGGGACGCCCTGCGCCGCGCTGGTGTACATTTGTACGGACGTTGACTCACCCCAGATTGTGACGGGAATTAGGTCAAAGTGTGTCCCAAATGCCGGCAAATTTGGAAATCAAGGAATTTTCCAACCAACTTCAAATTGTGCATGCTCCAAACTGTATATATCCCGCACTTGTCATGCAAAATTGACAGATTTTCGCTGGGAAATGACGGAGAAATTTCAGAGTTTAGGGAAAACGGAGCTCGGCTACGTGGTTATTCCCCTAACCGTGGCTGTTGGGACACCCTGCGCCGCGCTGGTGTACATTTGTACGGCCGTTTACTCACCCCAGATTGTGACGGGAATTAGGTCAAAGTGTGTCCCAAATGCCGGCAAATTTGGAAATCAAGGAATTTTCCAACCAACTTCAAATTTTGCATGCTCCAAACTGTATATATTCCGCACTTGTCATGCAAAATTGACAGATTTTCGCTGGGAAATGACGGAGAAATTTCAAAGTTTAGGGAAAACGGAGCTTGGCTATGTGGTTATTCCCCTAACCGTGGCTGTTGGGATACCCTGCGCTGCGCTGGTGTACATTTGTACGGCAGTTGACTCACCCCAGATTGTGACGGGAATTTGGTCAAAGTGTGTCCCAAATGCCGGCAAATTTGGAAATCAAGGAATTTTCCAACCAACTTCAAATTTTGCATGCTCCAAACTGTATATATTCCGCACTTGTCATGCAAAATTGACAGATTTTCGCTGGGAAATGACGGAGAAATTTCAGAGTTTAGGGAAAACGGAGCTCGGCTACGTGGTTATTCCCCTAACCGTGGCTGTTGGTACACCCTGCGCCGCGCTGGTGTACATTTGTACGGCCGTTGACTCGCCCCAGATTGTGACGGGAATTAGGTCAAAGTGTGTCCCAAATGCCGGCAAATTTGGAAATCAAGGAATTTTCCAACCAACTTCAAATTTTGCATGCTCCAAACTGTATATATTCCGCACTTGTCATGCAAAATTGACAGATTTTCGCTGGGAAATGACGGATAAATTTTAGAGTTTAGGGAAAACGGAGCTCGGCTGCGTGGTTATTCTCCTAACCGTGGCTGTTGGGACACCCTGCGCCGCGCTGGTGTACATTTGTACGGCCGTTGACTCACCCCAGATTGTGACGGGAATAAGGTCAAAGTGTGTCCCAAATGCCGGCAAATTTGGAAATCAAGGAATTTTCCAACCAACTTCAAATTTTGCATGCTCCAAACTGTATATATTCCGCACTTGTCATGCAAAATTGACAGATTTTCGCTGGGAAATGACGGAGAAATTTCAGAGTTTAGGGAAAACGGAGCTCGGCTACGTGGTTATTCCCCTAACTGTGACTGTTGGGACGCCCTGCGCCGCGCTGGTGTACATTTGTACGGCCGTTGACTCACCCCAGATTGTGACGGGAATTAGGTCAAAGTGTGTCCCAAATGCCGGCAAATTTGGAAATCAAGGAATTTTCCAACCAACTTCAAATTGTGCATGCTCCAAACTGTATATATCCCGCACTTGTCATGCAAAATTGACAGATTTTCGCTGGGAAATGACGGAGAAATTTCAGAGTTTAGGGAAAACGGAGCTCGGCTACGTGGTTATTCCCCTAACCGTGGCTGTTGGGACACCCTGCGCCGCGCTGGTGTACATTTGTACGGCCGTTTACTCACCCCAGATTGTGACGGGAATTAGGTCAAAGTGTGTCCCAAATGCCGGCAAATTTGGAAATCAAGGAATTTTCCAACCAACTTCAAATTTTGCATGCTCCAAACTGTATATATTCCGCACTTGTCATGCAAAATTGACAGATTTTTGCTAGGAAATGACGGAGAAATTTCAGAGTTTAGGGAAAACGGAGCTCGGCTACGTGGTTATTCCCCTAACCGTGGCTGTTGGGACACCCTGCGCTGCGCTGGTGTACATTTGTACGGCAGTTGACTCACCCCAGATTGTGACGGGAATTTGGTCAAAGTGTGTCCCAAATGCCGGCAAATTTGGAAATCAAGGAATTTTCCAACCAACTTCAAATTTTGCATGCTCCAAACTGTATATATTCCGCACTTGTCATGCAAAATTGACAGATTTTCGCTGGGAAATGACGGAGAAATTTCAGAGTTTAGGGAAAACGGAGCTCGGCTACGTGGTTATTCCCCTAACCGTGGCTGTTGGGACACCCTGCGCCGCGCTGGTGTACATTTGTACGGCCGTTGACTCACCCCAGATTGTGACGGGAATTAGGTCAAAGTGTGTCCCAAATGCCGGCAAATTTGGAAATCAAGGAATTTTCCAACCAACTTCAAATTTTGCATGCTCCAAACTGTATATATTCCGCACTTGTCATGCAAAATTGACAGATTTTCGCTGGGAAATGACGGAGAAATTTCAGAGTTTAGGGAAAACGGAGCTCGGCTACGTGGTTATTCCCCTAACCGTGGCTGTTGGGACACCCTGTGCCGCGATGGTGTACATTTGTACGGCCGTTGACTCACCCCAGATTGTGACGGGAATTAGGTCAAAGTGTGTCCCAAATGCCGGCAAATTTGGAAATCAAGGAATTTTCCAACCAACTTCAAATTTTGCATGCTCCAAACTGTATATATTCCGCACTTGTCATGCAAAATTGACAGATTTTCGCTGGGAAGTGACGGAGAAATTTCAGAGTTTAGGGAAAACGGAGCTCGGCTACGTGGTTATTCCCCTAACCGTGGCTGTTGGGACACCCTGCGCCGCGCTGGTGTACATTTGTACGGCCGTTGACTCACCCCAGATTGTGACGGGAATTAGGTCAAAGTGTGTCCCAAATGCCGGCAAATTTGGAAATCAAGGAATTTTCCAACCAACTTCAAATTTTGCATGCTCCAAACTGTATATATTCCGCACTTGACATGCAAAATTGACAGATTTTCGCTGGGAAATGACGGAGAAATTTCAGAGTTTAGGGAAAACGGAGCTCGGCTACGTGGTTATTCCCCTAACCGTGGCTGTTGGTACACCCTGCGCCGCGCTGGTGTACATTTGTACGGCCGTTGACTCGCCCCAGATTGTGACGGGAATTAGGTCAAAGTGTGTCCCAAATGCCGGCAAATTTGGAAATCAAGGAATTTTCCAACCAACTTCAAATTTTGCATGCTCCAAACTGTATATATTCCGCACTTGTCATGCAAAATTGACAGATTTTCGCTGGGAAATGACGGATAAATTTTAGAGTTTAGGGAAAACGGAGCTCGGCTGCGTGGTTATTCTCCTAACCGTGGCTGTTGGGACACCCTGCGCCGCGCTGGTGTACATTTGTACGGCCGTTGACTCACCCCAGATTGTGACGGGAATAAGGTCAAAGTGTGTCCCAAATGCCGGAAAATTTGGAAATCAAGGAATTTTCCAACCAACTTCAAATTTTGCATGCTCCAAACTGTATATATTCCGCACTTGTCATGCAAAATTGACAGATTTTCGCTGGGAAATGACGGAGAAATTTCAGAGTTTAGGGAAAACGGAGCTTGGCTATGTGGTTATTCCCCTAACCGTGGCTGTTGGGACACCCTGCGCTGCGCTGGTGTACATTTGTACGGCAGTTGACTCACCCCAGATTGTGACGGGAATTTGGTCAAAGTGTGTCCCAAATGCCGGCAAATTTGGAAATCAAGGAATTTTCCAACCAACTTCAAATTTTGCATGCTCCAAACTGTATATATTCCGCACTTGTCATGCAAAATTGACAGATTTTCGCTGGGAAATTACGGAGAAATTTCAGAGTTTAGGGAAAACGGAGCTCGGCTACGTGGTTATTCCCCTAACCGTGGCTGTTGGGACACCCTGCGCTGCGCTGGTGTACATTTGTACGGCAGTTGACTCACCCCAGATTGTGACGGGAATTTGGTCAAAGTGTGTCCCAAATGCCGGCAAATTTGGAAATCAAGGAATTTTCCAACCAACTTCAAATTTTGCATGCTCCAAACTGTATATATTCCGCACTTGTCATGCAAAATTGACAGATTTTCGCTGGGAAATGACGGAGAAATTTCAGAGTTTAGGGAAAACGGAGCTCGGCTACGTGGTTATTCCCCTAACCGTGGCTGTTGGGACACCCTGCGCCGCGCTGGTGTACATTTGTACGGCCGTTGACTCACCCCAGATTGTGACGGGAATTAGGTCAAAGTGTGTCCCAAATGCCGGCAAATTTGGAAATCAAGGAATTTTCCAACCAACTTCAAATTTTGCATGCTCCAAACTGTATATATTCCGCACTTGTCATGCAAAATTGACAGATTTTCGCTGGGAAATGACGGAGAAATTTCAGAGTTTAGGGAAAACGGAGCTCGGCTACGTGGTTATTCCCCTAACCGTGGCTGTTGGGACACCCTGTGCCGCGATGGTGTACATTTGTACGGCCGTTGACTCACCCCAGATTGTGACGGGAATTAGGTCAAAGTGTGTCCCAAATGCCGGCAAATTTGGAAATCAAGGAATTTTCTAACCAACTTCAAATTTTGCATGCTCCAAACTGTATATATTCCGCACTTGTCATGCAAAATTGACAGATTTTCGCTGGAAAGTGACGGAGAAATTTCAGAGTTTAGGGAAAACGGAGCTCGGCTACGTGGTTATTCCCCTAACCGTGGCTGTTGGGACACCCTGCGCCGCGCTGGTGTACATTTGTACGGCCGTTGACTCACCCCAGATTGTGACGGGAATTAGGTCAAAGTGTGTCCCAAATGCCGGCAAATTTGGAAATCAAGGAATTTTCCAACCAACTTCAAATTTTGCATGCTCCAAACTGTATATATTCCGCACTTGTCATGCAAAATTGACAGATTTTCGCTGGGAAATGACGGAGAAATTTCAGAGTTTAGGGAAAACGGAGCTCGGCTACGTGGTTATTCCCCTAACCGTGGCTGTTGGTACACCCTGCGCCGCGCTGGTGTACATTTGTACGGCCGTTGACTCGCCCCAGATTGTGACGGGAATTAGGTCAAAGTGTGTCCCAAATGCCGGCAAATTTGGAAATCAAGGAATTTTCCAACCAACTTCAAATTTTGCATGCTCCAAACTGTATATATTCCGCACTTGTCATGCAAAATTGACAGATTTTCGCTGGGAAATGACGGATAAATTTTAGAGTTTAGGGAAAACGGAGCTCGGCTGCGTGGTTATTCTCCTAACCGTGGCTGTTGGGACACCCTGCGCCGCGCTGGTGTACATTTGTACGGCCGTTGACTCACCCCAGATTGTGACGGGAATAAGGTCAAAGTGTGTCCCAAATGCCGGAAAATTTGGAAATCAAGGAATTTTCCAACCAACTTCAAATTTTGCATGCTCCAAACTGTATATATTCCGCACTTGTCATGCAAAATTGACAGATTTTCGATGGGAAATGACGGGAGAAATTCAGAGTTTAGGGAAAACGGAGCTTGGCTATGTGGTTATTCCCCTAACCGTGGCTGTTGGGACACCCCTGCGCTGCGCTGGTGTACATTTGTACGGCAGTTGACTCACCCCAGATTGTGACGGGAATTTGGTCAAAGTGTGTCCCAAATGCCGGCAAATTTGGAAATCAAGGAATTTCCAACCAACTTCAAATTTTGCATGCTCCAAACTGTATATATTCCGCACTTGTCATGCAAAATTGACAGATTTTCGCTGGGAAATGACGGAGAAATTTCAGAGTTTAGGGAAAACGGAGCTCGGCTACGTGGTTATTCCCCTAACCGTGGCTGTTGGTACACCCTGCGCCGCGCTGGTGTACATTTGTACGGCCGTTGACTCGCCCCAGATTGTGACGGGAATTAGGTCAAAGTGTGTCCCAAATGCCGGCAAATTTGGAAATCAAGGAATTTTCCAACCAACTTCAAATTTTGCATGCTCCAAACTGTATATATTCCGCACTTGTCATGCAAAATTGACAGATTTTCGCTGGGAAATGACGGATAAATTTTAGAGTTTAGGGAAAACGGAGCTCGGCTGCGTGGTTATTCTCCTAACCGTGGCTGTTGGGACACCCTGCGCCGCGCTGGTGTACATTTGTACGGCCGTTGACTCACCCCAGATTGTGACGGGAATAAGGTCAAAGTGTGTCCCAAATGCCGGAAAATTTGGAAATCAAGGAATTTTCCAACCAACTTCAAATTTTGCATGCTCCAAACTGTATATATTCCGCACTTGTCATGCAAAATTGACAGATTTTCGCTGGGAAATGACGGAGAAATTTCAGAGTTTAGGGAAAACGGAGCTCGGCTACGTGGTTATTCCCCTAACCGTGGCTGTTGGGACACCCTGCGCTGCGCTGGTGTACATTTGTACGGCAGTTGACTCACCCCAGATTGTGACGGGAATTTGGTCAAAGTGTGTCCCAAATGCCGGCAAATTTGGAAATCAAGGAATTTTCCAACCAACTTCAAATTTTGCATGCTCCAAACTGTATATATTCCGCACTTGTCATGCAAAATTGACAGATTTTCGCTGGGAAATGACGGAGAAATTTCAGAGTTTAGGGAAAACGGAGCTCGGCTACGTGGTTATTCCCCTAACAGTGGCTGTTGGGACACCCTGCGCCGCGCTGGTGTACATTTGTACGGCCGTTGACTCACCCCAGATTGTGACGGGAATTAGGTCAAAGTGTGTCCCAAATGCCGGCAAATTTGGAAATCAAGGAATTTTCCAACCAACTTCAAATTTTGCATGCTCCAAACTGTATATATTCCGCACTTGTCATGCAAAATTGACAGATTTTCGCTGGGAAATGACGGAGAAATTTCAGAGTTTAGGGAAAACGGAGCTCGGCTACGTGGTTATTCCCCTAACCGTGGCTGTTGGGACACCCTGTGCCGCGATGGTGTACATTTGTACGGCCGTTGACTCACCCCAGATTGTGACGGGAATTAGGTCAAAGTGTGTCCCAAATGCCGGCAAATTTGGAAATCAAGGAATTTTCTAACCAACTTCAAATTTTGCATGCTCCAAACTGTATATATTCCGCACTTGTCATGCAAAATTGACAGATTTTCGCTGGGAAATGACGGAGAAATTTCAGAGTTTAGGGAAAACGGAGCTCGGCTACGTGGTTATTCCCCTAACCGTGGCTGTTGGGACACCCTGCGCTGCGCTGGTGTACATTTGTACGGCAGTTGACTCACCCCAGATTGTGACGGGAATTTGGTCAAAGTGTGTCCCAAATGCCGGCAAATTTGGAAATCAAGGAATTTTCCAACCAACTTCAAATTTTGCATGCTCCAAACTGTATATATTCCGCACTTGTCATGCAAAATTGACAGATTTTCGCTGGGAAATGACGGAGAAATTTCAGAGTTTAGGGAAAACGGAGCTCGGCTACGTGGTTATTCCCCTAACAGTGGCTGTTGGGACACCCTGCGCCGCGCTGGTGTACATTTGTACGGCCGTTGACTCACCCCAGATTGTGACGGGAATTAGGTCAAAGTGTGTCCCAAATGCCGGCAAATTTGGAAATCAAGGAATTTTCCAACCAACTTCAAATTTTGCATGCTCCAAACTGTATATATTCCGCACTTGTCATGCAAAATTGACAGATTTTCGCTGGGAAATGACGGAGAAATTTCAGAGTTTAGGGAAAACGGAGCTCGGCTACGTGGTTATTCCCCTAACCGTGGCTGTTGGGACACCCTGTGCCGCGATGGTGTACATTTGTACGGCCGTTGACTCACCCCAGATTGTGACGGGAATTAGGTCAAAGTGTGTCCCAAATGCCGGCAAATTTGGAAATCAAGGAATTTTCTAACCAACTTCAAATTTTGCATGCTCCAAACTGTATATATTCCGCACTTGTCATGCAAAATTGACAGATTTTCGCTGGAAAGTGACGGAGAAATTTCAGAGTTTAGGGAAAACGGAGCTCGGCTACGTGGTTATTCCCCTAACCGTGGCTGTTGGGACACCCTGCGCCGCGCTGGTGTACATTTGTACGGCCGTTGACTCACCCCAGATTGTGACGGGAATTAGGTCAAAGTGTGTCCCAAATGCCGGCAAATTTGGAAATCAAGGAATTTTCCAACCAACTTCAAATTTTGCATGCTCCAAACTGTATATATTCCGCACTTGTCATGCAAAATTGACAGATTTTCGCTGGGAAATGACGGAGAAATTTCAGAGTTTAGGGAAAACGTGGTTATTCCCCTAACCGTGGCTGTTGGTACACCCTGCGCCGCGCTGGTGTACATTTGTACGGCCGTTGACTCGCCCCAGATTGTGACGGGAATTAGGTCAAAGTGTGTCCCAAATGCCGGCAAATTTCGAAATCAAGGAATTTTCCAACCAACTTCAAATTTTGCATGCTCCAAACTGTATATATTCCGCACTTGTCATGCAAAATTGACAGATTTTCGCTGGGAAATGACGGATAAATTTTAGAGTTTAGGGAAAACGGAGCTCGGCTGCGTGGTTATTCTCCTAACCGTGGCTGTTGGGACACCCTGCGCCGCGCTGGTGTACATTTGTACGGCCGTTGACTCACCCCAGATTGTGACGGGAATAAGGTCAAAGTGTGTCCCAAATGCCGGAAAATTTGGAAATCAAGGAATTTTCCAACCAACTTCAAATTTTGCATGCTCCAAACTGTATATATTCCGCACTTGTCATGCAAAATTGACAGATTTTCGCTGGGAAATGACGGAGAAATTTCAGAGTTTAGGGAAAACGGAGATTGGCTATGTGGTTATTCCCCTAACCGTGGCTGTTGGGACACCCTGCGCTGCGCTGGTGTACATTTGTACGGCAGTTGACTCAATCAATCAATCAAGTTGTCTGCCTCGCAAATGCCGTTGCACTGCTTAGAGGGGGAGTTTGCTTACGAACTCCCTAATCATCAAAACTCTCCGCTTCTCGCTGCTCGGTTGAATTGGTCGCGATCGAAGCCTGTGGATTTGACCGTTTGTTCGAGAAGGGTTCCGATGCGATTTCCGGACTGTTTATAGGAATCACAATTGAAAAGGAGCTGTTTTGTATGCCTGCTGTTCGGTTGTCTGATGGTGTGGGCAACAAATTTTTGTCTCTGCTTGTCGATAAACTCGGACAAGGGTGTCGACTTGCAGATGGCTAAGATTGAGTTGTTGGAGTGTTTGTATGCGAAGTTGGCGTCCAGCTCGTCGTACAGTTTATGGAGTTCAGACTTCAAAAGCTTTTTCCGGTCGATTTTTGAGAGTGTCGGGACGTTTTTGCGTTTGTGTCCGCCGCGCACCATTCGCCTGAGGAGGGAGGCGTGCGTAGAGTTCAGTTTTGTGATTTGGGCGGCGGTGAGTGTCCACGTCTGGCACGCGTAAGTCAAGCGTGCTCGAATGAATGAATTATAAAACATCATTCGGGTGCGCAAATTGATTTTGTGATTTTGGAGTAGTTGTTTGAGCGACTCGAACTTTGATTTCGTAGTTTGAACGCGCGCATCGACTTCAATATCTCCAGTAGCTGGTTGGTCAGATTGTAGCTGGCTGCCGAGGTATTTAAAAGTTTTGTTGTTTTTGATGTTGATGCCGTGGATTTGGAGGATAGACTCTGGGTACTCGGAGAGCTCGGGGTCGAGGTGGGCGTTCAGGATGACGGTTTCCGTTTTTGGCTCGGAAATGTGAAGGTCGTAGGTGTCAAAAATGTCCACAAGTAGGGCTATGCCGCGTTTGAGGTCCGCCTCATTTTCAAAACATAGCAAAATGTCATCCGCAAACGCGACCCATAGGAGATCTAGGGTGCCGGATGCCGGGTGTTCGCTTCGTTCCGTACGGTTCGTAGCACTGCCTGGTATTCGATACTTGAACTTAAAACCGGACAGTCCAGCGGCGGCCGCACGCTCCTCAAAAACGCGCATGACCCAATCCATAAGCAGGCAAAAATATGCCGGACTTTCTGGACCGCCTTGGCGTACGCCGGCCTGGGTCGGGAAGGTGTTGCTGGGCGGGTCAGATGAGAGGTGGGCAGCGGTGGCTGAATAAAGTGACTCGAGTACCTGCAGATTTTTTGTCGATTGATCTTGCGTCAATCGATTGCGAACTACTTGCCATAGCCAGCGCCTATTTATGGTATCAAATGCCGCTGTAAGATCAATAAATGCGGCGTAAATTTTGCGACGCATTCGGGAACTGATGATGTGGGCAGCCTTTGCAGTCAGTATGGCGTCTTGCGTGCCACGAGCGCGTCGAAAGCCTTGCTGGGGCTCAGAAAGTTGCGCCTCGTACCAACCTGACTGGCGTGACAAAATTATGCAGACTGTAATTTTGCACAATGAGCTCGATATGGACAATCCCCGGTATTTTTTCGGATCCTTTTTTGAGCCTTTTTGTTTCCACAAACATGACAATCGTGACACTCCCCATTTTGACGGAACGTAGGATGAAGTCCATACCGTTTCCAAGATACTCAACAGTTCGTTCAAGAATACGTCGGATTCACACGCGTGCTTCAGGAGCTCGGGGTTGAGGTCGTTTGCCGCGCGATTGTTTTTCAGGCGTTTGAGGTTGGCCTTTAGCTCGTCACGTGATGGTGGGCTGTTGTCGATGTTGTTTTCGGCCGAGATGGTGATAAGCGATTGCATGAATTTGGGCGGGTCCGAATAGAGGGAGGGCGGGTCAGGCTTGGTGGTGTCGCACGTGAAATGCTGTTCAAAGTGTTGACGGAGTAGGGTTGGGTCGCAGCCGGAGTTGGGGATCTCTTTGAGCGTGGACTCCTGTTGTTTCGCCCGGCGGAATGCGCGTTCAATGTTCCTGGCTTCGGCTTGCGTGTTGATGACAGCTGCTTCGGCAGCGAAATGTTGGTTTTTGAGTTTTTGGAGTGTCTTTTTTATGGTTTTTGATAATTTGGCGTAGTTTGGGTGTGACCGGCCGAGTTTATCGCGTTGTTGGAGGAGAGCAATAATTTCGGGATCATCACGCCACGGGATGCGCGTCGCCGCCTTGTCAATGGGTGGGAGGCAAGCGGTGGCCGCGTCTCGGAGTGCTCCTATGAGGTTGTCACAGCGGGCGTCAACGTCACGTGGGGGATTAGTGGCGTTGGCGTTCGTGATGGCCTCGGACACCTTCGTAGCGTACTGTGGGCAGGTACGGAGGTCTTGTACTCGCCTAGATTTGAGGGGGTCCGGTTTGGGCCATTTTATACGGTGGTGCAGGCGGTCGGACTTCCGTAATGGTTGTCTAATTGTCAAAACCAGCAAACGATGGTCAGACATGAAGTTGTAGGAGTTGCGGACCCGGCAATTGGTGCACCACGACGAGAGGAGCGAGCTAGTCAGAGCGTAGTCCAGCGTCTTCTTGTCGCGCCCGTTGTTGGAGTGCCAGGTTATGGCGTGGGTCGGTCTGCGTCGCCAGAAACTGTTCATGATGGCCAGGTTTTGGCTACGGGCCAAGTCGAGCAGTCTGTCACCATTATTGTTTGCTGTATGACCTTCTCGGAGGGTGGTGTTGCCCTTGAATCTAGTGAAAGTGCTCGCCGCTGTGGACGTTGCGTTGAAGTCTCCCAGGAGGAGGAGGTGAGACTTCTGCGGTTTGGACTTCAACATTTTACGGAGATTGGTGTACAAGCGGTCTTTGTTGGCTTGTTCGGCTTCCTCGGTATACATGTACACACACACTACGTCGTAGCGTATGCCACGGACCAGGATGGTTGCTGCTAGCAGTCGCGGGCTGACGAAATCGATGTCTTCAACATGCGTGCTCTGGTCGGAGTGTACAAGGAGGCCGACGCCTGCGAGACTTTCGGAGTGGGGGGTTTTGGCATATCCCTTCCAATGAAATTCGAAATTGACCTTTTTGCCTATGCAATTAGTGGTTTCGACCATTTTCGAGCCCTGGCCTTTGCGCTTGGTCTCTTGTAATGCAATGATGGTGAGGCCGGCTCGGGCAGCTTGACGGGCACATTCTTGAAGTCGGTAGTCTTCTCGAACTGTGCTAACGTTGATAGTACCCACCCGAACTTGTTGGAACTGTCGGAGCGGTGGAGGCCTTTTTGCCTTGTTGAGTTTTGTCATGCTGCGGGTATAATTGTACAGTTTGTGCACCTATTGACAGTCTTTAAACAGTTTTGAAGAGTTTTGATTAATCTCTGCAGTTTTTACCTGGTTGTTGCATAATTCCAGAACAACGTATACGTGTTAGCTTGAGCTTTCTAGGGGGCGGGTGTCGGCTAAGTATTGCTCAAGAACCCTATAGAGGGCGCCGTCCAGACCGATTGTGATGACTTGCTTGGGGTTGGTTGGTCTCGTAGCAAGTCCTTGTATACGTTGATGCCCCCCAACACCATCGCGGCACAGGGTGTCCCAACAGCCACGGTTAGGGGAATAACCACGTAGCCGAGCTCCGTTTTCCCTAAACTCTGATTGTGACGGGAATTTGGTCAAAGTGTGTCCCAAATGCCGGCAAATTTGGAAATCAAGGAATTTTCCAACCAACTTCAAATTTTGCATGCTCCAAACTGTATATATTCCGCACTTGTCATGCAAAATTGACAGATTTTCGCTGGGAAATGACGGAGAAATTTCAGAGTTTAGGGAAAACGGAGCTCGGCTACGTGGTTATTCCCCTAACCGTGGCTGTTGGGACACCCTGCGCCGCGCTGGTGTACATTTGTACGGCCGTTGACTCACCCCAGATTGTGACGGGAATTAGGTCAAAGTGTGTCCCAAATGCCGGCAAATTTGGAAATCAAGGAATTTTCCAACCAACTTCAAATTTTGCATGCTCCAAACTGTATATATTCCGCACTTGTCATGCAAAATTGACAGATTTTCGCTGGGAAATGACGGAGAAATTTCAGAGTTTAGGGAAAACGGAGCTCGGCTACGTGGTTATTCCCCTAACCGTGGCTGTTGGGACACCCTGTGCCGCGATGGTGTACATTTGTACGGCCGTTGACTCACCCCAGATTGTGACGGGAATTAGGTCAAAGTGTGTCCCAAATGCCGGCAAATTTGGAAATCAAGGAATTTTCCAACCAACTTCAAATTTTGCATGCTCCAAACTCTATATATTCCGCACTTGTCATGCAAAATTGACAGATTTTCGCTGGGAAGTGACGGAGAAATTTCAGAGTTTAGGGAAAACGGAGCTCGGCTACGTGGTTATTCCCCTAACCGTGGCTGTTGGGACACCCTGCGCCGCGCTGGTGTACATTTGTACGGCTGTTGACTCACCCCAGATTGTGACGGGAATTAGGTCAAAGTGTGTCCCAAATGCCGGCAAATTTGGAAATCAAGGAATTTTCCAACCAACTTCAAATTTTGCATGCTCCAAACTGTATATATTCCGAACTTGTCATGCAAAATTGACAGATTTTCGCTGGGAAATGACGGAGAAATTTCAGAGTTTAGGGAAAACGGAGCTCGGCTACGTGGTTATTCCCCTAACCGTGGCTGTTGGTACACCCTGCGCCGCGCTGGTGAACATTTGTACGGCCGTTGACTCGCCCCAGATTGTGACGGGAATTAGGTCAAAGTGTGTCCCAAATGCCGGCAAATTTGGAAATCAAGGAATTTTCCAACCAACTTCAAATTTTGCATGCTCCAAACTGTATATATTCCGCACTTGTCATGCAAAATTGACAGATTTTCGCTGGGAAATGACGGAGAAATTTCAGAGTTTAGGGAAAACGGAGCTCGGCTACGTGGTTATTCCCCTAACCGTGGCTGTTGGGACACCCTGCGCCGCGCTGGTGTACATTTGTACGGCTGTTGACTCACCCCAGATTGTGACGGGAATTAGGTCAAAGTGTGTCCCAAATGCCGGCAAATTTGGAAATCAAGGAATTTTCCAACCAACTTCAAATTTTGCATGCTCCAAACTGTATATATTCCGCACTTGTCATGCAAAATTGACAGATTTTCGCTGGGAAATGACGGAGAAATTTCAGAGTTTAGGGAAAACGGAGCTCGGCTACGTGGTTATTCCCCTAACCGTGGCTGTTGGTACACCCTGCGCCGCGCTGGTGTACATTTGTACGGCCGTTGACTCGCCCCAGATTGTGACGGGAATTAGGTCAAAGTGTGTCCCAAATGCCGGCAAATTTGGAAATCAAGGAATTTTCCAACCAACTTCAAATTTTGCATGCTCCAAACTGTATATATTCCGCACTTGTCATGCAAAATTGACAGATTTTCGCTGGGAAGTGACGGAGAAATTTCAGAGTTTAGGGACAACGGAGCTCGGCTACGTGGTTATTCCCCTAACCGTGGCTGTTGGGACACCCTGCGCCGCGCTGGTGTACATTTGTACGGCTGTTGACTCACCCCAGATTGTGACGGGAATTAGGTCAAAGTGTGTCCCAAATGCCGGCAAATTTGGAAATCAAGGAATTCTCCAACCAACTTCAAATTTTGCATGCTCCAAACTGTATATATTCCGCACTTGTCATGCAAAATTGACAGATTTTCGCTGGGAAATGACGGAGAAATTTCAGAGTTTAGGGAAAACGGAGCTCGGCTACGTGGTTATTCCCCTAACCGTGGCTGTTGGTACACCCTGCGCCGCGCTGGTGTACATTTGTACGGCCGTTGACTCGCCCCAGATTGTGACGGGAATTAGGTCAAAGTGTGTCCCAAATGCCGGCAAATTTGGAAATCAAGGAATTTTCCAACCAACTTCAAATTTTGCATTCTCCAAACTGTATATATTCCGCACTTGTCATGCAAAATTGACAGATTTTCGCTGGGAAATGACGGAGAAATTTCAGAGTTTAGGGGAAACGGAGCTCGGCTACGTGGTTATTCCCCTAACCGTGGCTGTTGGGACACCCTGTGCCGCGATGGTGTACATTTGTACGGCCGTTGACTCACCCCAGATTGTGACGGGAATTAGGTCAAAGTGTATCCCAAATGCCGGCAAATTTGGAAATCAAGGAATTTTCCAACCAACTTCAAATTTTGCATGCTCCAAACTGTATATATTCCGCACTTGTCATGCAAAATTGACAGATTTTCGCTGGGAAGTGACGGAGAAATTTCAGAGTTTAGGGAAAACGGAGCTCGGCTACGTGGTTATTCCCCTAACCGTGGCTGTTGGGACACCCTGCGCCGCGCTGGTGTACATTTGTACGGCCGTTGACTCACCCCAGATTGTGACGGGAATTAGGTCAAAGTGTGTCCCAAATGCCGGCAAATTTGGAAATCAAGGAATTTTCCAACCAACTTCAAATTTTGCATGCTCCAAACTGTATATATTCCGCCCTTGTCATGCAAAATTGACAGATTTTCGCTGGGAAATGACGGAGAAATTTCAGAGTTTAGGGAAAACGGAGCTCGGCTACGTGGTTATTCCCCTAACCGTGGCTGTTGGGACACCCTGTGCCGCGATGGTGTACATTTGTACGGCCGTTGACTCACCCCAGATTGTGACGGGAATTAGGTCAAAGTGTATCCCAAATGCCGGCAAATTTGGAAATCAAGGAATTTTCCAACCAACTTCAAATTTTGCATGCTCCAAACTGTATATATTCCGCACTTGTCATGCAAAATTGACAGATTTTCGCTGGGAAGTGACGGAGAAATTTCAGAGTTTAGGGAAAACGGAGCTCGGCTACGTGGTTATTCCCCTAACCGTGGCTGTTGGGACACCCTGCGCCGCGCTGGTGTACATTTGTACGGCCGTTGACTCACCCCAGATTGTGACGGGAATTAGGTCAAAGTGTGTCCCAAATGCCGGCAAATTTGGAAATCAAGGAATTTTCCAACCAACTTCAAATTTTGCATGCTCCAAACTGTATATATTCCGCCCTTGTCATGCAAAATTGACAGATTTTCGCTGGGAAATGACGGAGAAATTTCAGAGTTTAGGGAAAACGGAGCTCGGCTACGTGGTTATTCCCCTAACCGTGGCTGTTGGGACACCCTGTGCCGCGATGGTGTACATTTGTACGGCCGTTGACTCACCCCAGATTGTGACGGGAATTAGGTCAAAGTGTATCCCAAATGCCGGCAAATTTGGAAATCAAGGAATTTTCCAACCAACTTCAAATTTTGCATGCTCCAAACTGTATATATTCCGCACTTGTCATGCAAAATTGACAGATTTTCGCTGGGAAGTGACGGAGAAATTTCAGAGTTTAGGGAAAACGGAGCTCGGCTACGTGGTTATTCCCCTAACCGTGGCTGTTGGGACACCCTGCGCCGCGCTGGTGTACATTTGTACGGCCGTTGACTCGCCCCAGATTGTGACGGGAATTAGGTCAAAGTGTGTCCCAAATGCCGGCAAATTTGGAAATCAAGGAATTTTCCAACCAACTTCAAATTTTGCATGCTCCAAACTGTATATATTCCGCACTTGTCATGCAAAATTGACAGATTTTCGCTGGGAAATGACGGATAAATGTTAGAGTTTAGGGAAAACGGAGCTCGGCTGCGTGGTTATTCTCCTAACCGTGGCTGTTGGGACACCCTGCGCCGCGCTGGTGTACATTTGTACGGCCGTTGACTCACCCCAGATTGTGACGGGAATAAGGTCAAAGTGTGTCCCAAATGCCGGAAAATTTGGAAATCAAGGAATTTTCCAACCAACTTCAAATTTTGCATGCTCCAAACTGTATATATTCCGCACTTGTCATGCAAAATTGACAGATTTTCGCTGGGAAATGACGGAGAAATTTCAGAGTTTAGGGAAAACGGAGCTTGGCTATGTGGTTATTCCCCTAACCGTGGCTGTTGGGACACCCTGCGCTGCGCTGGTGTACATTTGTACGGCAGTTGACTCACCCCAGATTGTGACGGGAATTTGGTCAAAGTGTGTCCCAAATGCCGGCAAATTTGGAAATCAAGGAATTTTCCAACCAACTTCAAATTTTGCATGCTCCAAACTGTATATATTCCGCACTTGTCATGCAAAATTGACAGATTTTCGCTGGGAAATGACGGAGAAATTTCAGAGTTTAGGGAAAACGGAGCTCGGCTACGTGGTTATTCCCCTAACCGTGGCTGTTGGGACACCCTGCGCCGCGCTGGTGTACATTTGTACGGCCGTTGACTCACCCCAGATTGTGACGGGAATTAGGTCAAAGTGTGTCCCAAATGCCGGCAAATTTGGAAATCAAGGAATTTTCCAACCAACTTCAAATTTTGCGCTCCAAACTGTATATATTCCGCACTTGTCATGCAAAATTGACAGATTTTCGCTGGGAAATGACGGAGAAATTTCAGAGTTTAGGGAAAACGGAGCTCGGCTACGTGGTTATTCCCCTAACCGTGGCTGTTGGGACACCCTGCGCCGCGCTGGTGTACATTTGTACGGCCGTTGACTCACCCCAGATTGTGACGGGAATTAGGTCAAAGTGTGTCCCAAATGCCCGGCAAATTTGGAATCAAGGAATTTTCCAACCAACTTCAAATTTTGCATGCTCCAAACTGTATATATTCCGCACTTGTCATGCAAAATTGACAGATTTTCGCTGGGAAATGACGGAGAAATTTCAGAGTTTAGGGAAAACGGAGCTCGGCTACGTGGTTATTCCCCTAACCGTGGCTGTTGGGACACCCCTGTGCCGCGATGGTGTACATTTGTACGGCCGTTGACTCACCCCAGATTGTGACGGGAATTAGGTCAAAGTGTGTCCCAAATGCCGGCAAATTTGGAAATCAAGGAATTTTCCAACCAACTTCAAATTTTGCATGCTCCAAACTGTATATATTCCGCACTTGTCATGCAAAATTGACAGATTTTCGCTGGGAAGTGACGGAGAAATTTCAGAGTTTAGGGAAAAACGGAGCTCGGCTACGTGGTTATTCCCCTAACCGTGGCTGGTTGGGACACCCTGCGCCGCGCTGGTGTACATTTGTACGGCTGTTGACTCACCCCAGATTGTGACGGGAATTAGGTCAAAGTGTGTCCCAAATGCCGGCAAATTTGGAATCAAGGAATTTTCCAACCAACTTCAAATTTTGCATGCTCCAAACTGTATATATTCCGCACTTGTCATGCAAAATTGACAGATTTTCGCTGGGAAATGACGGAGAAATTTCAGAGTTTAGGGAAAACGGAGCTCGGCTACGTGGTTATTCCCCTAACCGTGGCTGTTGGTACACCCTGCGCCGCGCTGGTGTACATTTGTACGGCCGTTGACTCGCCCCAGATTGTGACGGGAATTAGGTCAAAGTGTGTCCCAAATGCCGGCAAATTTGGAAATCAAGGAATTTTCCAACCAACTTCAAATTTTGCATGCTCCAAACTGTATATATTCCGCACTTGTCATGCAAAATTGACAGATTTTCGCTGGGAAATGACGGAGAAATTTCAGAGTTTAGGGAAAACGGAGCTCGGCTACGTGGTTATTCCCCTAACCGTGGCTGTTGGGACACCCTGCTGCCGCGATGGTGTACATTTGTACGGCCGTTGACTCACCCCAGATTGTGACGGGAATTAGGTCAAAGTGTGTCCCAAAATGCCGGCAAATTTGGAAATCAAGGAATTTTCAACCAACTTCAAATTTTGCATGCTCCAAAACTGTATATATTCCGCACTTGTCATGCAAAATTGACAGATTTTCGCTGGGAAATGACGGAGAAATTTCAGAGTTTAGGGAAAACGGAGCTCGGCTACGTGGTTATTTCCCTAACCGTGGCTGTTGGGACACCCTGCGCCGCGCTGGTGTACATTTGTACGGCCGTTGACTCACCCCAGATTGTGACGGGAATTAGGTCAAAGTGTGTCCCAAATGCCGGCAAATTTGGAAATCAAGGAATTTCCAACCAACTTCAAATTTTGCATGCTCCAAACTGTATATATTCCGCACTTGTTCATGCAAAATTGACAGATTTTCGCTGGGAAATGACGGAGAAATTTCAGAGTTTAGGGAAAACGGAGCTCGGCTACGTGGTTATTCCCCTAACCGTGGCTGTTGGGGACACCCTGCGCCGCGCTGGTGTACATTTGTACGGCCGTTGACTCACCCCAGATTGTGACGGGAATTAGGTCAAAGTGTGTACCAAATGCCGGCAAATTTGGAAATCAAGGAATTTTCCAACCAACTTCAAATTTTGCATGCTCCAAACTGTATATATTCCGCACTTGTCATGCAAAATTGACAGATTTTCGCTGGGAAGTGACGGAGAAATTTCAGAGTTTAGGGAAAACGGAGCTCGGCTACGTGGTTATTCCCCTAACCGTGGCTGTTGGGACACCCTGCGCCGCGCTGGTGTACATTTGTACGGCCGTTGACTCACCCCAGATTGTGACGGGAATTAGGTCAAAGTGTGTACCAAATGCCGGCAAATTTGGAAATCAAGGAATTTTCAACCAACTTCAAATTTTGCATGCTCCAAACTGTATATATTCCGCACTTGTCATGCAAAATTGACAGATTTTCGCTGGGAAGTGACGGAGAAATTTCAGAGTTTAGGAAAACGGAGCTCGGCTACGTGGTTATTCCCCTAAACGTGGCTGTTGGGACACCCTGCGCCGCGCTGGTGTACATTTGTACTGCCGTTGACTCACCCCAGATTGTGACGGGAATTAGGTCAAAGTGTGTCCAAATGCCGGCAAATTTGGAAATCAAGGAATTTTCCAACCAACTTCAAATTTTGCATGCTCCAAACTGTATATATTCCGCACTTGTCATGCAAAATTGACAGATTTTCGCTGGGAAATGACGGAGAAATTTCAGAGTTTAGGGAAAACGGAGCTCGGCTACGTGGTTTATTCCCCTAACCGTGGCTGTTGGGACACCCTGCGCCGCGCTGGTGTACATTTGTACGGCCGTTGACTCACCCCAGATTGTGACGGGAATTAGGTCAAAGTGTGTCCCAAATGCCGGCAAATTTGGAAATCAAGGAATTTTCCAACCAACTTCAAATTTTGCATGCTCCAAACTGTATATATTCCGCATTTGTCATGCAAAATTGACAGATTTTCGCTGGGAAATGACGGAGAAATTTCAGAGTTTAGGGAAAACGGAGCTCGGCTACGTGGTTATTCCCCTAACCGTGGCTGTTGGGACACCCTGCGCCGCGCTGGTGTACATTTGTACGGCCGTTGACTCACCCCAGATTGTGACGGGAATTAGGTCAAAGTGTGTCCCAAATGCCGGCAAATTTGGAAATCAAGGAATTTTCCAACCAACTTCAAATTTTGCATGCTCCAAACTGTATATATTCCGCACTTGTCATGCAAAATTGACAGATTTTCGCTGGGAAATGACGGAGAAATTTCAGAGTTTAGGGAAAACGGAGCTCGGCTACGTGGTTATTCCCCTAACCGTGGCTGTTGGGACACCCTGCGCCGCGCTGGTGTACATTTGTACGGCCGTTCACTCACCCCAGATTGTGACGGGAATTAGGTCAAAGTGTGTCCCAAATGCCGGCAAATTTGGAAATCAAGGAATTTTCCAACCAACTTCAAATTTTGCATGCTCCAAACTGTATATATTCCGCACTTGTCATGCAAAATTACAGATTTTCGCTGGGAAATGACGGAGAAATTTCAGAGTTTAGGGAAAACGGAGCTCGGCTACGTGGTTATTCCCCTAACCGTGGCTGTTGGGACACCCTGCGCCGCGCTGGTGTATATTTGTACGGCCGTTGACTCACCCCAGATTGTGACGGAATTAGGTCAAAGTGTGTCCCAAATGCCGGAAAATTTGGAAATCAAGGAATTTTCCAACCAACTTCAAATTTTGCATGCTCCAAACTGTATATATTCCGGCACTTGTCATGCAAAATTGACAGATTTTCGCTGGGAAATGACGGAGAAATTGCAGAGTTTAGGGAAAACGGAGCTCGGCTACGTGGTTATTCCCTAACCGTGGCTGTTGGGACACCCTGCGCCGCGCTGGTGTACATTTTGTACGGCCGTTGACTCACCCCAGATTGTGACGGGAATTAGGTCAAAGTGTGTCCCAAATGCCGGCAAATTTGGAAATCAAGGAATTTTCCAACCAACTTCAAATTTTGCATGCTCCAAACTGTATATATTCCGCACTTGTCATGCAAAATTGACAGATTTTCGCTGGGAAATGACGGAGAAATGTCAGAGTTTAGGGAAAACGGAGCTCGGCTACGTGGTTATTCCCCTAACCGTGGCT
Source organism: Henricia sp. BOLD:AAB3569 (assembly GCA_037783545.1). NCBI lineage: Eukaryota > Metazoa > Echinodermata > Asteroidea > Spinulosida > Echinasteridae > Henricia > Henricia sp. BOLD:AAB3569. Next base: position 50,867 of record JBBELK010000436.1, read on the forward strand.
GTTGGGACACCCTGCGCCGCGCTGGTGTACATTTGTACGGCCGTTGACTCACCCCAGATTGTGACGGGAATTAGGTCAAAGTGTGTACCAAATGCCGGCAAATTTGGAAATCAAGGAATTTTCCAACCAACTTCAAATTTTGCATGCTCCAAACTGTATATATTCCGCACTTGTCATGCAAAATTGACAGATTTTCGCTGGGAAGTGACGGAGAAATTTCAGAGTTTAGGGAAAACGGAGCTCGGCTACGTGGTTATTCCCCTAACCGTGGCTGTTGGGACACCCTGCGCCGCGCTGGTGTACATTTGTACGGCCGTTGACTCACCCCAGATTGTGACGGGAATTAGGTCAAAGTGTGTCCCAAAGGCCGGCAAATTTGGAAATCAAGGAATTTTCCAACCAACTTCAAATTTTGCATGCTCCAAACTGTATATATTCCGCACTTGTCATGCAAAATTGACAGATTTTCGCTGGGAAATGACGGAGAAATTTCAGAGTTTAGGGAAAACGGAGCTCGGCTACGTGGTTATTCCCCTAACCGTGGCTGTTGGGACACCCCTGCGCCGCGCTGGTGTACATTTGTACGGCCGTTGACTCACCCCAGATTGTGACGGGAATTAGGTCAAAGTGTGTACCAAATGCCGGCAAATTTGGAAATCAAGGAATTTTCCAACCAACTTCAAATTTTGCATGCTCCAAACTGTATATATTCCGCACTTGTCGTGCAAAATTGACAGATTTTCGCTGGGAAGTGACGGAGAAATTTCAGAGTTTAGGGAAAACGGAGCTCGGCTGCGTGGTTATTCCCCTAACCGTGGCTGTTGGGACACCCTGCGCCGCGCTGGTGTACATTTGTACTGCCGTTGACTCACCCCAGATTGTGACGGGAATTAGGTCAAAGTGTGTCCCAAATGCCGGCAAATTTGGAAATCAAGGAATTTTCCAACCAACTTCAAATTTTGCATGCTCCAAACTGTAAATATTCCGCACTTGTCATGCAAAATTGACAGATTTTCGCTGGGAAATGACGGAGAAATTTCAGAGTTTAGGGAAAACGGAGCTCGGCTACGTGTTTATTCCCCTAACCGTGGCTGTTGGGACACCCTGCGCCGCGCTGGTGTACATTTGTACGGCCGTTGACTCACCCCAGATTGTGACGGGAATTAGGTCAAAGTGTGTCCCAAATGCCGGCAAATTTGGAAATCAAGGAATTTTCCAACCAACTTCAAATTTTGCATGCTCCAAACTGTATATATTCCGCATTTGTCATGCAAAATTGACAGATTTTCGCTGGGAAATGACGGAGAAATTTCAGAGTTTAGGGAAAACGGAGCTCGGCTACGTGGTTATTCCCCTAACCGTGGCTGTTGGGACACCCTGCGCCGCGCTGGTGTACATTTGTACGGCCGTTGACTCACCCCAGATTGTGACGGGAATTAGGTCAAAGTGTGTCCCAAATGCCGGCAAATTTGGAAATCAAGGAATTTTCCAACCAACTTCAAATTTTGCATGCTCCAAACTGTATATATTCCGCACTTGTCATGCAAAATTGACAGATTTTCGCTGGGAAATGACGGAGAAATTTCAGAGTTTAGGGAAAACGGAGCTCGGCTACGTGGTTATTCCCCTAACCGTGGCTGTTGGGACACCCTGCGCCGCGCTGGTGTACATTTGTACGGCCGTTGACTCACCCCAGATTGTGACGGGAATTAGGTCAAAGTGTGTCCCAAATGCCGGCAAATTTGGAAATCAAGGAATTTTCCAACCAACTTCAAATTTTGCATGCTCCAAACTGTATATATTCCGCACTTGTCATGCAAAATTTACAGATTTTCGCTGGGAAATGACGGAGAAATTTCAGAGTTTAGGAAAAACGGAGCTCGGCTACGTGGTTATTCCCCTAACCGTGGCTGTTGGGACACCCTGCGCCGCGCTGGTGTACATTTGTACGGCCGTTGACTCACCCCAGATTGTGACGGGAATTAGGTCAAAGTGTGTCCCAAATGCCGGAAAATTTGGAAATCAAGGAATTTTCCAACCAACTTCAAATTTTGCATGCTCCAAACTGTATATATTCCGCACTTGTCATGCAAAATTGACAGATTTTCGCTGGGAAATGACGGAGAAATTGCAGAGTTTAGGGAAAACGGAGCTCGGCTACGTGGTTATTCCCCTAACCGTGGCTGTTGGGACACCCTGCGCCGCGCTGGTGTACATTTGTACGGCCGTTGACTCACCCCAGATTGTGACGGGAATTAGGTCAAAGTGTGTCCCAAATGCCGGCAAATTTGGAAATCAAGGAATTTTCCAACCAACTTCAAATTTTGCATGCTCCAAACTGTATATATTCCGCACTTGTCATGCAAAATTGACAGATTTTCGCTGGGAAATGACGGAGAAATTTCAGAGTTTAGGGAAAACGGAGCTCGGCTACGTGGTTATTCCCCTAACCGTGGCTGTTGGGACACCCTGCGCCGCGCTGGTGTACATTTGTACGGCCGTTGACTCACGCCCAGATTGTGACGGGAATTAGGTCAAAGTGTGTCCCAAATGCCGGCAAATTTGGAAATCAAGGAATTTTCCAACCAACTTCAAATTTTGCATGCTCCAAACTGTATATATTCCGCACTTGTCATGCAAAATTGACAGATTTTCGCTGGGAAATGACGGAGAAATTTCAGAGTTTAGGGAAAACGGAGCTCGGCTACGTGGTTATTCCCCTAACCGTGGCTGTTGGGACACCCTGCGCCGCGCTGGTGTACATTTGTACGGCCGTTGACTCACCCCAGATTGTGACGGGAATTAGGTCAAAGTGTGTCCCAAATGCCGGCAAATTTGGAAATCAAGGAATTTTCCAACCAACTTCGAATTTTGCTTGCTCCAAACTGTATATATTCCGCACTTGTCATGCAAAATTGACAGATTTTCGCTGGAAATGACGGAGAAATTTCAGAGTTTAGGGAAAACGGAGCTCGGCTACGTGGTTATTCCCCTAACCGTGGCTGTTGGGACACCCTGCGCCGCGCTGGTGTACATTTGTACGGCCGTTGACTCACCCCAGATTGTGACGGGAATTAGGTCAAAGTGTGTACCAAATGCCGGCAAATTTGGAAATCAAGGAATTTTCCAACCAACTTCAAATTTTGCGAGCTCCAAACTGTATATATTCCGCACTTGTCATGCAAAATTGACAGATTTTCGCTGGGAAGTGACGGAGAAATTTCAGAGTTTAGGGAAAACGGAGCTCGGCTACGTGGTTATTCCCCTAACCGTGGCTGTCGGACACCCTGCGCCGCGCTGGTGTACATTTGTACAGCCGTTGACTCACCCCAGATTGTGACGGGAATTAGGTCAAAGTGTGTACCAAATGCCGGCAAATTTGGAAATCAAGGAATTTTCCAACCAACTTCAAATTTTGCATGCTCCAAACTGTATATATTCCGCACTTGTCATGCAAAATTGACAGATTTTCGCTGGGAAGTGACGGAGAAATTTCAGAGTTTAGGGAAAACGGAGCTCGGCTACGTGGTTATTCCCCTAACCATGGCTGTCGGGACACCCTGCGCTGCGCTGGTGTACATTTGTACGGCCGTTGACTCACCCCAGATTGTGACGGGAATTTGGTCAAAGTGTGTCCCAAATGCCGGCAAATTTGGAAATCAAGGAATTTTCCCACCAACTTCAAATTTTGCATGCTCCAAACTGTATATATTCCGCACTTGTCATGCAAAATTGACAGATTTTCGCTGGGAAATGACGGAGAAATTTCAGAGTTTAGGGAAAACGGAGCTCGGCTACGTGGTTATTCCCCTAACCGTGGCTGTTGGGACACCCTGCGCCGCGCTGGTGTACATTTGTACGGCCGTTGACTCACCCCAGATTGTGACGGGAATTAGGTCAAAGTGTGTCCCAAATGCCGGCAAATTTGGAAATCAAGGAATTTTCCAACCAACTTCAAATTTTGCATGCTCCAAACTGTATATATTTCGCACTTGTCATGCAAAATTGACAGATTTTCGCTGGGAAATGACGGAGAAATTTCAGAGTTTAGGGAAAACGGAGCTCGGCTACGTGGTTATTCCCCTAACCGTGGCTGTTGGGACACCCTGCGCCGCGCTGGTGTACATTTGTACGGCCGTTGACTCACCCCAGATTGTGACGGGAATTAGGTCAAAGTGTGTCCCAAATGCCGGCAAATTTAGAAATCAAGGAATTTTCCAACCAACTTCAAATTTTGCATGCTCCAAACTGTATATATTCCGCACTTGTCATGCAAAATTGACAGATTTTCGCTGGGAAATGACGGAGAAATTTCAGAGTTTAGGGAAAACGGAGCTCGGCTACGTGGTTATTCCCCTAACCGTGGCTGTTGGGACACCCTGCGCCGCGCTGGTGTACATTTGTACGGCCGTTGACTCACCCCAGATTGTGACGGGAATTAGGTCAAAGTGTGTACCAAATGCCGGCAAATTTGGAAATCAAGGAATTTTCCAACCAACTTCAAATTTTGCATGCTCCAAACTGTATATATTCCGCACTTGTCATGCAAAATTGACAGATTTTCGCTGGGAAGTGACGGAGAAATTTCAGAGTTTAGGGAAAACGGAGCTCGGCTACGTGGTTATTCCCCTAACCGTGGCTGTTGGGACACCTGCGCCGCGCTGGTGTACATTTGTACTGCCGTTGACTCACCCCAGATTGTGACGGGAATTAGGTCAAAGTGTGTCCCAAATGCCGGCAAATTTGGAAATCAAGGAATTTTCCAACCAACTTCAAATTTTGCATGCTCCAAACTGTATATATTCCGCACTTGTCATGCAAAATTGACAGATTTTCGCTGGGAAATGACGGAGAAATTTCAGAGTTTAGGGAAAACGGAGCTCGGCTACGTGGTTATTCCCCTAACCGTGGCTGTTAGGACACCCTGCGCCGCGCTGGTGTACATTTGTACGGCCGTTGACTCACCCCAGATTGTGACGGGAATTAGGTCAAAGTGTGTCCCAAATGCCGGCAAATTTGGAAATCAAGGAATTTTCCAACCAACTTCAAATTTTGCATGCTCCAAACTGTATATATTCCGCATTTGTCATGCAAAATTGACAGATTTTCGCTGGGAAATGACGGAGAAATTTCAGAGTTTAGGGAAAACGGAGCTCGGCTACGTGGTTATTCCCCTAACCGTGGCTGTTGGGACACCCTGCACCGCGCTGGTGTACATTTGTACGGCCGTTGACTCACCCCAGATTGTGACGGGAATTAGGTCAAAGTGTGTCCCAAATGCCGGCAAATTTGGAAATCAAGGAATTTTCCAACCAACTTCAAATTTTGCATGCTCCAAACTGTATATATTCCGCACTTGTCATGCAAAATTGACAGATTTTCGCTGGGAAATGACGGAGAAATTTCAGAGTTTAGGGAAAACGGAGCTCGGCTACGTGGTTATTCCCCTAACCGTGGCTGTTGGGACACCCTGCGCCGCGCTGGTGTACATTTGTACGGCCGTTGACTCACCCCAGATTGTGACGGGAATTAGGTCAAAGTGTGTCCCAAATGCCGGCAAATTTGGAACTCAAGGAATTTTCCAACCAACTTCAAATTTTGCATGCTCCAAACTGTATATATTCCGCACTTGTCATGCAAAATTTACAGATTTTCGCTGGGAAATGACGGAGAAATTTCAGAGTTTAGGGAAAACGGAGCTCGGCTACGTGGTTATTCCCCTAATCGTGGCTGTTGGGACACCCTGCGCCGCGCTGGTGTACATTTGTACGGCCGTTGACTCACCCCAGATTGTGACGGGAATTAGGTCAAAGTGTGTCCCAAATGCCGGAAAATTTGGAAATCAAGGAATTTTCCAACCAACTTCAAATTTTGCATGCTCCAAACTGTATATATTCCGCACTTGTCATGCAAAATTGACAGATTTTCGCTGGGAAATGACGGAGAAATTTCAGAGTTTAGGGAAAACGGAGCTCGGCTACGTGGTTATTCCCCTAACCGTGGCTGTTGGGACACCCTGCGCCGCGCTGGTGTACATTTGTACGGCCGTTGACTCACCCCAGATTGTGACGGGAATTAGGTCAAAGTGTGTCCCAAATGCCGGCAAATTTGGAAATCAAGGAATTTTCCAACCAACTTCAAATTTTGCATGCTCCAAACTGTATATATTCCGCACTTGTCATGCAAAATTTACAGATTTTCGCTGGGAAATGACGGAGAAATTTCAGAGTTTAGGGAAAACGGAGCTCGGCTACGTGGTTATTCCCCTAATCGTGGCTGTTGGGACACCCTGCGCCGCGCTGGTGTACATTTGTACGGCCGTTGACTCACCCCAGATTGTGACGGGAATTAGGTCAAAGTGTGTCCCAAATGCCGGAAAATTTGGAAATCAAGGAATTTTCCAACCAACTTCAAATTTTGCATGCTCCAAACTGTATATATTCCGCACTTGTCATGCAAAATTGACAGATTTTCGCTGGGAAATGACGGAGAAATTGCAGAGTTTAGGGAAAACGGAGCTCGGCTACGTGGTTATTCCCCTAACCGTGGCTGTTGGGACACCCTGCGCCGCGCTGGTGTACATTTGTACGGACGTTGACTCACCCCAGATTGTGACGGGAATTAGGTCAAAGTGTGTCCCAAATGCCGGCAAATTTGGAAATCAAGGAATTTTCCAACCAACTTCAAATTTTGCATGCTCCAAACTGTATATATTCCGCACTTGTCATGCAAAATTGACAGATTTTCGCTGGGAAATGACGGAGAAATTTAAGAGTTTAGGGAAAACGGAGCTCGGCTACGTGGTTATTCCCCTAACCGTGGCTGTTGGGACACCCTGCGCCGCGCTGGTGTACATTTGTACGGCCGTTGACTCACCCCAGATTGTGACGGGAATTAGGTCAAAGTGTGTCCCAAATGCCGGCAAATTTGGAAATCAAGGAATTTTCCAACCAACTTCAAATTTTGCATGCTCCAAACTGTATATATTCCGCATTTGTCATGCAAAATTGACAGATTTTCGCTGGGAAATGACGGAGAAATTTCAGAGTTTAGGGAAAACGGAGCTCGGCTACGTGGTTATTCCCCTAACCGTGGCTGTTGGGACACCCTGCGCCGCGCTGGTGTACATTTGTACGGCCGTTGACTCACCCCAGATTGTGACGGGAATTAGGTCAAAGTGTGTCCCAAATGCCGGCAAATTTGGAAATCAAGGAATTTTCCAACCAACTTCAAATTTTGCATGCTCCAAACTGTATATATTCCGCACTTGTCATGCAAAATTGACAGATTTTCGCTGGGAAATGACGGAGAAATTTCAGAGTTTAGGGAAAACGGAGCTCGTCTACGTGGTTATTCCCCTAACCGTGGCTGTTGGGACACCCTGCGCCGCGCTGGTGTACATTTGTACGGCCGTTGACTCACCCCAGATTGTGACGGGAATTAGGTCAAAGTGTGTCCCAAATGCCGGCAAATTTGGAAATCAAGGAATTTTCCAACCAACTTCAAATTTTGCATGCTCCAAACTGTATATATTCCGCACTTGTCATGCAAAATTGACAGATTTTCGCTGGGAAGTGACGGAGAAATTTCAGAGTTTAGGGAAAATGGAGCTCGGCTACGTGGTTATTCCCTAACCGTGGCTTGTTGGGGACACCCTGCGCCGCGCTGGTGTACATTTGTACGGCCGTTGACTCACCCCAGATTGTGACGGGAATTAGGTCAAAGTGTGTCCCAAATGCCGGAAAATTTGGAAATCAAGGAATTTTCCAACCAACTTCAAATTTTGCATGCTCCAAACTGTATATATTCCGCACTTGTCATGCAAAATTGACAGATTTTCGCTGGGAAATGACGGAGAAATTGCAGAGTTTAGGGAAAACGGAGCTCGGCTACGTGGTTATTCCCCTAACCGTGGCTGTTGGGACACCCTGCGCCGCGCTGGTGTACATTTGTACGGCCGTTGACTCACCCCAGATTGTGACGGGAATTAGGTCAAAGTGTGTCCCAAATGCCGGCAAATTTGGAAATCAAGGAATTTTCCAACCAACTTCAAATTTTGCATGCTCCAAACTGTATATATTCCGCACTTGTCATGCAAAATTGACAGATTTTCGCTGGGAAATGACGGAGAAATTTCAGAGTTTAGGGAAAACGGAGCTCGGCTACGTGGTTATTCCCCTAACCGTGGCTGTTGGGACACCCTGCGCCGCGCTGGTGTACATTTGTACGGCCGTTGACTCACCCCAGATTGTGACGGGAATTAGGTCAAAGTGTGTACCAAATGCCGGCAAATTTGGAAATCAAGGAATTTTCCAACCAACTTCAAATTTTGCATGCTCCAAACTGTATATATTCCGCACTTGTCATGCAAAATTGACAGATTTTCGCTGGGAAGTGACGGAGAAATTTCAGAGTTTAGGGAAAACGGAGCTCGGCTACGTGGTTATTCCCCTAACCGTGGCTGTTGGGACACCCTGCGCCGCGCTGGTGTACATTTGTACGGCCGTTGACTCACCCCAGATTGTGACGGGAATTAGGTCAAAGTGTGTCCCAAATGCCGGCAAATTTGGAAATCAAGGAATTTTCCAACCAACTTCAAATTTTGCATGCTCCAAACTGTATATATTCCGCACTTGTCATGCAAAATTGACAGATTTTCGCTGGGAAATGACGGAGAAATTTCAGAGTTTAGGGAAAACGGAGCTCGGCTACGTGGTTATTCCCCTAACCGTGGCTGTTGGGACACCCTGCGCCGCGCTGGTGTACATTTGTACGGCCGTTGACTCACCCCAGATTATGACGGGAATTAGGTCAAAGTGTGTACCAAATGCCGGCAAATTTGGAAATCAAGGAATTTTCCAACCAACTTCAAATTTTGCATGCTCCAAACTGTATATATTCCGCACTTGTCATGCAAAATTGACAGATTTTCGCTGGGAAGTGACGGAGAAATTTCAGAGTTTAGGGAAAACGGAGCTCGGCTACGTGGTTATTCCCCTAACCGTGGCTGTTGGGACACCCTGCGCCGCGCTGGTGTACATTTGTACTGCCGTTGACTCACCCCAGATTGTGACGGGAATTAGGTCAAAGTGTGTCCCAAATGCCGGCAAATTTGGAAATCAAGGAATTTTCCAACCAACTTCAAATTTTGCATGCTCCAAACTGTATATATTCCGCACTTGTCATGCAAAATTGACAGATTTTCGCTGGGAAGTGACGGAGAAATTTCAGAGTTTAGGGAAAACGGAGCTCGGCTACGTGGTTATTCCCCTAACCGTGGCTGTTGGGACACCCTGCGCCGCGCTGGTGTACATTTGTACTGCCGTTGACTCACCCCAGATTGTGACGGGAATTAGGTCAAAGTGTGTCCCAAATGCCGGCAAATTTGGAAATCAAGGAATTTTCCAACCAACTTCAAATTTTGCATGCTCCAAACTGTATATATTCCGCACTTGTCATGCAAAATTGACAGATTTTCGCTGGGAAATGACGGAGAAATTTCAGAGTTTAGGGAAAACGGAGCTCGGCTACGTGGTTATTCCCCTAACCGTGGCTGTCGGGACACCCTGCGCCGCGCTGGTGTACATTTGTACAGCCGTTGACTCACCCCAGATTGTGACGGGAATTAGGTCAAAGTGTGTACCAAATGCCGGCAAATTTGGAAATCAAGGAATTTTCCAACCAACTTCAAATTTTGCATGCTCCAAACTGTATATATTCCGCACTTGTCATGCAAAATTGACAGATTTTCGCTGGGAAGTGACGGAGAAATTTCAGAGTTTAGGGAAAACGGAGCTCGGCTACGTGGTTATTCCCCTAACCATGGCTGTCGGGACACCCTGCGCTGCGCTGGTGTACATTTGTACGGCCGTTGACTCACCCCAGATTGTGACGGGAATTTGGTCAAAGTGTGTCCCAAATGCCGGCAAATTTGGAAATCAAGGAATTTTCCAACCAACTTCAAATTTTGCATGCTCCAAACTGTATATATTCCGCACTTGTCATGCAAAATTGACAGATTTTCGCTGGGAAATGACGGAGAAATTTCAGAGTTTAGGGAAAACGGAGCTCGGCTACGTGGTTATTCCCCTAACCGTGGCTGTTGGGACACCCTGCGCCGCGCTGGTGTACATTTGTACGGCCGTTGACTCACCCCAGATTGTGACGGGAATTAGGTCAAAGTGTGTACCAAATGCCGGCAAATTTGGAAATCAAGGAATTTTCCAACCAACTTCAAATTTTGCATGCTCCAAACTGTATATATTCCGCACTTGTCATGCAAAATTGACAGATTTTCGCTGGGAAGTGACGGAGAAATTTCAGAGTTTAGGGAAAACGGAGCTCGGCTACGTGGTTATTCCCCTAACCGTGGCTGTTGGGACACCCTGCGCCGCGCTGGTGTACATTTGTACGGCCGTTGACTCACCCCAGATTGTGACGGGAATTAGGTCAAAGTGTGTCCCAAATGCCGGCAAATTTAGAAATCAAGGAATTTTCCAACCAACTTCAAATTTTGCATGCTCCAAACTGTATATATTCCGCACTTGTCATGCAAAATTGACAGATTTTCGCTGGGAAATGACGGAGAAATTTCAGAGTTTAGGGAAAACGGAGCTCGGCTACGTGGTTATTCCCCTAACCGTGGCTGTTGGGACACCCTGCGCCGCGCTGGTGTACATTTGTACGGCCGTTGACTCACCCCAGATTGTGACGGGAATTAGGTCAAAGTGTGTACCAAATGCCGGCAAATTTGGAAATCAAGGAATTTTCCAACCAACTTCAAATTTTGCATGCTCCAAACTGTATATATTCCGCACTTGTCATGCAAAATTGACAGATTTTCGCTGGGAAGTGACGGAGAAATTTCAGAGTTTAGGGAAAACGGAGCTCGGCTACGTGGTTATTCCCCTAACCGTGGCTGTTGGGACACCCTGCGCCGCGCTGGTGTACATTTGTACTGCCGTTGACTCACCCCAGATTGTGACGGGAATTAGGTCAAAGTGTGTCCCAAATGCCGGCAAATTTGAAAATCAAGGAATTTTCCAACCAACTTCAAATTTTGCATGCTCCAAACTGTATATATTCCGCACTTGTCATGCAAAATTGACAGATTTTCGCTGGGAAATGACGGAGAAATTTCAGAGTTTAGGGAAAACGGAGCTCGGCTACGTGGTTATTCCCCTAACCGTGGCTGTTAGGACACCCTGCGCCGCGCTGGTGTACATTTGTACGGCCGTTGACTCACCCCAGATTGTGACGGGAATTAGGTCAAAGTGTGTCCCAAATGCCGGCAAATTTGGAAATCAAGGAATTTTCCAACCAACTTCAAATTTTGCATGCTCCAAACTGTATATATTCCGCACTTGTCATGCAAAATTGACAGATTTTCGCTGGGAAATGACGGAGAAATTTCAGAGTTTAGGGAAAACGGAGCTCGGCTACGTGGTTATTCCCCTAAACGTGGCTGTTGGGACACCCTGCGCCGCGCTGGTGTACATTTGTACGGCCGTTGACTCACCCCAGATTGTGACGGGAATTAGGTCAAAGTGTGTCCCAAATGCCGGCAAATTTGGAAATCAAGGAATTTTCCAACCAACTTCAAATTTTGCATGCTCCAAACTGTATATATTCCGCACTTGTCATGCAAAATTTACAGATTTTCGCTGGGAAATGACGGAGAAATTTCAGAGTTTAGGGAAAACGGAGCTCGGCTACGTGGTTATTCCCCTAATCGTGGCTGTTGGGACACCCTGCGCCGCGCTGGTGTACATTTGTACGGCCGTTGACTCACCCCAGATTGTGACGGGAATTAGGTCAAAGTGTGTCCCAAATGCCGGAAAATTTGGAAATCAAGGAATTTTCCAACCAACTTCAAATTTTGCATGCTCCAAACTGTATATATTCCGCACTTGTCATGCAAAATTGACAGATTTTCGCTGGGAAATGACGGAGAAATTGCAGAGTTTAGGGAAAACGGAGCTCGGCTACGTTGTTATTCCCCTAACCGTGGCTGTTGGGACACCCTGCGCCGCGCTGGTGTACATTTGTACGGCCGTTGACTCACCCCAGATTGTGACGGGAATTAGGTCAAAGTGTGTCCCAAATGCCGGCAAATTTGGAAATCAAGGAATTTTCCAACCAACTTCAAATTTTGCATGCTCCAAACTGTATATATTCCGCACTTGTCATGCAAAATTGACAGATTTTCGCTGGGAAATGACGGAGAAATTTCAGAGTTTAGGGAAAACGGAGCTCGGCTACGTGGTTATTCCCCTAACCGTGGCTGTTGGGACACCCTGCGCCGCGCTGGTGTACATTTGTACGGCCGTTGACTCACCCCAGATTGTGACGGGAATTAGGTCAAAGTGTGTCCCAAATGCCGGCAAATTTGGAAATCAAGGAATTTTCCAACCAACTTCAAATTTTGCATGCTCCAAACTGTATATATTCCGCATTTGTCATGCAAAATTGACAGATTTTCGCTGGGAAATGACGGAGAAATTTCAGAGTTTAGGGAAAACGGAGCTCGGCTACGTGGTTATTCCCCTAACCGTGGCTGTTGGGACACCCTGCGCCGCGCTGGTGTACATTTGTACGGCCGTTGACTCACCCCAGATTGTGACGGGAATTAGGTCAAAGTGTGTCCCAAATGCCGGCAAATTTGGAAATCAAGGAATTTTCCAACCAACTTCAAATTTTGCATGCTCCAAACTGTATATATTCCGCACTTGTCATGCAAAATTGACAGATTTTCGCTGGGAAATGACGGAGAAATTTCAGAGTTTAGGGAAAACGGAGCTCGTCTACGTGGTTATTCCCCTAACCGTGGCTGTTGGGACACCCTGCGCCGCGCTGGTGTACATTTGTACGGCCGTTGACTCACCCCAGATTGTGACGGGAATTAGGTCAAAGTGTGTCCCAAATGCCGGCAAATTTGGAAATCAAGGAATTTTCCAACCAACTTCAAATTTTGCATGCTCCAAACTGTATATATTCCGCACTTGTCATGCAAAATTGACAGATTTTCGCTGGGAAGTGACGGAGAAATTTCAGAGTTTAGGGAAAATGGAGCTCGGCTACGTGGTTATTCCCCTAACCGTGGCTGTTGGGACACCCTGCGCCGCGCTGGTGTACATTTGTACGGCCGTTGACTCACCCCAGATTGTGACGGGAATTAGGTCAAAGTGTGTCCCAAATGCCGGAAAATTTGGAAATCAAGGAATTTTCCAACCAACTTCAAATTTTGCATGCTCCAAACTGTATATATTCCGCACTTGTCATGCAAAATTGACAGATTTTCGCTGGGAAATGACGGAGAAATTGCAGAGTTTAGGGAAAACGGAGCTCGGCTACGTGGTTATTCCCCTAACCGTGGCTGTTGGGACACCCTGCGCCGCGCTGGTGTACATTTGTACGGCCGTTGACTCACCCCAGATTGTGACGGGAATTAGGTCAAAGTGTGTCCCAAATGCCGGCAAATTTGGAAATCAAGGAATTTTCCAACCAACTTCAAATTTTGCATGCTCCAAACTGTATATATTCCGCACTTGTCATGCAAAATTGACAGATTTTCGCTGGGAAATGACGGAGAAATTTCAGAGTTTAGGGAAAACGGAGCTCGGCTACGTGGTTATTCCCCTAACCGTGGCTGTTGGGACACCCTGCGCCGCGCTGGTGTACATTTGTACGGCCGTTGACTCACCCCAGATTGTGACGGGAATTAGGTCAAAGTGTGTACCAAATGCCGGCAAATTTGGAAATCAAGGAATTTTCCAACCAACTTCAAATTTTGCATGCTCCAAACTGTATATATTCCGCACTTGTCATGCAAAATTGACAGATTTTCGCTGGGAAGTGACGGAGAAATTTCAGAGTTTAGGGAAAACGGAGCTCGGCTACGTGGTTATTCCCCTAACCGTGGCTGTTGGGACACCCTGCGCCGCGCTGGTGTACATTTGTACGGCCGTTGACTCACCCCAGATTGTGACGGGAATTAGGTCAAAGTGTGTCCCAAATGCCGGCAAATTTGGAAATCAAGGAATTTTCCAACCAACTTCAAATTTTGCATGCTCCAAACTGTATATATTCCGCACTTGTCATGCAAAATTGACAGATTTTCGCTGGGAAATGACGGAGAAATTTCAGAGTTTAGGGAAAACGGAGCTCGGCTACGTGGTTATTCCCCTAACCGTGGCTGTTGGGACACCCTGCGCCGCGCTGGTGTACATTTGTACGGCCGTTGACTCACCCCAGATTGTGACGGGAATTAGGTCAAAGTGTGTACCAAATGCCGGCAAATTTGGAAATCAAGGAATTTTCCAACCAACTTCAAATTTTGCATGCTCCAAACTGTATATATTCCGCACTTGTCATGCAAAATTGACAGATTTTCGCTGGGAAGTGACGGAGAAATTTCAGAGTTTAGGGAAAACGGAGCTCGGCTACGTGGTTATTCCCCTAACCGTGGCTGTTGGGACACCCTGCGCCGCGCTGGTGTACATTTGTACTGCCGTTGACTCACCCCAGATTGTGACGGGAATTAGGTCAAAGTGTGTCCCAAATGCCGGCAAATTTGGAAATCAAGGAATTTTCCAACCAACTTCAAATTTTGCATGCTCCAAACTGTATATATTCCGCACTTGTCATGCAAAATTGACAGATTTTCGCTGGGAAATGACGGAGAAATTTCAGAGTTTAGGGAAAACGGAGCTCGGCTACGTGGTTATTCCCCTAACCGTGGCTGTTAGGACACCCTGCGCCGCGCTGGTGTACATTTGTACGGCCGTTGACTCACCCCAGATTGTGACGGGAATTAGGTCAAAGTGTGTCCCAAATGCCGGCAAATTTGGAAATCAAGGAATTTTCCAACCAACTTCAAATTTTGCATGCTCCAAACTGTATATATTCCGCATTTGTCATGCAAAATTGACAGATTTTCGCTGGGAAATGACGGAGAAATTTCAGAGTTTAGGGAAAACGGAGCTCGGCTACGTGGTTATTCCCCTAACCGTGGCTGTTGGGACACCCTGCGCCGCGCTGGTGTACATTTGTACGGCCGTTGACTCACCCCAGATTGTGACGGGAATTAGGTCAAAGTTTAGGGAAAACGGAGCTCGGCTACGTGGTTATTCCCCTAACCGTGGCTGTTAGGACACCCTGCGCCGCGCTGGTGTACATTTGTACGGCCGTTGACTCACCCCAGATTGTGACGGGAATTAGGTCAAAGTGTGTCCCAAATGCCGGCAAATTTGGAAATCAAGGAATTTTCCAACCAACTTCAAATTTTGCATGCTCCAAACTGTATATATTCCGCATTTGTCATGCAAAATTGACAGATGTTCGCTGGGAAATGACGGAGACATTTCAGAGTTTAGGGAAAACGGAGCTCGGCTACGTGGTTATTCCCCTAACCGTGGCTGTTGGGACACCCTGCGCCGCGCTGGTGTACATTTGTACGGCCGTTGACTCACCCCAGATTGTGACGGGAATTAGGTCAAAGTGTGTCCCAAATGCTGGCAAATTTGGAAATCAAGGAATTTTCCAACCAACTTCAAATTTTGCATGCTCCAAACTGTATATATTCCGCACTTGTCATGCAAAATTGACAGATTTTCGCTGGGAAATGACGGAGAAATTTCAGAGTTTAGGGAAAACGGAGCTCGGCTACGTGGTTATTCCCCTAACCGTGGCTGTTGGGACACCCTGCGCCGCGCTGGTGTACATTTGTACGGCCGTTGACTCACCCCAGATTGTGACGGGAATTAGGTCAAAGTGTGTCCCAAATGCCGGCAAATTTGGAAATCAAGGAATTTTCCAACCAACTTCAAATTTTGCATGCTCCAAACTGTATATATTCCGCACTTGTCATGCAAAATTTACAGATTTTCGCTGGGAAATGACGGAGAAATTTCAGAGTTTAGGGAAAACGGAGCTCGGCTACGTGGTTATTCCCCTAACCGTGGCTGTTGGGACACCCTGCGCCGCGCTGGTGTACATTTGTACGGCCGTTGACTCACCCCAGATTGTGACGGGAATTAGGTCAAAGTGTGTCCCAAATGCCGGAAAATTTGGAAATCAAGGAATTTTCCAACCAACTTCAAATTTTGCATGCTCCAAACTGTATATATTCCGCACTTGTCATGCAAAATTGACAGATTTTCGCTGGGAAATGACAGAGAAATTGCAGAGTTTAGGGAAAACGGAGCTCGGCTACGTGGTTATTCCCCTAACCGTGGCTGTTGGGACACCCTGCGCCGCGCTGGTGTACATTTGTACGGCCGTTGACTCACCCCAGGTTGTGACGGGAATTAGGTCAAAGTGTGTCCCAAATGCCGGCAAATTTGGAAATCAAGGAATTTTCCAACCAACTTCAAATTTTGCATGCTCCAAACTGTATATATTCCGCACTTGTCATGCAAAATTGACAGATTTTCGCTGGGAAATGACGGAGAAATTTCAGAGTTTAGGGAAAACGGAGCTCGGCTACGTGGTTATTCCCCTAACCGTGGCTGTTGGGACACCCTGCGCCGCGCTGGTGTACATTTGTACGGCCGTTGACTCACCCCAGATTGTGACGGGAATTAGGTCAAAGTGTGTACCAAATGCCGGCAAATTTGGAAATCAAGGAATTTTCCAACCAACTTCAAATTTTGCATGCTCCAAACTGTATATATTCCGCACTTGTCATGCAAAATTGACAGATTTTCGCTGGGAAGTGACGGAGAAATTTCAGAGTTTAGGGAAAACGGAGCTCGGCTACGTGGTTATTCCCCTAACCGTGGCTGTTGGGACACCCTGCGCCGCGCTGGTGTACATTTGTACTGCCGTTGACTCACCCCAGATTGTGACGGGAATTAGGTCAAAGTGTGTCCCAAATGCCGGCAAATTTGGAAATCAAGGAATTTTCCAACCAACTTCAAATTTTGCATGCTCCAAACTGTATATATTCCGCACTTGTCATGCAAAATTGACAGATTTTCGCTGGGAAATGACGGAGAAATTTCAGAGTTTAGGGAAAACGGAGCTCGGCTACGTGGTTATTCCCCTAACCGTGGCTGTTAGGACACCCTGCGCCGCGCTGGTGTACATTTGTACGGCCGTTGACTCACCCCAGATTGTGACGGGAATTAGGTCAAAGTGTGTCCCAAATGCCGGCAAATTTGGAAATCAAGGAATTTTCCAACCAACTTCAAATTTTGCATGCTCCAAACTGTATATATTCCGCATTTGTCATGCAAAATTGACAGATTTTCGCTGGGAAATGACGGAGAAATTTTAGAGTTTAGGGAAAACGGAGCTCGGCTACGTGGTTATTCCCCTAACCGTGGCTGTTGGGACACCCTGCGCCGCGCTGGTGTACATTTGTACGGCCGTTGACTCACCCCAGATTGTGACGGGAATTAGGTCAAAGTGTGTCCCAAATGCCGGCAAATTTGGAAATCAAGGAATTTTCCAACCAACTTCAAATTTTGCATGCTCCAAACTGTATATATTCCGCACTTGTCATGCAAAATTGACAGATTTTCGCTGGGAAATGACGGAGAAATTTCAGAGTTTAGGGAAAACGGAGCTCGGCTACGTGGTTATTCCCCTAACCGTGGCTGTTGGGACACCCTGCGCCGCGCTGGTGTACATTTGTACGGCCGTTGACTCACCCCAGATTGTGACGGGAATTAGGTCAAAGTGTGTCCCAAATGCCGGCAAATTTGGAAATCAAGGAATTTTCCAACCAACTTCAAATTTTGCATGCTCCAAACTGTATATATTCCGCACTTGTCATGCAAAATTGACAGATTTTCGCTGTGAAGTGACGGAGAAATTTCAGAGTTTAGGGAAAACGGAGCTCGGCTACGTGGTTATTCCCCTAACCGTGGCTGTTGGGACACCCTGCGCCGCGCTGGTGTACATTTGTACGGCCGTTGACTCACCCCAGATTGTGACGGGAATTAGGTCAAAGTGTGTCCCAAATGCCGGCAAATTTGGAAATCAAGGAATTTTCCAACCAACTTCAAATTTTGCATGCTCCAAACTGTATATATTCCGCACTTGTCATGCAAAATTGACAGATTTTCGCTGGGAAATTACGGAGAAATTTCAGAGTTTAGGGAAAACGGAGCTCGGCTACGTGGTTATTCCCCTAACCGTGGCTGTTGGGACACCCTGCGCCGCGCTGGTGTACATTTGTACGGCCGTTGACTCACCCCAGATTGTGACGGGAATTAGGTCAAAGTGTGTCCCAAATGCCGGCAAATTTGGAAATCAAGGAATTTTCCAACCAACTTCAAATTTTGCATGCTCCAAACTGTATATATTCCGCACTTGTCATGCAAAATTTACAGATTTTCGCTGGGAAATGACGGAGAAATTTCAGAGTTTAGGGAAAACGGAGCTCGGCTACGTGGTTATTCCCCTAACCGTGGCTGTTGGGACACCCTGCGCCGCGCTGGTGTACATTTGTACGGCCGTTGACTCACCCCAGATTGTGACGGGAATTAGGTCAAAGTGTGTCCCAAATGCCGGAAATTTGGAAATCAAGGAATTTTCCAACCAACTTCAAATTTTGCATGCTCCAAACTGTATATATTCCGCACTTGTCATGCAAAATTGACAGATTTTCGCTGGGAAATGACGGAGAAATTGCAGAGTTTAGGGAAAACGGAGCTCGGCTACGTGGTTATTCCCCTAACCGTGGCTGTTGGGACACCCTGCGCCGCGCTGGTGTACATTTGTACGGCCGTTGACTCACCCCAGATTGTGACGGGAATTAGGTCAAAGTGTGTCCCAAATGCCGGCAAATTTGGAAATCAAGGAATTTTCCAACCAACTTCAAATTTTGCATGCTCCAAACTGTATATATTCCGCACTTGTCATGCAAAATTGACAGATTTTCGCTGGGAAGTGACGGAGAAATTTCAGAGTTTAGGGAAAACGGAGCTCGGCTACGTGGTTATTCCCCTAACCGTGGCTGTTGGGACACCCTGCGCCGCGCTGGTGTACATTTGTACGGCCGTTGACTCACCCCAGATTGTGACGGGAATTAGGTCAAAGTGTGTCCCAAATGCCGGCAATTTGGAAATCAAGGAATTCTCCAACCAACTTCAAATTTTGCATGCTCCAAACTGTATATATTCCGCACTTGTCATGCAAAATTGACAGATTTTCGCTGGGAAATGACGGAGAAATTTCAGAGTTTAGGGAAAACGGAGCTCGGCTACGTGGTTATTCCCCTAACCGTGGCTGTTGGGACACCCTGCGCCGCGCTGGTGTACATTTGTACGGCCGTTGACTCACCCCAGATTGTGACGGGAATTAGGTCAAAGTGTGTACCAAATGCCGGCAAATTTGGAAATCAAGGAATTTTCCAACCAACTTCAAATTTTGCATGCTCCAAACTGTATATATTCCGCACTTGTCATGCAAAATTGACAGATTTTCGCTGGGAAGTGACGGAGAAATTTCAGAGTTAAGGGAAAACGGAGCTCGGCTACGTGGTTATTCCCCTAACCGTGGCTGTTGGGACACCCTGCGCCGCGCTGGTGTACATTTGTACTGCCGTTGACTCACCCCAGATTGTGACGGGAATTAGGTCAAAGTGTGTCCCAAATGCCGGCAAATTTGGAAATCAAGGAATTTTCCAACCAACTTCAAATTTAGCATGCTCCAAACTGTATATATTCCGCACTTGTCATGCAAAATTGACAGATTTTCGCTGGGAAATGACGGAGAAATTTCAGAGTTTAGGGAAAACGGAGCTCGGCTACGTGGTTATTCCCCTAACCGTGGCTGTTAGGACACCCTGCGCCGCGCTGGTGTACATTTGTACGGCCGTTGACTCACCCCAGATTGTGACGGGAATTAGGTCAAAGTGTGTCCCAAATGCCGGCAAATTTGGAAATCAAGGAATTTTCCAACCAACTTCAAATTTTGCATGCTCCAAACTGTATATATTCCGCACTTGTCATGCAAAATTTACAGATTTTCGCTGGGAAATGACGGAGAAATTTCAGAGTTTAGGGAAAACGGAGCTCGGCTACGTGGTTATTCCCCTAACCGTGGCTGTTGGGACACCCTGCGCCGCGCTGGTGTACATTTGTACGGCCGTTGACTCACCCCAGATTGTGACGGGAATTAGGTCAAAGTGTGTCCCAAATGCCGGAAAATTTGGAAATCAAGGAATTTTCCAACCAACTTCAAATTTTGCATGCTCCAAACTGTATATATTCCGCACTTGTCATGCAAAATTGACAGATTTTCGCTGGGAAATGACGGAGAAATTGCAGAGTTTAGGGAAAACGGAGCTCGGCTACGTGGTTATTCCCCTAACCGTGGCTGTTGGGACACCCTGCGCCGCGCTGGTGTACATTTGTACGGCCGTTGACTCACCCCAGATTGTGACGGGAATTAGGTCAAAGTGTGTACCAAATGCCGGCAAATTTGGAAATCAAGGAATTTTCCAACCAACTTCAAATTTTGCATGCTCCAAACTGTATATATTCCGCACTTGTCATGCAAAATTGACAGATTTTCGCTGGGAAGTGACGGAGAAATTTCAGAGTTTAGGGAAAACGGAGCTCGGCTACGTGGTTATTCCCCTAACCGTGGCTGTTGGGACACCCTGCGCCGCGCTGGTGTACATTTGTACTGCCGTTGACTCACCCCAGATTGTGACGGGAATTAGGTCAAAGTGTGTCCCAAATGCCGGCAAATTTGGAAATCAAGGAATTTTCCAACCAACTTCAAATTTTGCATGCTCCAAACTGTATATATTCCGCACTTGTCATGCAAAATTGACAGATTTTCGCTGGGAAATGACGGAGAAATTTCAGAGTTTAGGGAAAACGGAGCTCGGCTACGTGGTTATTCCCCTAACCGTGGCTGTTAGGACACCCTGCGCCGCGCTGGTGTACATTTGTACGGCCGTTGACTCACCCCAGATTGTGACGGGAATTAGGTCAAAGTGTGTCCCAAATGCCGGCAAATTTGGAAATCAAGGAATTTTCCAACCAACTTCAAATTTTGCATGCTCCAAACTGTATATATTCCGCATTTGTCATGCAAAATTGACAGATTTTCGCTGGGAAATGACGGAGAAATTTAGAGTTTAGGGAAAACGGAGCTCGGCTACGTGGTTATTCCCCTAACCGTGGCTGTTGGGACACCCTGCGCCGCGCTGGTGTACATTTGTACGGCCGTTGACTCACCCCAGATTGTGACGGGAATTAGGTCAAAGTGTGTCCCAAATGCCGGCAAATTTGGAAATCAAGGAATTTTCCAACCAACTTCAAATTTTGCATGCTCCAAACTGTATATATTCCGCACTTGTCATGCAAAATTGACAGATTTTCGCTGGGAAATGACGGAGAAATTTCAGAGTTTAGGGAAAACGGAGCTCGGCTACGTGGTTATTCCCCTAACCGTGGCTGTTGGGACACCCTGCGCGCGCTGGTGTACATTTGTACGGCCGTTGACTCACCCCAGATTGTGACGGGAATTAGGTCAAAGTGTGTCCCAAATGCCGGCAAATTTGGAAATCAAGGAATTTTCCAACCAACTTCAAATTTTGCATGCTCCAAACTGTATATATTCCGCACTTGTCATGCAAAATTGACAGATTTTCGCTGTGAAGTGACGGAGAAATTTCAGAGTTTAGGGAAAACGGAGCTCGGCTACGTGGTTATTCCCCTAACCGTGGCTGTTGGGACACCCTGCGCCGCGCTGGTGTACATTTGTACGGCCGTTGACTCACCCCAGATTGTGACGGGAATTAGGTCAAAGTGTGTCCCAAATGCCGGCAAATTTGGAAATCAAGGAATTTTCCAACCAACTTCAAATTTTGCATGCTCCAAACTGTATATATTCCGCACTTGTCATGCAAAATTGACAGATTTTCGCTGGGAAATTACGGAGAAATTTCAGAGTTTAGGGAAAACGGAGCTCGGCTACGTGGTTATTCCCCTAACCGTGGCTGTTGGGACACCCTGCGCCGCGCTGGTGTACATTTGTACGGCCGTTGACTCACCCCAGATTGTGACGGGAATTAGGTCAAAGTGTGTCCCAAATGCCGGCAAATTTGGAAATCAAGGAATTTTCCAACCAACTTCAAATTTTGCATGCTCCAAACTGTATATATTCCGCACTTGTCATGCAAAATTTACAGATTTTCGCTGGGAAATGACGGAGAAATTTCAGAGTTTAGGGAAAACGGAGCTCGGCTACGTGGTTATTCCCCTAACCGTGGCTGTTGGGACACCCTGCGCCGCGCTGGTGTACATTTGTACGGCGTTGACTCACCCCAGATTGTGACGGGAATTAGGTCAAAGTGTGTCCCAAATGCCGGAAAATTTGGAAATCAAGGAATTTTCCAACCAACTTCAAATTTTGCATGCTCCAAACTGTATATATTCCGCACTTGTCATGCAAAATTGACAGATTTTCGCTGGGAAATGACGGAGAAATTGCAGAGTTTAGGGAAAACGGAGCTCGGCTACGTGGTTATTCCCCTAACCGTGGCTGTTGGGACACCCTGCGCCGCGCTGGTGTACATTTGTACGGCCGTTGACTCACCCCAGATTGTGACGGGAATTAGGTCAAAGTGTGTCCCAAATGCCGGCAAATTTGGAAATCAAGGAATTTTCCAACCAACTTCAAATTTTGCATGCTCCAAACTGTATATATTCCGCACTTGTCATGCAAAATTGACAGATTTTCGCTGGGAAGTGACGGAGAAATTTCAGAGTTTAGGGAAAACGGAGCTCGGCTACGTGGTTATTCCCCTAACCGTGGCTGTTGGGACACCCTGCGCCGCGCTGGTGTACATTTGTACGGCCGTTGACTCACCCCAGATTGTGACGGGAATTAGGTCAAAGTGTGTCCCAAATGCCGGCAATTTGGAAATCAAGGAATTCTCCAACCAACTTCAAATTTTGCATGCTCCAAACTGTATATATTCCGCACTTGTCATGCAAAATTGACAGATTTTCGCTGGGAAATGACGGAGAAATTTCAGAGTTTAGGGAAAACGGAGCTCGGCTACGTGGTTATTCCCCTAACCGTGGCTGTTGGGACACCCTGCGCCGCGCTGGTGTACATTTGTACGGCCGTTGACTCACCCCAGATTGTGACGGGAATTAGGTCAAAGTGTGTACCAAATGCCGGCAAATTTGGAAATCAAGGAATTTTCCAACCAACTTCAAATTTTGCATGCTCCAAACTGTATATATTCCGCACTTGTCATGCAAAATTGACAGATTTTCGCTGGGAAGTGACGGAGAAATTTCAGAGTTAAGGGAAAACGGAGCTCGGCTACGTGGTTATTCCCCTAACCGTGGCTGTTGGGACACCCTGCGCCGCGCTGGTGTACATTTGTACTGCCGTTGACTCACCCCAGATTGTGACGGGAATTAGGTCAAAGTGTGTCCCAAATGCCGGCAAATTTGGAAATCAAGGAATTTTCCAACCAACTTCAAATTTAGCATGCTCCAAACTGTATATATTCCGCACTTGTCATGCAAAATTGACAGATTTTCGCTGGGAAATGACGGAGAAATTTCAGAGTTTAGGGAAAACGGAGCTCGGCTACGTGGTTATTCCCCTAACCGTGGCTGTTAGGACACCCTGCGCCGCGCTGGTGTACATTTGTACGGCCGTTGACTCACCCCAGATTGTGACGGGAATTAGGTCAAAGTGTGTCCCAAATGCCGGCAAATTTGGAAATCAAGGAATTTTCCAACCAACTTCAAATTTTGCATGCTCCAAACTGTATATATTCCGCACTTGTCATGCAAAATTTACAGATTTTCGCTGGGAAATGACGGAGAAATTTCAGAGTTTAGGGAAAACGGAGCTCGGCTACGTGGTTATTCCCCTAACCGTGGCTGTTGGGACACCCTGCGCCGCGCTGGTGTACATTTGTACGGCCGTTGACTCACCCCAGATTGTGACGGGAATTAGGTCAAAGTGTGTCCCAAATGCCGGAAAATTTGGAAATCAAGGAATTTTCCAACCAACTTCAAATTTTGCATGCTCCAAACTGTATATATTCCGCACTTGTCATGCAAAATTGACAGATTTTCGCTGGGAAATGACGGAGAATTGCAGAGTTTAGGGAAAACGGAGCTCGGCTACGTGGTTATTCCCCTAACCGTGGCTGTTGGGACACCCTGCGCCGCGCTGGTGTACATTTGTACGGCCGTTGACTCACCCAGATTGTGACGGGAATTAGGTCAAAGTGTGTCCCAAATGCCGGCAAATTTGGAAATCAAGGAATTTTCCAACCAACTTCAAATTTTGCATGCTCCAAACTGTATATATTCCGCACTTGTCATGCAAAATTGACAGATTTTCGCTGGGAAATGACGGAGAAATTTCAGAGTTTAGGGAAAACGGAGCTCGGCTACGTGGTTATTCCCCTAACCGTGGCTGTTGGGACACCCTGCGCCGCGCTGGTGTACATTTGTACGGCCGTTGACTCACCCCAGATTGTGACGGGAATTAGGTCAAAGTGTGTACCAAATGCCGGCAAATTTGGAAATCAAGGAATTTTCCAACCAACTTCAAATTTTGCATGCTCCAAACTGTATATATTCGCACTTGTCATGCAAAATTGACAGATTTTCGCTGGGAAGTGACGGAGAAATTTCAGAGTTTAGGGAAAACGGAGCTCGGCTACGTGGTTATTCCCCTAACCGTGGCTGTTGGGACACCCTGCGCCGCGCTGGTGTACATTTGTACGGCCGTTGACTCACCCAGATTGTGACGGGAATTAGGTCAAAGTGTGTCCCAAATGCCGGCAAATTTGGAAATCAAGGAATTTTCCAACCAACTTCAAATTTTGCATGCTCCAAACTGTATATATTCCGCACTTGTCATGCAAAATTGACAGATTTTCGCTGGGAAATGACGGAGAAATTTCAGAGTTTAGGGAAAACGGAGCTCGGCTACGTGGTTATTCCCCTAACCATGGCTGTTAGGACACCCTGCGCCGCGCTGGTGTACATTTGTACGGCCGTTGACTCACCCCAGATTGTGACGGGAATTAGGTCAAAGTGTGTCCCAAATGCCGGCAAATTTGGAAATCAAGGAATTTTCCAACCAACTTCAAATTTTGCATGCTCCAAACTGTATATATTCCGCATTTGTCATGCAAAATTGACAGATTTTCGCTGGGAAATGACGGAGAAATTTCAGAGTTTAGGGAAAACGGAGCTCGGCTACGTGGTTATTCCCCTAACCGTGGCTGTTGGGACACCCTGCGCCGCGCTGGTGTACATTTGTACGGCCGTTGACTCACCCCAGATTGTGACGGGAATTAGGTCAAAGTGTGTCCCAAATGCCGGCAAATTTGGAAATCAAGGAATTTTCCAACCAACTTCAAATTTTGCATGCTCCAAACTGTATATATTCCGCACTTGTCATGCAAAATTGACAGATTTTCGCTGGGAAATGACGGAGAAATTGCAGAGTTTAGGGAAAACGGAGCTCGGCTACGTGGTTATTCCCCTAACCGTGGCTGTTGGGACACCCTGCGCCGCGCTGGTGTACATTTGTACGGCCGTTGACTCACCCAGATTGTGACGGGAATTAGATCAAAGTGTGTCCCAAATGCCGGCAAATTTGGAAATCAAGGAATTTTCCAACCAACTTCAAATTTTGCATGCTCCAAACTGTATATATTCCGCACTTGTCATGCAAAATTGACAGATTTTCGCTGGGAAATGACGGAGAAATTTCAGAGTTTAGGGAAAACGGAGCTCGGCTACGTGGTTATTCCCCTAACCGTGGCTGTTGGGACACCCTGCGCCGCGCTGGTGTACATTTGTACGGCCGTTGACTCACCCCAGATTGTGACGGGAATTAGGTCAAAGTGTCCCAAATGCCGGCAAATTTGGAAATCAAGGAATTTTCCAACCAACTTCAAATTTTGCATGCTCCAAACTGTATATATTCCGCATTTGTCATGCAAAATTGACAGATTTTCGCTGGGAAATGACGGAGAAATTTCAGAGTTTAGGGAAAACGGAGCTCGGCTACGTGGTTATTCCCCTAACCGTGGCTGTTGGGACACCCTGCGCCGCGCTGGTGTACATTTGTACGGCCGTTGACTCACCCCAGATTGTGACGGGAATTAGGTCAAAGTGTGTCCCAAATGCCGGCAAATTTGGAAATCAAGGAATTTTCCAACCAACTTCAAATTTTGCATGCTCCAAACTGTATATATTCCGCACTTGTCATGCAAAATTGACAGATTTTCGCTGGGAAATGACGGAGAAATTTCAGAGTTTAGGGAAAACGGAGCTCGGCTACGTGGTTATTCCCCTAACCATGGCTGTTAGGACACCCTGCGCCGCGCTGGTGTACATTTGTACGGCGTTGACTCACCCCAGATTGTGACGGGGAATTAGGTCAAAGTGTGTCCCAAATGCCGCAAATTTGGAAATCAAGGAATTTTCCAACCAACTTCAAATTTTGCATGCTCCAAACTGTATATATTCCGCATTTGTCATGCAAATTGACAGATTTTCGCTGGGAAATGACGGAGGAAATTTCAGAGTTTAGGGAAAACGGAGCTCGGCTACGTGGTTATTCCCCTAACCGTGGCTGTTGGGACACCCTGCGCCGCGCTGGTGTACATTGTACGGCCGTTGACTCACCCCAGATTGTGACGGGAATTAGGTCAAAGTGTGTCCCAAATGCCGGCAAATTTGGAAATCAAGGAATTTTCCAACCAACTTCAAATTTTGCATGCTCCAAACTGTATATATTCCGCACTTGTCATGCAAAATTGACAGATTTTCGCTGGGAAATGACGGAGAAATTGCAGAGTTTAGGGAAAACGGGAGCTCGGCTACGTGGTTATTCCCCTAACCGTGGCTGTTGGGACACCCTGCGCCGCGCTGGTGTACATTTGTACGGCCGTTGACTCACCCCAGATTGTGACGGGAATTAGATCAAAGTGTGTCCCAAATGCCGGCAAATTTGGAAATCAAGGAATTTTCCAACCAACTTCAAATTTTGCATGCTCCAAACTGTATATATTCCGCACTTGTCATGCAAAATTGACAGATTTTCGCTGGGAAATGACGGAGAAATTTCAGAGTTTAGGGAAAACGGAGCTCGGCTACGTGGTTATTCCCCTAACCGTGGCTGTTGGGACACCCTGCGCCGCGCTGGTGTACATTTGTACGGCCGTTGACTCACCCCAGATTGTGACGGGAATTAGGTCAAAGTGTGTCCCAAATGCCGGCAAATTTGGAAATCAAGGAATTTTCCAACCAACTTCAAATTTTGCATGCTCCAAACTGTATATATTCCGCATTTGTCATGCAAAATGACAGATTTTCGCTGGGAAATGACGGAGAAATTTCAGAGTTTAGGGGAAAACGGAGCTCGGCTACGTGGTTATTCCCCTAACCGTGGCTGTTGGGACACCCTGCGCCGCGCTGGTGTACATTTGTACGGCCGTTGACTCACCCCAGATTGTGACGGGAATTAGGTCAAAGTGTGTCCCAAATGCCGGCAAATTTGGAAATCAAGGAATTTTCCAACCAACTTCAAATTTTGCATGCTCCAAACTGTATATATTCCGCACTTGTCATGCAAAATTGACAGATTTTCGCTGGGAAATGACGGAGAAATTTCAGAGTTTAGGGAAAACGGAGCTCGGCTACGTGGTTATTCCCCTAACCGTGGCTGTTGGGACACCCTGCGCCGCGCTGGTGTACATTTGTACGGCCGTTGACTCACCCCAGATTGTGACGGGAATTAGGTCAAAGTGTGTCCCAAATGCCGGAAAATTTGGAAATCAAGGAATTTTCCAACCAACTTCAAATTTTGCATGCTCCAAACTGTATATATTCCGCACTTGTCATGCAAAATTGACAGATTTTCGCTGGGAAATGACGGAGAAATTGCAGAGTTTAGGGAAAACGGAGCTCGGCTACGTGGTT
>JBBELK010000437.1:0-83951 GCA_037783545.1 Henricia sp. BOLD:AAB3569
AACGTCGGCAATTTGGAGGTCGAAAAATTTTCCGACGAACTTCAAATTTTGCATGCTCCAAAGATCTCTATATTGCGCACTTGTCCTAAAAAATTGACAGACTTTCGCCGGGAAATGACAGAGAAATTTCAGGTTTAGGAAAAAAAGGGTTGGCGCTTCCTGGATGCTCCCGCAACCTGTGGCTGTCTGTACACACCTCTTTTGGTGTACTCCTGACTCGTGCGCATGCTCAGTCCTTCGGACTGTCGTTGACACGGCCCAGTTTGGGACGGGATTTTCGGTTCAAAGTGTGGTCCAAACGTCGGCAAATTTGGAGGTCGAAAAATTTTCCGACGAACTTCAAATTTTGCATGCTCCAAAGACTCTATATTGCGCACTTGTCCTAAAAAATTGACAGACTTTCGCCTGAAAATAACAGAGAAATTCAGAGTTTAGGAAAAAAAGGGGGTTGGCGCTTCCTGGATGCTCCCGCAACCTGTGGCTGTCTGTACACACCTCTTTGGTGTACTCCTGACTCGTGCGCATGCTCAGTCCTTCGGACTGTCGTTGACACGGCCCAGTTTGGACGGGATGTTGGTCAAAGTGTGGTCCAACGTCGGCAAATTGGAGGTCGAAAATTTTCCGACGAACTTCAAATTTTGCATGCTCCAAAGACTCTATATTGCGCACTCGTCCTAAAAAATGACAGACTTTCGCCGGGAAATGACAGAGAAATTTCAGAGTTTAGGAAAAAAAAGGGGTTGGGCGCTTCCTGGATGCTCCCGCAACCTGTGGCTGTCTGTATACACACCTCTTTGGAGTACTCCTGACTCGTGTGCATGCTCAGTCCTTCGGACTGTCGTTGACACGGCCAGTTTGGGACGGGATTTTGGTCAAAGTGTGGTCCCAAACGTCGGCAAATTTGGAGGTCGAAAATTTTTCCGACGAACTTCAATTTTGCATGCTCAAAGACTCTATATTGCGCACTTGTCCTAAAAAATTGACAGACTTTCGCCGGAAATGACAGAGAAATTTCAGAGTTTAGGAAAAAAAGGGGTTGGCGCTTCCTGGATGCTCCCGCAACTGTGGCTGTCTGTAACACCTCTTGGTGTACTCCTGACTCGTGCGAATGCTCAGTCCTTCGGACTGTCGTTGACACGGCCCAGTTTGGGACGGGATGTTGGTCAAAGTGTGGTCCCAAACGTCGGCAAATTTGGAGGTCGAAAAATTTTCCGACGAACTTCAAATTTTTGCATGCGCCAAAGACTCTATATTGCGCACTCGTCCTAAAAAATTGACAGACTTTCGCCGGGAAATGACAGAGAAATTTCCGAGTTTAGGAAAAAAGGGGTTGGCGCTTCCTGGATGCTCCCGCAACCTGTGGCTGTCTGTACACACCTCTTTGGTGTACTCCTGACTCGTGCGCATGCTCAGTCCTTCGGACTGTCGTGGACACGGCCCAGTTTGGGACGGGATTTGTAGTATCAAAGTGTGGTCCAAACGTCGCAAATTTGGAGGTCGAAAAATTTTCGACGAACTTGCCAAATTTTGCATGCTCCAAAGACTCTATATTGCGCACTTGTCCTAAAAAATTGACAGACTTTGCGCCGGAAATGACAGAGAAATTTCAGAGTTTAGGAAAAAAAGGGGTTGGCGCTTCCTGGATGCTCCCGCAACCTGTGGCTGTCTGTACACACCTCTTTGGTGTACTCCTGACTCGTGCGCATGCTCAGTCCTTCGGACTGTCGTTGACACGGCCCAGTTTTGGGACGGGATTTTGGTCAAAGTGTGGTCCAAAACGTCGGCAAATTTGGAGGTCGAAAAATTTTCGACGAACTTCAAATTTTGCATGCTCCAAAAGACTCTATATTGCGCACTTGTCCTAAAAAATTGACAGACTTTCGCCTGGACAATAACAGAGAAATTCAGAGTTTAGGAAAAAAAGGGGTTGGCGCTTCCTGGATGCTCCCGCAACCTGTGGCTGTCTGTACACACCTCTTTGGTGTACACCTGACTCGTGCGCATGCTCAGTCCTTCGGACTGTCGTTGACACGGCCCAGTTTGGGACGGGATGTTGGCTCAAGTGTGGTCCAAACGTCGGCAAATTTGGAGGTCGAAAATTTTCGACGAACTTCAAATTTTTGCATGCTCCAAAGACTCTATATTGCGCACTCGTCCTAAAAATTGACAGACTTTCGCCGGAAATGACAGAGAAATTTCAGAGTTTAGGAAAAAAAGGGGTTGGCGCTTCCTGGATGCTCCGCAACCTGTGGCTGTCTGATACACACCTCTTTGTGTACTCCTGACTCGTGTGCATGCTCAGTCCTTCGTACTGTCGTTGACACGGCCCAGTTTGGGACGGGATTTTGGTCAAAGAGTGGTCCAAACGTCGGCAAATTTGGAGGTCGAAAAATTTTCCGACGAACTTCAAATTTTGCATGCTCCAAAGACTCTATATTGCGCACTTGTCCTAAAGAATTGACAGACTTTCGCCGGGAAATGACAGAGAAATTTCAGAGTTTAGGAAAAAAAGGGGTTGGCGCTTCCTGGATGCTCCGCAACCTGTGGCTGTCTGTACACACCTCTTTGGTGTACTCCTGACTCGTGCGCATGCTCAGTCCTTCGGACTGTCGTTGACACGGCCCAGTTTGGGACGGGATTTTGGTCAAAGTGTGGTCCAAACGTCGGCAAATTTGGAGGTCGAAAATTTTTCCGACGAACTTCAAATTTTGCATGCTCCAAAGACTCTATATTGCGCACTTTGTCCTAAAAAATTGACAGACTTTCGCCGGGAAATGACAGAGAAATTTCAGAGTTTAGGAAAAAAAAGGGGTTGGCGCTTCCTGGATGCTCCCGCAACCTGTGGCTGTCTGTACACACCTCTTTGGTGTACTCCTGACTCGTGCGCATGCTCAGTCCTTCGGACTGTCGTTGACACGGCCAGTTTGGGACGGGATGTTGGTCAAAGTGTGGTCCAAACGTCGGCAAATTTGGAGGTCGAAAAATTTTCCGACGAACTTCAATTTTGCATGCTCCAAAGACTCTATATTGCTCACTCGTCTAAAAAATTGACAGACTTTCGCCGGAAATGACAGAGAAATTTCAGAGTTTAGGAAAAAAAAGGGGTTGGCGCTTCCTGGATGCTCCCGCAACCTGTGGCTGTCTTGTACACACCTCTTTGGTGTACTCCTGACTCGTGCGCATGCTCAGTCCTTCGGACTGTCGTTGACACGGCCCAGTTTGGGCGGGATTTGGTCAAAGTGTGGTCCAAACGTCGGCAAATTTGGAGGTCGAAAAATTTCGACGAACTTCAAATTTTGCATGCTCCAAAGACTCTATATTGCGCACTTGTCCTAAAAAATTGACAGACTTTCGCCGGGAAATGACAGAGAAATTTCAGAGTTTAGGAAAAAAAGGGGTTGGCGCTTCCTGGATGCTCCCGCAACCTGTGGCTGTCTGTACACACCTCTTTGGTGTACTCCTGACTCGTGCGCATGCTCAGTCCTTCGGACTGTCGTTGACACGGCCCAGTTTGGGACGGGATGTTGGTCAAAGTGTGGTCCAAACGTCGGCAAATTTGGAGGTCGAAAATTTTCCGACGAACTTCAAATTTTGCATGCTCCAAAGACTCTATATTGCGCACTTGTCCTAAAAAATTGACAGACTTTCGCCTGGAAATAACAGAGAAATTTCAGAGTTTAGGAAAAAAAGGGGTTGGCGCTTCCTGGATGCTCCCGCAACCTGTGGGCTGTCTGTACACACCTCTTTGGTGTACACCTGACTCGTGCGCATGCTCAGTCCTTCGGACTGTCGTTGACACGGCCCAGTTTGGGACGGGATGTTGGTCAAAGTGTGGTCCAAACGTCGGCAAATTTGGAGGTCGAAAAATTTTCCGACGAACTTCAAATTTTGCATGCTCCAAAGACTCTATATTGCGCACTCGTCTAAAAAATTGACAGACTTTCGCCGGGAAATGACAGAGAAATTTCAGAGTTAGGAAAAAAAAGGGGTTGGCGCTTCCTGATGCTCCCGCAACCTGTGGCTGTCTGTATACACACCTCTTTGGTGTACTCCTGACTCGTGTGCATGCTCAGTCCTTCGTACTGTCGTTGACACGGCCAGTTTGGGACGGGATTTTGGTCAAAGTGTGGTCCAAACGTCGGCAAATTTGGAGGTCGAAAATTTTCCGACGAACTTCAAATTTTGCATGCTCCAAGACTCTATATTGCGCACTTGTCCTAAAAATTGACCAGACTTTCGCCGGGAAATGACAGAGAAATTTCAGAGTTTAGGAAAAAAAGGGGTTGCGCTTCCTGGATGCTCCCGCAACCTGTGGCTGTCTGTACACACCTCTTTGGTGTACTCCTGACTCGTGCGCATGCTCAGTCCTTCGGACTGTCGTTGACACGGCCAGTTTGGGACGGGATTTTGGTCAAAGTGTGGTCCAAACGTCGGCAAATTTGGAGGTCGAAAAATTTTCCGACGAACTTCAAATTTTGCATGCTCCAAAGACTCTATATTGCGCACTTGTCCTAAAAAATTGACAGAACTTCCGCCGGGAAATGACAGAGAAATTTAGAGTTTAGGAAAAAAAGGGTTGGCGCTTCCTGGATGCTCCCGCAACCTGTGGCTGTCTGTACACACCTCTTTGGTGTACTCCTGACTCGTGCGCATGCTCAGTCCTTCGGACTGTCGTTGACACGGCCCAGTTTGGGACGGGATTTTGGTCAAAGTGTGGTCCAAACGTCGGCAAATTTGGAGGTCGAAAAATTTTCCGACGAACTCAAATTTTGCATGCTCAAAGACTCTATATTGCGCACTTGTCCTAAAAATTGACAGACTTTCGCCGGGAAATGACTGAGAAATTCAGAGTTAGGAAAAAAAAAGGGTTGGCGCTTCCTGGATGCTCCCGCAACCTGTGGCTGTCTGTACACACCTCTTTGGTGTACTCCTGACTCGTGCGCATGCTGCAAGTCCTTCGGACTGTCGTTGACACGGCCCAGTTTGGACGGGATTTTTGTCAAAGTGTGGTCCAAACGTCGGCAAATTTGGAGGTCGAAAATTTTCCGACGAACTTCAAATTTTGCATGCTCCAAAGACTCTATATTGCGCACTTGTCCTAAAAATTGACAGACTTTCGCCGGAAATGACAGAGAAATTTCAGAGTTTAGGAAAAAAAGGGGTGGCGCTTCCTGGATGCTCCGCAACCTGTGGTCTGTCTGTACACACCTCTTTGGTGTACTCCTGACTCGTGCGCATGCTCAGTCCTTCGGACTGTCGTTGACACGGCCCAGTTTGGGACGGGATTTTGGTCAAAGTGTGGTCCAAACGTCGGCTAATTTGGAGGTCGAAAAATTTTCCGACGAACTTCAAATTTTGCATGCTCCAAAGACTCTATATTGCGCACTTGTCCTAAAAAATTGACAGACTTTCGACGGGAAATGACAGAGAAATTTCAGAGTTTAGGAAAAAAAGGGGTTGGCGCTTCCTGGATGCTCCCGCAACCTGTGGCTGTCTGTACACACCTCTTTGGTGTACTCCTGACTCGTGCGCATGCTCAGTCCTTCGGACTGTCGTTGACACGGCCCAGTTTGGGACGGGATTTTGGTCAAAGTGTGGTCCAAACGTCGGCAAATTTGAAGGTCGAAAAATTTTCCGACGAACTTCAAATTTTGCATCCTCCAAAGACTCTATATTGCGCACTCGTCCTAAAAAATTGACAGACTTTCGCCGGGAAATGACAGAGAAATTTCAGAGTTTAGGAAAAAAAGGGGTTGGCGCTTCCTGGATGCTCCCGCAACCTGTGGCTGTCTGTACACACCTCTTTGGTGTACTCCTGACTCGTGTGCATGCTCAGTCCTTCGGACTGTCGTTGACACGGCCCAGTTTGGGACGGGATTTTGGTCAAAGTGTGGTCCAAACGTCGGCAAATTTGAAGGTCGAACAATTTTCCGACGAACTTCATATTTTGCATGCTCCAAAGACTCTATATTGCGCACTTGTCCAAAAAAATTGACAGACTTTCGCCGGGAAATGACAGAGAAATTTCAGAGTTTAGGAAAAAAAGGGGTTGGCGCTTCCTGGATGCTCCCGCAACCTGTGGCTGTCTGTACACACCTCTTTGGTGTACTCCTGACTCGTGCGCATGCTCAGTCCTTCGGACTGTCGTTGACACGGCCCAGTTTGGGACGGGATTTTGGTCAAAGTGTGGTCCAAACGTCGGCAAATTTGGAGGTCGAAAAATTTTCCGACCAACTTCAAATTTTGCATGCTCCAAAGACTCTATATTGCGCACTTGTCCTAAAAAATTGACAGACTTTCGCCGGGAAATGAAAAATTGACAGACTTTCGCCGGGAAATGACAGAGAAATTTCAGAGTTTAGGAAAAAAAGGGGTTGGCGCTTCCTGGATGCTCCCGCAACCTGTGGCTGTCTGTACACACCTCTTTGGTGTACTCCTGACTCGTGCGCATGCTCAGTCCTTCGGACTGTCGTTGACACGGCCCAGTTTGGGACGGGATTTTGGTCAAAGTGTGGTCCAAACGTCGGCAAATTTGAAGGTCGAAAAATTTTCCGACGAACTTCAAATTTTGCATGCTCCAAAGACTCTATATTGCGCACTTGTCCTAAAAAATTGACAGACTTTCGCCTGGAAATAACAGAGAAATTTCAGAGTTTAGGAAAAAAAGGGGTTGGCGCTTCCTGGATGCTCCCGCAACCTGTGGCTGTCTGTACACACCTCTTTGGTGTACTCCTGACTCGTGCGCATGCTCAGTCCTTCGGACTGTCGTTGACACGGCCCAGTTTGGGACGGGATGTTGGTCAAAGTGTGGTCCAAACGTCGGCAAATTTGGAGGTCGAAAAATTTTCCGACGAACTTCAAATTTTGCATGCTCCAAAGACTCTATATTGCGCACTCGTCCTAAAAAATTGACAGACTTTCGCCGGGAAATGACAGAGAAATTTCAGAGTTTAGGAAAAAAAGGGGTTGGCGCTTCCTGGATGCTCCCGCAACCTGTGGCTGTCTGTACACACCTATTTGGTGTACTCCTGACTCGTGCGCATTCTCAGTCCTTCGGACTGTCGTTGACACGGCCCAGTTTGGGACGGGATTTTGGTCAAAGTGTGGTCCAAACGTCGGCAAATTTGGAGGTCGAAAAATTTTCCGACGAACTTCAAATTTTGCATGCTCCAAAGACTCTATATTGCGCACTTGTCCTAAAAAATTGACAGACTTTCGCCTGGAAATAACAGAGAAATTTCAGAGTTTAGGAAAAAAAGGGGTTGGCGCTTCCTGGATGCTCCCGCAACCTGTGGCTGTCTGTACACACCTCTTTGGTGTACTCCTGACTCGTGCGCATGCTCAGTCCTTCGGACTGTCGTTGAAACGGCCCAGTTTGGGACGGGATTTTGGTCAAAGTGTGGTCCAAACGTCGGCAAATTTAGAGGTCGAAAAATTTTCCGACGAACTTCAAATTTTGCATGCTCCAAAGACTCTATATTGCGCACTTGTCCTAAAAAATTGACAGACTTTCGCCGGGAAATGACAGAGAAATTTCAGAGTTTAGGAAAAAAAGGGGTTGGCGCTTCCTGGATGCTCCCGCAACCTGTGGCTGTCTGTACACACCTCTTTGGTGTACTCCTGACTCGTGCGCATGCTCAGTCCTTCGGACTGTCGTTGAAACGGCCCAGTTTGGGACGGGATTTTGGTCAAAGTGTGGTCCAAACGTCGGCAAATTTGGAGGTCGAAAAATGTTCCGACGAACTTCAAATTTTGCATGCTCCAAAGACTCTATATTGCGCACTTGTCCTAAAAAATTGACAGACTTTCGCCGGGAAATGACAGAGAAATTTCAGAGTTTAGGAAAAAAAGGGGTTGGCGCTTCCTGGATGCTCCCGCAACCTGTGGCTGTCTGTACACACCTCTTTGGTGTACTCCTGACTCGTGCGCATGCTCAGTCCTTCGGACTGTCGTTGACACGGCCCAGTTTGGGACGGGATTTTGGTCAAAGTGTGGTCCAAACGTCGGCAAATTTGGAGGTCGAAAAATTTTCCGACGAACTTCAAATTTTGCATGCTCCAAAGACTCTATATTGCGCACTTGTCCTAAAAAATTGACAGACTTTCGCCGGGAAATGACAGAGAAATTTCAGAGTTTAGGAAAAAAAGGGGTTGGCGCTTCCTGGATGCTCCCGCAACCTGTGGCTGTCTGTACACACCTCTTTGGTGTACTCCTGACTCGTGCGCATGCTCAGTCCTTCGGACTGTCGTTGACACGGCCCAGTTTGGGACGGGATTTTGGTCAAAGTGTGGTCCAAACGTCGGCAAATTTGGAGGTCGAAAAATTTTCCGACGAACTTCAAATTTTGCATGCTCCAAAGACTCTATATTGCGCATTTGTCCTAAAAAATTGACAGGCTTTCGCCGGGAAATGACAGAGAAATTTCAGAGTTTAGGAAAAAAAGGGGTTGGCGCTTCCTGGATGCTCCCGCAACCTGTGGCTGTCTGTACACACCTCTTTGGTGTACTCCTGACTCGTGCGCATGCTCAGTCCTTCGGACTGTCGTTGAAACGGCCCAGTTTGGGACGGGATTTTGGTCAAAGTGTGGTCCAAACGTCGGCAAATTTGGAGGCCGAAAAATTTTCCGACGAACTTCAAATTTTGCATGCTCCAAAGACTCTATATTGCGCACTTGTCCTAAAAAATTGACAGACTTTCGCCGGGAAATGACAGAGAAATTTCAGAGTTTAGGAAAAAAAGGGGTTGGCGCTTCCTGGATGCTCCCGCAACCTGTGGCTGTCTGTACACACCTCTTTGGTGTACTCCTGACTCGTGCGCATGCTCAGTCCTTCGGACTGTCGTTGACACGGCCCAGTTTGGGACGGGATTTTGGTCAAAGTGTGGTCCAAACGTCGGCAAATTTGGAGGTCGAAAAATTTTCCGACGAACTTCAAATTTTGCATGCTCCAAAGACTCTATATTGCGCACTTGTCCTACAAAATGGACAGACTTTCGCCGGGAAATGACAGAGAAATTTCAGAGTTTAGGAAAAAAAGGGGTTGGCGCCTCCTGGATGCTCCCGCAACCTGTGGCTGTCTGTACACACCTCTTTGGTGTACTCCTGACTCGTGCGCATGCTCAGTCCTTCGGACTGTCGTTGACACGGCCCAGTTTGGGACGGGATTTTGGTCAAAGTGTGGTCCAAACGTCGGCAAATTTGGAGGTCGAAAAATTTTCCGACGAACTTCAAATTTTGCATGCTCCAAAGACTTTATATTGCGCACTTGTCCTAAAAAATTGACAGACTTTCGCCGGGAAATGACAGAGAAATTTCAGAGTTTAGGGGAAAAAAAGGGGTTGGCGCTTCCTGGATGCTCCCGCAACCTGTGGCTGTCTGTACACACCTCTTTGGTGTACTCCTGACTCGTGCGCATGCTCAGTCCTTCGGACTGTCGTTGACACGGCCCAGTTTGGGACGGGATTTTGGTCAAAGTGTGGTCCAACGTCGACAAATTTGGAGGTCTAAAAATTTTCCGACGAACTTCAAATTTTGCATGCTCCAAAGACTCTATATTGCGCACTTGTCCTAAAAAATTGACAGACTTTCGCCGGGAAATGACAGAGAAATTTCAGAGTTTAGGAAAAAAAGGGGTTGGCGCTTCCTGGATGCTCCCGCAACCTGTGGCTGTCTGTACACACCTCTTTGGTGTACTCCTGACTCGTGCGCACGCTCAGTCCTTCGGACTGTCGTTGACACGGCCCAGTTTGGGACGGGATTTTGGTCAAAGTGTGGTCCAAACGTCGGCAAATTTGGAGGTCGAACAATTTTCCGACGAACTTCATATTTTGCATGCTCCAAAGACTCTATATTGCGCACTTGTCCTAAAAAATTGACAGACTTTCGCCGGGAAATGACAGAGAAATTTCAGAGTTTAGGAAAAAAAGGGGTTGGCGCTTCCTGGATGCTCCCGCAACCTGTGGCTGTCTGTACACACCTCTTTGGTGTACTCCTGACTCGTGCGCATGCTCAGTCCTTCGGACTGTCGTTGACACGGCCCAGTTTGGGACGGGATTTTGGTCAAAGTGTGGTCCAAACGTCGGCAAATTTGGAGGTCGAAAAATTTTCCGACGAACTTCAAATTTTGCATGCTCCAAAGACTCTATATTGCGCACTTGTCCTAAAAAATTGACAGACTTTCGCCGGGAAATGACAGAGAAATTTCAGAGTTTAGGAAAAAAAGGTGTTGGCGCTTCCTGGATGCTCCCGCAACCTGTGGCTGTCTGTACACACCTCTTTGGTGTACTCCTGACTCGTGCGCACGCTCAGTCCTTCGGACTGTCGTTGACACGGCCCAGTTTGGGACGGGATTTTGGTCAAAGTGTGGTCCAAACGTCGGCAAATTTGGAGGTCGAAAAATTTTCCGACGAACTTCAAATTTTGCATGCTCCAAAGACTCTATATTGCGCACTTGTCCTAAAAAATTGACAGACTTTCGCCGGGAAATGACAGAGAAATTTCAGAGTTTAGGAAAAAAAGGGGTTGGCGCTTCCTGGATGCTCCCGCAACCTGTGGCTGTCTGTACACACCTCTTTGGTGTACTCCTGACTCGTGCGCATGCTCAGTCCTTCGGACTGTCGTTGACACGGCCCAGTTTGGGACGGGATTTTGGTCAAAGTGTGGTCCAAACGTCGGCAAATTTGGAGGTCGAAAAATTTTCAGACGAACTTCAAATTTTGCATGCTCCAAAGACTCTATATTGCGCACTTGTCCTAAAAAATTGACAGACTTTCGCCGGGAAATGACAGAGAAATTTAAGAGTTTAGGGAAAAAAGGGGTTGGCGCTTCCTGGATGCTCCCGCAACCTGTGGCTGTCTGTACACACCTCTTTGGTGTACTCCTGACTCGTGCGCATGCTCAGTCCTTCGGACTGTCGTTGACACGGCCCAGTTTGGGACGGGATTTTGGTCAAAGTGTGGTCCAAACGTCGGCAAATTTGGAGGTCGAAAAATTTTCCGACGAACTTCATATTTTGCATGCTCCAAAGACTCTATATTGCGCACTTGTCCTAAAAAATTGACAGACTTTCGCAGGGAAATGACAGAGAAATTTCAGAGTTTAGGAAAAAAAAGGGGTTGGCGCTTCCTGGATGCTCCCGCAACCTGTGGCTGTCTGTACACACCTCTTTGGTGTACTCCTGACTCGTGCGCATGCTCAGTCCTTCGGACTGTCGTTGACACGGCCCAGTTTGGGACGGGATTTTGGTCAAAGTGTGGTCCAAACGTCGGCAAATTTGGAGGTCGAAAAATTTTCCGACGAACTTCAAATTTTGCATGCTCCAAAGACTCTATATTGCGCACTTGTCCTAAAAAATTGACAGACTTTCGCCGGGAAATGACAGAGAAATTTCAGAGTTTAGGAAAAAAAAGGGGTTGGCGCTTCCTGGATGCTCCCGCAACCTGTGGCTGTCTGTACACACCTCTTTGGTGTACTCCTGACTCGTGCGCATGCTCAGTCCTTCGGACTGTCGTTGACACGGCCCAGTTTAGGACGGGATTTTGGTCAAAGTGTGGTCCAAACGTCGGCAAATTTGGAGGTCGAAAAATTTTCCGACGAACTTCATATTTTGCATGCTCCAAAGACTCTATATTGCGCACTTGTCCTAAAAAATTGACAGACTTTCGCCGGGAAATGACAGAGAAATTTCAGAGTTTAGGAAAAAAAGGGGTTGGCGCTTCCTGGATGCTCCCGCAACCTGTGGCTGTCTGTACACACCTCTTTGGTGTACTCCTGACTCGTGCGCATGCTCAGTCCTTCGGACTGTCGTTGACACGGCCCAGTTTGGGACGGGATTTTGGTCAAAGTGTGGTCCAAACGTCGGCAAATTTGGAGGTCGAAAAATTTTCCGACGAACTTCAAATTTTGCATGCTCCAAAGACTCTATATTGCGCACTTGTCCTAAAAAATGGACAGACTTTCGCCGGGAAATGACAGAGAAATTTCAGAGTTTAGGAAAAAAAGGGGTTGGCGCCTCCTGGATGCTCCCGCAACCTGTGGCTGTCTGTACACACCTCTTTGGTGTACTCCTGACTCGTGCGCATGCTCAGTCCTTCGGACTGTCGTTGACACGGCCCAGTTTGGGACGGGATTTTGGTCAAAGTGTGGTCCAAACGTCGGCAAATTTGGAGGTCGAAAAATTTTCCGACGAACTTCAAATTTTGCATGCTCCAAAGACTCTATATTGCGCACTTGTCCTAAAAAATTGACAGACTTTCGCCGGGAAATGACAGAGAAATTTCAGAGTTTAGGAGAAAAAAAGGGGTTGGCGCTTCCTGGATGCTCCCGCAACCTGTGGCTGTCTGTACACACCTCTTTGGTGTACTCCTGACTCGTGCGCATGCTCAGTCCTTCGGACTGTCGTTGACACGGCCCAGTTTAGGACGGGATTTTGGTCAAA
The DNA here is from genome assembly GCA_037783545.1 of Henricia sp. BOLD:AAB3569. Classification (NCBI taxonomy): domain Eukaryota; kingdom Metazoa; phylum Echinodermata; class Asteroidea; order Spinulosida; family Echinasteridae; genus Henricia; species Henricia sp. BOLD:AAB3569. The sequence goes on from JBBELK010000437.1 coordinate 12,435, forward strand.
GTGTGGTCCAAACGTCGGCAAATTTGGAGGTCGAAAAATTTTCCGACGAACTTCATATTTTGCATGCTCCAAAGACTCTATATTGCGCACTTGTCCTAAAAAATTGACAGACTTTCGCCGGGAAATGACAGAGAAATTTCAGAGTTTAGGAAAAAAAAGGTGTTGGCGCTTTCTGGATGCTCCCGCAACCTGTGGCTGTCTGTACACACCTCTTTGGTGTACTCCTGACTCGTGCGCATGCTCAGTCCTTCGGACTGTCGTTGACACGGCCCAGTTTGGGACGGGATTTTGGTCAAAGTGTGGTCCAAACGTCGGCAAATTTGGAGGTCGAAAAATTTTCCGACGAACTTCAAATTTTGCATGCTCCAAAGACTCTATATTGCGCACTTGTCCTAAAAAATTGACAGACTTTCGCCGGGAAATGACAGAGAAATTTCAGAGTTTAGGAAAAAAAATGGGTTGGCGCTTCCTGGATGCTCCCGCAACCTGTGGCTGTCTGTACACACCTCTTTGGTGTACTCCTGACTCGTGCGCATGCTCAGTCCTTCGGACTGTCGTTGACACGGCCCAGTTTAGGACGGGATTTTGGTCAAAGTGTGGTCCAAACGTCGGCAAATTTGGAGGTCGAAAAATTTTCCGACGAACTTCATATTTTGCATGCTCCAAAGACTCTATATTGCGCACTTGTCCTAAAAAATTGACAGACTTTCGCCGGGAAATGACAGAGAAATTTCAGAGTTTAGGAAAAAAAGGGGTTGGCGCTTCCTGGATGCTCCCGCAACCTGTGGCTGTCTGTACACACCTCTTTGGTGTACTCCTGACTCGTGCGCATGCTCAGTCCTTCGGACTGTCGTTGACACGGCCCAGTTTGGGACGGGATTTTGGTCAAAGTGTGGTCCAAACGTCGGCAAATTTGGAGGTCGAAAAATTTTCCGACGAACTTCAAATTTTGCATGCTCCAAAGACTCTATATTGCGCATTTGTCCTAAAAAATTGACAGACTTTCGCCGGGAAATGACAGAGAAATTTCAGAGTTTAGGAAAAAAAGGGGTTGGCGCTTCCTGGATGCTCCCGCAACCTGTGGCTGTCTGTACACACCTCTTTGGTGTACTCCTGACTCGTGCGCATGCTCAGTCCTTCGGACTGTCGTTGAAACGGCCCAGTTTGGGACGGGATTTTGGTCAAAGTGTGGTCCAAACGTCGGCAAATTTGGAGGCCGAAAAATTTTCCGACGAACTTCAAATTTTGCATGCTCCAAAGACTCTATATTGCGCACTTGTCCTAAAAAATTGACAGACTTTCGCCGGGAAATGACAGAGAAATTTCAGAGTTTAGGAAAAAAAGGGGTTGGCGCTTCCTGGATGCTCCCGCAACCTGTGGCTGTCTGTACACACCTCTTTGGTGTACTCCTGACTCGTGCGCATGCTCAGTCCTTCGGACTGTCGTTGACACGGCCCAGTTTGGGACGGGATTTTGGTCAAAGTGTGGTCCAAACGTCGGCAAATTTGGAGGTCGAAAAATTTTCCGACGAACTTCAAATTTTGCATGCTCCAAAGACTCTATATTGCGCACTTGTCCTACAAAATGGACAGACTTTCGCCGGGAAATGACAGAGAAATTTCAGAGTTTAGGAAAAAAAGGGGTTGGCGCCTCCTGGATGCTCCCGCAACCTGTGGCTGTCTGTACACACCTCTTTGGTGTACTCCTGACTCGTGCGCATGCTCAGTCCTTCGGACTGTCGTTGACACGGCCCAGTTTGGGACGGGATTTTGGTCAAAGTGTGGTCCAAACGTCGGCAAATTTGGAGGTCGAAAAATTTTCCGACGAACTTCAAATTTTGCATGCTCCAAAGACTCTTTATTGCGCACTTGTCCTAAAAAAATGACAGACTTTCGCCGGGAAATGACAGATAAATTTCAGAGTTTAGGAAAAAAAGGGGTTGGCGCTTCCTGGATGCTCCCGCAACCTGTGGCTGTCTGTACACACCTCTTTGGTGTACTCCTGACTCGTGCGCATGCTCAGTCCTTCGGACTGTCGTTGACACGGCCCAGTTTGGGACGGGATTTTGGTCAAAGTGTGGTCCAAACGTCGGCAAATTTGGAGGTCGAAAAATTTTCCGACGAACTTCAAATTTTGCATGCTCCAAAGACTTTATATTGCGCACTTGTCCTAAAAAATTGACAGACTTTCGCCGGGAAATGACAGAGAAATTTCAGAGTTTAGGGGAAAAAAGGGGTTGGCGCTTCCTGGATGCTCCCGCAACCTGTGGCTGTCTGTACACACCTCTTTGGTGTACTCCTGACTCGTGCGCATGCTCAGTCCTTCGGACTGTCGTTGACACGGCCCAGTTTGGGACGGGATTTTGGTCAAAGTGTGGTCCAACGTCGACAAATTTGGAGGTCTAAAAATTTTCCGACGAACTTCAAATTTTGCATGCTCCAAAGACTCTATATTGCGCACTTGTCCTAAAAAATTGACAGACTTTCGCCGGGAAATGACAGAGAAATTTCAGAGTTTAGGAAAAAAAGGGGTTGGCGCTTCCTGGATGCTCCCGCAACCTGTGGCTGTCTGTACACACCTCTTTGGTGTACTCCTGACTCGTGCGCACGCTCAGTCCTTCGGACTGTCGTTGACACGGCCCAGTTTGGGACGGGATTTTGGTCAAAGTGTGGTCCAAACGTCGGCAAATTTGGAGGTCGAACAATTTTCCGACGAACTTCATATTTTGCATGCTCCAAAGACTCTATATTGCGCACTTGTCCTAAAAAATTGACAGACTTTCGCCGGGAAATGACAGAGAAATTTCAGAGTTTAGGAAAAAAAGGGGTTGGCGCTTCCTGGATGCTCCCGCAACCTGTGGCTGTCTGTACACACCTCTTTGGTGTACTCCTGACTCGTGCGCATGCTCAGTCCTTCGGACTGTCGTTGACACGGCCCAGTTTGGGACGGGATTTTGGTCAAAGTGTGGTCCAAACGTCGGCAAATTTGGAGGTCGAAAAATTTTCCGACGAACTTCAAATTTTGCATGCTCCAAAGACTCTATATTGCGCACTTGTCCTAAAAAATTGACAGACTTTCGCCGGGAAATGACAGAGAAATTTCAGAGTTTAGGAAAAAAAGGTGTTGGCGCTTCCTGGATGCTCCCGCAACCTGTGGCTGTCTGTACACACCTCTTTGGTGTACTCCTGACTCGTGCGCACGCTCAGTCCTTCGGACTGTCGTTGACACGGCCCAGTTTGGGACGGGATTTTGGTCAAAGTGTGGTCCAAACGTCGGCAAATTTGGAGGTCGAAAAATTTTCCGACGAACTTCAAATTTTGCATGCTCCAAAGACTCTATATTGCGCACTTGTCCTAAAAAATTGACAGACTTTCGCCGGGAAATGACAGAGAAATTTCAGAGTTTAGGAAAAAAAGGGGTTGGCGCTTCCTGGATGCTCCCGCAACCTGTGGCTGTCTGTACACACCTCTTTGGTGTACTCCTGACTCGTGCGCATGCTCAGTCCTTCGGACTGTCGTTGACACGGCCCAGTTTGGGACGGGATTTTGGTCAAAGTGTGGTCCAAACGTCGGCAAATTTGGAGGTCGAAAAATTTTCCGACGAACTTCAAATTTTGCATGCTCCAAAGACTCTATATTGCGCACTTGTCCTAAAAAATTGACAGACTTTCGCCGGGAAATGACAGAGAAATTTAAGAGTTTAGGGAAAAAAGGGGTTGGCGCTTCCTGGATGCTCCCGCAACCTGTGGCTGTCTGTACACACCTCTTTGGTGTACTCCTGACTCGTGCGCATGCTCAGTCCTTCGGACTGTCGTTGACACGGCCCAGTTTGGGACGGGATTTTGGTCAAAGTGTGGTCCAAACGTCGGCAAATTTGGAGGTCGAAAAATTTTCCGACGAACTTCAAATTTTGCATGCTCCAAAGACTCTATATTGCGCACTTGTCCTAAAAAATTGACAGACTTTCGCCGGGAAATGACAGAGAAATTTCAGAGTTTAGGAAAAAAAATGGGTTGGCGCTTCCTGGATGCTCCCGCAACCTGTGGCTGTCTGTACACACCTCTTTGGTGTACTCCTGACTCGTGCGCATGCTCAGTCCTTCGGACTGTCGTTGACACGGCCCAGTTTAGGACGGGATTTTGGTCAAAGTGTGGTCCAAACGTCGGCAAATTTGGAGGTCGAAAAATTTTCCGACGAACTTCATATTTTGCATGCTCCAAAGACTCTATATTGCGCACTTGTCCTAAAAAATTGACAGACTTTCGCCGGGAAATGACAGAGAAATTTCAGAGTTTAGGAAAAAAAGGGGTTGGCGCTTCCTGGATGCTCCCGCAACCTGTGGCTGTCTGTACACACCTCTTTGGTGTACTCCTGACTCGTGCGCATGCTCAGTCCTTCGGACTGTCGTTGACACGGCCCAGTTTGGGACGGGATTTTGGTCAAAGTGTGGTCCAAACGTCGGCAAATTTGGAGGTCGAAAAATTTTCCGACCAACTTCAAATTTTGCATGCTCCAAAGACTCTATATTGCGCACTTGTCCTAAAAAATGGACAGACTTTCGCCGGGAAATGACAGAGAAATTTCAGAGTTTAGGAAAAAAAAGGGGTTGGCGCCTCCTGGATGCTCCCGCAACCTGTGGCTGTCTGTACACACCTCTTTGGTGTACTCCTGACTCGTGCGCATGCTCAGTCCTTCGGACTGTCGTTGACACGGCCCAGTTTGGGACGGGATTTTGGTCAAAGTGTGGTCCAAACGTCGGCAAATTTGGAGGTCGAAAAATTTTCCGACGAACTTCAAATTTTGCATGCTCCAAAGACTCTGTATTGCGCACTTGTCCTAAAAAAATGACAGACTTTCGCCGGGAAATGACAGATAAATTTCAGAGTTTAGGAAAAAAAGGGGTTGGCGCTTCCTGGATGCTCCCGCAACCTGTGGCTGTCTGTACACACCTCTTTGGTGTACTCCTGAGTCGTGCGCATGCTCAGTCCTTCGGACTGTCGTTGACGCACCCCAGTTTCGCTCGGCAATTTGGTCAAAGTGTGGTCCAAACGTCGGCAAATTTGGAGGTCGAAAAATGTTCCGACGAACTTCAAATTTTGCATGCTCCAAACTCTCTATATTGCGCACTTGTCCTAAAAAATTGACAGACTTTCGCCGGGAAATGGCAGAGAAATTTCAAAGTTTAGGGAAAACTGGGTTGGGGCTTCCTGACTGCTCACGCAAACCGTGGCTGTCTGTACACACCTCTTTGGTGTACTCCTAAGTTGTGCGCATGCTCAGTCCTTAGGACTGTCGTTGACACGGCCCAGTTTGGGACGGGATTTTGGTCAAAGTGTGGTCCAAACGTCGGCAAATTTGGAGGTCGAAAAATTTTCCGACGAACTTCAAATTTTGCATGCTCCAAAGACTCTATATTGCGCACTTGTCCTAAAAAATTGACAGACTTTCGCCGGGAAATGACAGAGAAATTTCAGAGTTTAGGAAAAAAGGGGTTGGCGCTTCCTGGATGCTCCCGCAACCTGTGGCTGTCTGTACACACCTCTTTGGTGTACTCCTGACTCGTGCGCACGCTCAGTCCTTCGGACTGTCGTTGACACGGCCCAGTTTGGGACGGGATTTTGGTCAAAGTGTGGTCCAAACGTCGGCAAATTTGGAGGTCGAAAAATTTTCCGACGAACTTCAAATTTGGCATGCTCCAAAGACTCTATATTGCGCACTTGTCCTAAAAAATTGACAGACTTTCGCCGGGAAATGGCAGAGAAATTTCAAAGTTTAGGGAAAACTGGGTTGGGGCTTCCTGACTGCTCACGCAAACCGTGGCTGTCTGTATAACACACCTCTTTTGTGTACTCCTGAGTCGTGCGCATGCTCAGTCCTTCGGACTGTCGTTGACGCACCCCAGTTTCGCTCGGCAATTTGGTCAAAGTGTGGTCCAAACGTCGGCAAATTTGGAGGTCGAAAAATGTTCCGACGAACTTCAAATTTTGCATGCTCCAAACTCTCTATATTGCGCACTTGTCCTAAAAAATTGACAGACTTTCGCCGGGAAATGGCAGAGAAATTTCAAAGTTTAGGGAAAACTGGGTTGGGGCTTCCTGACTGCTCACGCAAACCGTGGCTGTCTGTACACACCTCTTTGGTATACTCCTGAGTCGTGCGCATGCTCAGTCCTTCGGACTGTCGTTGACGCACCCCAGTTCGGCTCGGAAATTTGGTCAAAGTGTGGTCCAAACGTCGGCAAATTTGGAGGTCGAAAAATGTTCCGACGAACTTCAATTTTTGCATGCTCCAAACTCTCTATATTGCGCACGTGTCCTAAAAAATTGACAGACTTTCGCCGGGAAATGGCAGAGAAATTTCAAAGTTTAGGGAAAACTGGGTTGGGGCTTCCTGACTGCTCACGCAAACCGTGGCTGTCTGTACACACCTCTTTGGTGTACTCCTGAGTCGTGCGCATGCTCAATCCTTCGGACTGTCGTTGACGCACCCCAGTTCGGCTCGGCAATTTGGTCAAAGTGTGGTCCAAACGTCGGCAAATTTGGAGGTCGAAAAATGTTCCGACGAACTTCAAATTTTGCATGCTCCAAACTCTCTATATTGCGCACTTGTCCTAAAAAATTGACAGACTTTCGCCGGGAAATGGCAGAGAAATTTCAAAGTTTAGGGAAAACTGGGTTGGGGCTTCCTGACTGCTCACGCAAACCGTGGCTGTCTGTATAACACACCTCTTTTGTGTACTCCTGAGTCGTGCGCATGCTCAGTCCTTCGGACTGTCGTTGACGCACCCCAGTTTCGCTCGGCAATTTGGTCAAAGTGTGGTCCAAACGTCGGCAAATTTGGAGGTCGAAAAATGTTCCGACGAACTTCAAATTTTGCATGCTCCAAACTCTCTATATTGCGCACTTGTCCTAAAAAATTGACAGACTTTCGCCGGGAAATGCCAGAGAAATTTCAAAGTTTAGGGAAAACTGGGTTGGGGCTTCCTGACTGCTCACGCAAACCGTGGCTGTCTGTACACACCTCTTTGGTGTACTCCTAAGTCGTGCGCATGCTCAGTCCTTCGGACTGTCGTTGACGCACCCCAGTTCGGCTCGGCAATTTGGTCAAAGTGTGGTCCAAACGTCGGCAAATTTGGAGGTCGAAAAATGTTCCGACGAACTTCAAATTTTGCATGCTCCAAACTCTCTATATTGCGCACTTGTCCTAAAAAAATTGACAGACTTTCGCCGGGAAATGGCAGAGAAATTTCAAAGTTTAGGGAAAACTGGGTTGGGGCTTCCTGACTGCTCACGCAAACCGTGGCTGTCTGTACACACCTCTTTGGTGTACTCCTAAGTCGTGCGCATGCTCAGTCCTTCGGACTGTCGTTGACGCACCCCAGTTCGGCTCGGCAATTTGGTCAAAGTGTGGTCCAAACGTCGGCAAATTTGGAGGTCGAAAAATGTTCCGACGAACTTCAAATTTTGCATGCTCCAAACTCTCTATATTGCGCACTTGTCCTAAAAAAATTGACAGACTTTCGCCGGGAAATGGCAGAGAAATTTCAAAGTTTAGGGAAAACTGGGTTGGGGCTTCCTGACTGCTCACGCAAACCGTGGCTGTCTGTACACACCTCTTTGGTGTACTCCTGAGTCGTGCGCATGCTCAGTCCTTCGGACTGTCGTTAACGCACCGCAGTTTGGGGCGGTCGGGTTGGCGTACGGGTTCTTTCCAAAGGACTACCCTTGCACATAGGTAGTTTGGAGGAGTTTTTCGCGGAATCCCGTGATGTCCTGGAACGTTGCTCAATGATGGAGTGACCAGTACGTACGTCACGGGGAACGCCGATACAATTTTGGAACACGATTGGATCCGAGTCTGCGGTCTTGATTCTTCCAGACCTGGACTGGTGACGATTGTGGTTTTATGAGGATGTACCTGTGGTGCTTCTCGAAGGATATGACCTGATACTCGGACACGATTGGTGATGATTGTGATGGAGAATACTCGCCGGATAATGACCTGGATTGGCAACGACAACGAATGAGGAAATTTGGTGGATAAATGACCTGGACTGGCAACGACAACGAATGAGGAAATTTGGCAATAACGGCGAACAATTGGTGGATAAATGACCTGGACTGGCAACGACTACGAATGAGGAAATTTGGCAATAACGGCGAACGCTTAGTGGATAAATGACCTGGACTGGCAACGACTACGAATGAGGAAATTTGGCAATAACGGCGAACGCTTAGTGGATAAATGACCTGGACTGGCAACGACAACGGCTGAAGCACTGGTTCTATCGGTAACAACGTTGGACTGGTTAGCGTGTTTTATTCGGACGAATAAAACATTTTAGAAAAAGGCATACTTATACTTATGTTTAACTTTGTTTCATACCTGTATAAATAGTCTCTCTTTTGTCAATTACTTATAAATATTTGGGGAAAATTAGAGTTGAATTTGCTGCAGTTACGCAGTAACAAACATTTATACGGCTGGAAATACAACTAACTCACATTTTCGGAACCAGAATTTGGTTCCGAAAAGTCACGTGACCTTGAATTTTTCAAAGGTGCTCCAAAACGGCCAAATTTGTGACGGCGTCTTTTTAGGAATATATCTAATTTACTCTCGAAGGCGCTTCAGAACAATGTATGGGTCTATTTCGAGCCCAAAATAGCCCAACAAAACCGGTGTGTTCCTTTAAGAGATCAGGGGCGGTCGGGTAGGCGTAGTATTTATTTATTAATTTATTTATTCCATTTATTTACCCAGGGTGTGCCCAAACAGTTTACAAAAACTGGTTTCCATTGGGGCCCTGCAAACACACATAGAACAAATATACTAAATTGAACAACTTCATAATTACTAACAAACAGGAATAAGTTACATTTGTACAACAACTACAACATCAAAAAACTAATGGTTACAGAAGAACAACATCACAAGTAATTATTATACATGCATGTGACACTAAAATTTACGCTAATTACGGGAAGGGCGAAAAACCTGCAAAAATTTAAAAAAAAAATTGGAAAGTTCCCCTCCGGCTCCAAGACAAAATAAAAAGTCCGTTGCCACTGATAACAGTGAAGCAACAAAAAATACGAGTGCGCTATGCACCCGTTACTTGTATTGTTTGGAAACAAAGATGAAAAATTTTCATCCAAATCAGACCCATGCAGCTGGCAAACTGCCAAGGCAAAATCGTCTACACAAGCAAAGAAATGATAATTACGCATGCGCGTATAGGGGACGTACAAATTAACTGTAAACCATGGCTGTTACGTTGCTTAGGTTTGAACACCTGCGGGCTGCAAAAACCTTTTAGGCAAGCTCCTTTTCCGGGTAAGTTCTGATTCCTTAGCAGCGACCTTTTGGTTCCTAGGTTGAATCCTGAGACATATCCTGGGGCGAAGAACGATAGGTTCACGCTAAAAACCGGAAAACACGCTAAAAACCGGAAAACACGCTAAAAATGGATAATCACGCTAAAAACCGGAATACACGCTATAAATTGATAAACACGCTAAAAACCGAAAAACACGCTAAAACCGGAAAATACCGGAAAACACCCGAAGCACAAAAACCGTCCTCGAAAAAAACAGAAAACATATCAATACTGTTTTTGGGATTTCTTTTCTGGGGTCAATTTCATGGCGCTGCTTAATCATGGGCGTGCTTTTAAAAAAGGGCATTGTTAATAACAAATTTGCCTCTGTGTATAAGCCTCAGTTGGCATCATGTTTTTTTCTTCACGAACGTACACCGAAGCAACACCGCCTACATGTGTGTGCACTCAGGCTATTTGCCGGGCTGCGCGGGGCAAATATCATACACTCCACGGTAGCCTGCCGTAGCACGCGCTCGCTCCCGTTCTCCGGACTCTCGAAACAAACAATTATGTTCGAATGTACATACTTATGTTTAACTTTGTTTCATACCTGTATAAATAGTCTCTCTTTTGTCAATTACTTATAAATATTGGGGGAAATCAGAGTTGAATTTGGTGCAGTTCTGCAGTAACAAACTTTTATACGGCTGGAAATACAACTAACTCACAAGAACACGTGACTTTTCGGAACCAGAATTTGGTTCCGAAAAGTCACGTGACCTTGAATTTTTCAAAAGTGCTCAAAAACGGCCAAATTTGACGGCGTCTTTTCAGGATATATCTAATTTACTCTCGAAGGCGCTTCAGAACAATGTATGGGTCTATTTCGAGCCCAAAATAGCCCAACAAAACCGGTGTGTTCCTTCAAGAGATCAGGGGCGGTCGGGTAGGCGTAGTATTTATTTATTTATTTATTTATTCCATTTATTTACCCAGGGTGTGCCCAAACAGTTTACAAAAACTGGTTTCCATTGGGGCCCTGCAAACACACATAGAACAAATATACTAAATTGAACAACTTCATAATTACTAACCGTAAACAGGAATAAGATACATTTGTACAACAACTACAACATCAAAAAACTAATGGTTACAGAAGAACAACATCACAAGTAATTATTATACATGCATGTGACACTAAAATTTACGCTAATTACGGGAAGGGCGAAAAACCCGCAAAAAAAAAAAAAGGGACAATTCCCCTCCGGCTCCAAGACAGAATAAAAAGTCCGTTGCCACTGATAACAGTGAGGCAACAAAAAATACGAGTGCGCTATGCACCCGTTACTTGTATTGTTTGGAAACGAAGATGACAATTTTTCATCCAAATCAGACCCATGCAGCTGGCAAACTGCCAAGGCAAAATCGTCTACACAAGCAAATAAATGATAATTACGCATGCGCGTATAGGGGACGTACAAATTAACTGTAAACCATGGCTGTTACGTTGCTTAGGTTTGAACACCTGCGAGCTGCAAACACTTTTTAGGCAAGCTCCTTTTCCGGGTAAGTTCTGATTCCTTAGCAGCGACCTTTTGGTTCCTAGGTTGAATCTTGAGACATATCCTGGGGCGAAGAACGATAGGTTCACGCTAAAAATTGATAAACACGCTAAAAACCGGAAAACACGCTAAAAATGGATAATCACGCTATAAATTGATAAACACGCTAAAAACCGAAAAACACGCTAAAAACCGGAAAATACCGGAAAACACCCGAAGCACAAAAACCGTCTTCGAAAAAAACAGAAAACATATCAATACTGTTTTGGGGAATTCTTTTCTGGTGTCAATTTCATGGCGCTGCTTAATCATGGGCGTGCTTTTAAAAAAGGGCATTGTTAATAACAAATTTGCCTCTGTGTATAAGCCTCAGTTGGCATCATGTTTTTTCTTCACGAACGTACACCGAAGCCACACCGCCTACATGTATGTGCACTCAGGCTATTTGCCGGGCTGCGCAGGGCAAATATCATACACTTCACGGTAGCCTGCCGTAGCACGCGCTCGCTCCCGTTCTCCGGACTCTCGAAACAAACAATTATGTTCGAATGTACATACTTATGTTTAACTTTGTTTCATACCTGTATAGTCTCTCTTTTGTCAATTACTTATGAATATTGGGGGAAATCAGAGTTGAATTTGGTGTAGTTCTGCAGTAACAAACTTTTATACGGCTGGAAATACAACTAACTCACAAGACCACGTGACTTTTCGGAACCAGAATTTGGTTCCGAAAAGTCACGTGACCTTGAATTTTTCAAAAGTGCTCAAAAACGGCCAAATTTGACGGCGTCTTTTCAGGATATATCTAATTTACTCTCGAAGGCGCTTCAGAACAATGTATGGGTCTATTTCGAGCCCAAAATAGCCCAACAAAACCGGTGTGTTCCTTTAAGAGATCAGGGGCGGTCGGGTAGGCGTAGTATTTATTTATTTATTCCATTTATTTACCCAGGGTGTGCCCAAACAGTTTACAAAAACTGGTTTCCATTGGGGCCCTGCAAACACACATAGAACAAATATACTAAATTGAACAACTTCATAATTACTAACAAACAGGAATAAGATACATTTGTACAACAACTACAACATCAAAAAACTAATGGTTACAGAAGAACAACATCACAAGTAATTATTATACATGCATGTGACACTAAAATTTACGCTAATTACGGGAAGGGCGAAAAACCCGCAAAAAAAAAAACAAATAGGGACAATTCCCCTCCGGCTCCAAGACAGAATAAAAAGTCTGTTGCCACTGATAACAGTGAGGCAACAAAAAATACGAGTGCGCTATGCACCCGTTACTTGTATTGTTTGAAAACGAAGATGACAATTTTTCATCCAAATCAGACCCATGCAGCTGGCAAACTGCCAAGGCAAAATCGTCTACACAAGCAAATAAATGATAATTACGCATGCGCGTATAGGGGACGTACAAATTAACTGTAAACCATGGCTGTTACGTTGCTTAGGTTTGAACACCTGCGGGCTGCAAAAACTTTTTAGGCAAGCTCCTTTTCCGGGTAAGTTCTGATTCCTTAGCAGCGACCTTTTGGTTCCTAGGTTGAATCTTGAGACATATCCTGGGGCGAAGAACGATAGGTTCACGCTAAAAATTGATAAACACGCTAAAAACCGGAAAACACGCTAAAAATGGATAATCACGCTAAAAACCGGAATACACGCTATAAATTGATAAACACGCTAAAAACCGAAAAACACGCTAAAAACCGGAAAATACCGGAAAACACCCGAAGCACAAAAACCGTCCTCGAAAAAAACAGAAAACATATAAATACTGTTTTGGGGATTTCTTTTCTGGGGTCAATTTCATGGCGCTGCTTAATCATGGGCGTGCTTTTAAAAAAGGGCATTGTTAATAACAAATTTGCCTCTGTGTATAAGCCTCAGTTGGCATCATGTTTTTTCTTCACGAACGTACACCGAAGCAACACCGCCTACATGTATGTGCACTCAGGCTATTTGCCGGGCTGCGCGGGGCAAATATCATACACTCCACGGTAGCCTGCCGTAGCACGCGCTCGCTCCCGTTCTCCGGACTCTCGAAACAAACAATTATGTTCGAATGTACATACTTGTTTAACTTTGTTTCATACCTGTATAAATAGTCTCTCTTTTGTCAATTACTTATAAATATTGGGGGAAATCAGAGTTGAATTTGGTGCAGTTCTGCAGTAACAAACTTTTATACGGCTGGAAATACAACTAACTCACAAGACCACGTGACTTTTCGGAACTAGAATTTGGTTCCGAAAAGTCACGTGACCTTGAATTTTTCAAAAGTGCTCAAAAACGGCCAAATTTGACGGCATCTTTTCAGGATATATCTAATTTACTATCGAAGGCGCTTCAGAACAATGTATGGGTCTATTTCGAGCCCAAAATGGCCCAACAAAACCGGTGTGTTCCTTCAAGAGATCAGGGGCGGTCGGGTAGGCGTAGTATTTATTTATTTATTTATTTATTCCATTTATTTACCCAGGGTGTGCCCAAACAGTTTACAAAAACTGGTTTCCATTGGGGCCCTGCAAACACACATAGAACAAATATACTAAATTGAACAACTTCATAATTACTAACAAACAGGAATAAGATACATTTGTACAACAACTACAACATCAAAAAACTAATGGTTACAGAAGAACAACATCACAAGTAATTATTATACATGCATGTGACACTAAAATTTACGCTAATTACGGGAAGGGCGAAAAACCCACACAAAAAAAAAGGGACAATTCCCCTCCGGCTCCAAGACAGAATAAAAAGTCCGTTGCCACTGATAACAGTGAGGCAACAAAAAATACGAGTGCGCTATGCACCCGTTACTTGTATTGTTTGGAAACGAAGATGAAAATTTTTCATCCAAATCAGACCCATGCAGCTGGCAAACATCCTCTTGCAACAGTGGCCCTGTTGAAAAAGGCCCCATTTGGCGGTGGGACTAGCGACATAAACTTGTCGCCTCTCTAGACTAATCATGAGGCTTGTTATATGTGGCGTTCGGTGTTTCCACGATCGACCTTGTTACCAGTGCCACACGTGCGCGCAGTTTGTAAACACGGTCCATGTCCGATCTAACGCGCTCGCCGATTGGTCGCTATTTCTATTGAACAGGACATTACGTTACTCGTTCCGCATCCCTCTGATTAATTTTGTTTTAAAAATGCGTAGTAGACACAAATGTTGCAGGAATTATCGATATGATTAACGTGACAAAGTACAAAAACTCAAACAAATTTGTAGAAAATATAGATATTTGAAATTTTGACCAAAACATGACTAATTTCATTTAATTACATCAAAATGACTGGGGCGTGAGTTGGCTCAAGACAACAGCCGGCTCACACCACAAATGTGCGTGTATTTCCTCAGGGTATTGTTACGTCGCTTTGCAGAGTGGAAATTCCCTGAGATCTCAGGATGCTGGCAAACTGCCAAGGCAAAATCGTCTACACAAGCAAAGAAATGATAATTACGCATGCGCGTATAGGGGACGTACAAATTAACTGTAAACCATGGCTGTTACGTTGCTTAGGTTTGAACACCTGCGGGCTGCAAAAACTTTATAGGCAAGCTCCTTTTCCGGGTAAGTTCTGATTCCTTAGCAGCGACCTTTTGGTTCCTAGGTTGAATCTTGAGACATATCCTGGGGCGAAGAACGATAGGTTCACGCTAAAAATTGATAAACACGCTAAAAACCGGAAAACACGCTAAAAATGGATAATCACGCTATAAATTGATAAACACGCTAAAAACCGAAAAACACGCTAAAAACCGAAAAACACGCTAAAAACCGGAAAATACCGGAAAACACCCGAAGCACAAAAACCGTCCTCGAAAAAAACAGAAAACATATCAATACTGTTTTGGGGATTTCTTTTCTGGTGTCAATTTCATGGCGCTGCTTAATCATGGGCGTGCTTTTAAAAAAGGGCATTGTTAATAACAAATTTGCCTCTGTGTATAAGCCTCAGTTGGCATCATGTTTTTTCTTCACGAACGTACACCGAAGCCAACACCGCCTACATGTGTGTGCACTCAGGCTATTTGCCGGGCTGCGCAGGGCAAATATCATACACTCCACGGTAGCCTGCCGTAGCACGCGCTCGCTCCCGTTCTCCGGACTCTCGAAACAAACAATTATGTTCGAATGTACATACTTATGTTTAACTTTGTTTCATACCTGTATAAATAGTCTCTCTTTTGTCAATTACTTATAAATATTGGGGGAAATCAGAGTTGAATTTGGTGCAGTTCTGCAGTAACAAACTTTTATACGGCTGGAAATACAACTAACTCACAAGACCACGTGACTTTTCGGAACCAGAATTTGGTTCCGAAAAGTCACGTGACCTTCAATTTTTCAAAAGTGCTCAAAAATGGCCAAATTTGACGGCGTCTTTTCAGGATATATCTAATTTACTCTCGAAGGCGCTTCAGAACAATGTATGGGTCTATTTCGACCTCAAAATAGCCCAACAAAACCGGTGTGTTCCTTTAAGAGAAAAGTTGGCCAACAAAAATTCGAGTGGAACGCATTGTGCGGCACCAATTAACGTTCGCCAACTTTGGCCAACAAACTTTTGGATTGTTGGCGATGTTCACGAGTAGATTGGTTCCCGATCCCTATAGATCGGTTCGCTTATTGCGAAAATATAGGGATCGGTAAAGGGCGGCCATGACGGGCAGAATTCTGCCCGTCACGTGGTTATTATTATTTTTATTTTTTTTGTAAGTGCGCAGATTTTGCATTGACATTTGTAACTTGGCCGTGCGTGTCGAACATATCCAATTATGTAAATAAAATACATTGCCTAAATCAAAGGGCTTGGCCAATTTTTGAATATATAAAACACAATGCGCACGCGCAAAGACGACCAATTACAGATCAAGATGAAGCGCCCTTTACCTGTCCTTATATTCTCCTGTGTGGAATATGTGGACGGGAACCAGTCTAGTTCACGAGTCGATATCATTTTTAAATGGCGTACGCGCACGCGACATGAAAGATGACAGACGATGGTTTGCAGATTGGAAAATAACAAATAAGTTGCACCTTTCGTGGTTCTCTCCCTTATCGCTGGCGACACACCAACAGCACGTGTCACTTTCCTCAAATTTTGTAACTGAGCATGCAGCGGAGAGCCACATAGACTTGATGTCAAGTCTGTAACTATATAGACCGATTGGTTCGTAAACTGCAGCAGCGTAGTCGCGAATGGACTGGGAACAAGTCTAATCGACCTCTAGTTACAGACTTGAGAAACCTGTTTCCGTTTTGTACACGGTCTATGGAGTTTGCTACCAGAATTGGACGTAGAGAGCTGATTGGTCGAAACGCAGGACGACATTAATATTCATGTTACTCCTCCGACTTGTTCTATGGCAACTGCGTGATTATATATCACGCGCAGTGAATGCATTAATATTGGCGCGAATACAGGTTTCTCAAGTCTCTAAACAGGTACTATTCATAACAACGGCTGTTGCATGTGGGGATTATAGGCGTCAGACGGACCGAATACGACTGTCTAGAGACTTGACCTCAAGTCTAAGAGCCACATTGCAATTAACGTCCGTACGACTGCCGAGACTGTTGGGGCCGCCATCTTGACAATGTATTTTGGCAAACAATCCATTCCACATTGAGCAAACGTTGGCGCCAACGTTAACGAACCGTTCGCGTGTTTGGAACGCAGCCAGTGGCTAGATTGGTTCGCTCATTGCGAAAATATATTCTCATGTATGAAATATGTGGGCGGGAACCAGTCTAAGCCAGTGGCCTGCGTTGTCCTGTAGCGGACTGTAACATGCAAGGTGACACATTAGGAGCACTGTAGTTATCCTGTTCCAGACTTTGCTGGGAAGGGTCAAAGGTCAGTACCCCAATCTCCGTTACAGTCCACGATGGCGGGAAATAGTATTGACAGCAGCAAGTTCAAGACACAGGGGAAAGGAAAGGTGATTGATACCAGGGGCCAATTTCATAGAGGTGTTACAAAAAAACTCTTGGTTTAACTTTTATTATAAGGGAACGTGGTTACGGTAGGCCTACCACCAGTGAAATCCTTATGGCATGCGATATCATGCAGGTCTAGTCGACCGTCGTACCAACTCGACCGTCGCGCGCTCGACCGAAGGAGTCAACTCGACCGTTGTACCAACTCGACTCGGTTTTTTTTTCGTATACATTGAACAAAGATTTTAAGGAAATTACCTCCTGGAATCAACACATAATGTAATTTTAAGGCACAACTATAGAATACAGGGCCCACTATACTTTAATCTCAACGTCTCCGGAGACGGAGTCACCGTCACGCACTGTCACTGACGCACATTCATATATTGCGCCCTCTCTAGAATGAAATCAAAACATTCACAGACGTCTCCCGTCTCCGCGTCTCCGCGTCACCAGATACCCTCTTGCCCAAAATAATCGAGTCACACACGTCACGCACTTATACACATTCAATCATATATTGCGCCCTCTTTAGAATGAACTGTTCAAGCCTATATTGCGCCCTCTTTGGAATGAACTGTTCAAGCGGCGCGCTCGGAAACGATCCCGTCGCCGGAGACGGAGTCGCGCACTTCTTTTATTTTAATTACCGACGAACTATTAAATCCCCTCCCCCCCCCTTAAAAAAGGTAAATAAAGACCGGAAACAGTGACGTTTTGATTCAAAGTAGTACTTCGGTGTCTTTTAATTACCGACGGGATACCCCCCACAGTGGATACCCCCCTCGAATTCAAAACATTCACAGCCGTCTCCCCGTCTCCGCCTCTCCAGAGACCCTCTTGCCAAGAAAAATGGCGGCACGAGAGGGATGTTTAAAAAAAGGTAAATAAAGACCGGAAACAATGACGTTTTTATTTAAAGTATTTTGGTGTCCAGAGAGGGCGCTTTTCTTTTAATTACCGACCGGATACCCCCCTCGAATTCAAAACATTCACAGCCGTCTCCCGTCTCCGCGTCTCCAGAGACCCTCTTGCCCAGAGAAATGGCGGCACGAGAGGGATGTTTTAAAAAATGGGGGAAAAAAAAGGAAACAGTGACGTTTTTATTCAAAGTACTTTGGTGTCCAGAGAGGGCGCTTTTCTTTTAATTACCGACGGGATACCCCCCCACAGTGGATACCCCCCCTCTAATTCAAAACATTCACAGCCGTCTCCCGTCTCCGCCTCTCCAGAGACCCTCTTGCCAAGAAAAATGGCGGCACGAGAGGGATGTTTAAAAAAAGGTAAATAAAGACCGGAAACAATGACGTTTTTATTCAAAGTATTTTGGTGTCCAGAGAGGGCGCTTTTCTTTTAATTACCGACGGGATACCCCCCTCGAATTCAAAACATTCACAGCCGTCTCCCGTCTCCGCGTCTCCAGAGACACTCTTGCCCAGAGAAATGGCGGCACGAGAGGGATGTTTTAAAAAAGGTAAATAAAGACCGGAAACAGTGACGTTTTTATTCAAACTGTATTTTGGTGTCCAGAGAGGGCGCTTTTCTTTTAATTACCGACCGGATACCCCCCTCCAATTCAAAACATTCACAGCCGTCTTCAGAGTGTCCCTTCTCGGACACTTTGTACTTCGGAGATTTTTTATAAAAGTAGAATAAAGCCCAATAACAATTCCGGTAACGAATTCACGGCAAATTGGTGCTTTCGACCACCAGAGGGCGCTCATCTCCCGTCTCCCGTATCGCCGTCTCTGCTAGATGTTTGATCACATCGTCTACGACGTCTCCATTCAACTTTGAAAAGGTGCTGTCGCGTGGGCCCTGTATTCTATAGTTACTCCAATTTTAAGATATACTTCCCACTTGCACTTTTGTCGCAAATGTTGCTTTTCTGTAGAAAAATCATGTTTTCTTCCTCAAAAATTGGCTTCAGTTAGTGCACAAGATAACCATTCACGCGCGCGCGCAGCGCCCTCTGTTGTCGCACTTACGCACAGACCGCTCGCCACGTCATTTTGTTCATTACTTTATGCAGTAATTTTATCATTTATTTATCTCAGAAATGCAACATTTGCGACGGAAGTATCAGTGGGAAGTATATCTTAGAATTGAATAAGCTATCGATTCCAACATATAAATTTACCCAAATCCGTGTTCAATGTATATGAAAAAATACCCTCGACTCCTACCAACTCCACCGTCGTACCAACTCGACTCCTACCAACTCGACCGTTGTAACCGATGTACGTTTAACTGCAGAAGTCAACTCGTCCGTTGTGTCCCACTAAACTAGTACTAGTACATCATGTAGTAGATAGCCGGTGTAAAAATAAGCATAATGTGCATTTCTGCATTTACTTGGAGTAAATGATCCAAATTAATGTTATGCAGGCCTTGAAATAACTCACAGCAACACGGCAAATTGCAGTCGGTGCCCTATGCTTTTGCCGTATTGCCCTTAAAAAGTTTACACAAATTTTCCATTTCCTCATTCAGGTGCCCTTTATATACTTGGGGGAAAATTGCTGTGCCTTTAAAAAAGTGTTTTACTTTAACATTTTTAATATCACTTGTTATTTGCAGTAACAGGACCATAATGTAAAACAGCCTTTGAGCTGATAGTGTGTATCTTGTATAAAGATATAAAAATTAAAATAAAATAAATGAATTTTGGGGCCTGGTCATGTACTAGTTGGGCATGTAAAAATAAGCGTTACATGTTGAAATGTTGCATTTCATTGCAGCATTCAGTCTAGTAACTTCCGTATCGAAATAGGCTTACTCCAGTAGCAATCATGGAAGGAGTTGCTGCATGTTATTCCCTTCACTTGGCACGACGGTCGAGTTGGCACGACGGTCGAGTTGGCACGACGGTCGAGTTGGCACGACGGTCGAGTTGGCACGACGGTCGAGTTGGCACGACGGTCGAGTTGGCACGACGGTCGAGTTGGCACGACGGTCGAGTTGGCACGACGGTCGAGTTGGCACGACGGTCGAGTTGGCACGACGGTCGAGTTGGCACGACGGTCGAGTTGGCACGACGGTCGAGTTGGCACGACGGTCGAGTTGACTATGCTGGTAACCTAATTTTATCATGCAAAGTTTTTTATGCTTAAGCAATTTTTCATGCTTAAGCAGCCCCAGCACATTCTGTGGGATACATGTAGCTGAGGTTACCTTGCCCTCGGCTCAAATTTTATCATCATATCATGTGGTAATCTGTTAGAGCTGAGGTTACCTATGAGCATGAACACGCTATCTGAAAAAACGCTATCTCAAAATGTGTCATTTTCTCCCCGTGAGACACTAATTCCCCCTGGGGTACAACTATAGAATGCAGGGCCCACTATACCTCAATCTCCACGTCTCCAGAGACGGAGTCACGGACTTGCACATTCATATAGTGCGCCCTCTTTAAAATTAACTGTGAATATATTGCGCCCTCTTTATTAAAAATCAAAACATTCACAAGCGTCGCCGCGTCTCCAGAGACCCTTCGTTTCAAATTAATTCGGTGTCCAGAGGGCGCTTTTATTTTAATTCCTGACGAACTACACCAATAATGTAACAGGGGCTGTATACATTATTCCGGGACAGCAAAGGCCTCACAGCTGACGCTGCTCGTCCCGTCTTCATCGCATGGTGGCGCTCTCGTTCTGACGCGCGACTCACCCAGCTGTGAGGCCTTAACAAAGGCTACTCAAGGACCTGAATAGTGGTTATGCCTGACAAGGGTGGGGTGAGTTCCAGGGGGAATTAGTGTGTCACAGGGAGAAAATTACACATTTTGATTTGAAGTTTTTTCAGATAGCGTGTTCATGTTCATAGGTAACCTCGGCTCTAACAGATTACCACATGATAAAATTCGAGCCGAGGTAATAAGGCCCCATAAAAAATATTGTTAGATTATCATCCCTGCGTGCATCACTTTTGGCGAAATTCCACATTTTAACTTTTATTTTAAGTTTTCTGCTATTTTTTGTTCTGATTGAAGCAACATTTTACTGAATTTCATAATGAATCGATCTCTTATTATCTGCCCAGCTGATAAAATGCACGGACAAAGTCCTGTACATGTACGTGTTTTAATTCATTAGTGAAAATTCCAAGCCATGCTTTAATTTATAACATCTCTTCTTATTTTCTGTTTGTGTGTTAATTTGCTTCTTTATTAGGGCAACTGGGGGGAAGAACTTCGGCAAAAAATGGAGGTGAGTGTTTACTGTTTAAATAACCACTTCGTGACGGGGAACTGCATATGCAGTTCTGAGTGTGAGTGTCTTGGGGGCGGTTATACAGAATTAGTCCCATGAGTTAGACCAGGGCAGAGCTGGTAACTATTATCTTGTTGGCTTGGGGTCAAGTCAGTTTTTGGTTTTTGACCTGTGACTTGATTCTGAAGAGCTGGTTTTTTTCAACCTGTTGACTTGGGGTCAAGTCAGTTTTTGGTTTTTGACATGTGACTTGACCCTGGAGAAAATGACTTGTGACTGGACTTGGGAAATAAGATTGATTTACGACTAGTCATCAAGTCGCCAGCCCCAGAGTCATACATGTACATACTGCATAACCAAAACTGGTAGCGCAGTCTCCCACTCCAGGGGAATATCGGAAAATGCCTAGCCGTCGCGAAGTGGTTAATCAGCATTTCATATATCTGTTAATAATAATAATTTATTCATTTCTATAGCGCATATTGCAAA
Organism: Henricia sp. BOLD:AAB3569; assembly: GCA_037783545.1. NCBI lineage: Eukaryota > Metazoa > Echinodermata > Asteroidea > Spinulosida > Echinasteridae > Henricia > Henricia sp. BOLD:AAB3569. Next base: position 34,004 of record JBBELK010000437.1, read on the forward strand.
CAAATATGTTCAAATGCGCTGTACATTTAAAAAAATTACTAAATTGGGTCTTCTTGAAATATTTACAATTATTTTAAGTTACAGAAACTTAATACACCAACAAACCGACTATCACAACAAGCAAAATTAATAAAAAGCCATCTTAAACAAGTAAGTTTTCAACAATGACTTAAAAATAATAACACTACTACATGTAGCTCTTTAAATGTTCGCAAAAGGGCATTCCGGAGTTTAGGGGCAGCATTAGCAAATACATCCCTGTATTACTGGTCCTTTACTCGGTGTGTTCTAAGATAACTGTCGACCCTGAAACATGAATACCTTTGAGTTTTCTCAAATGAATCTGTGCTTTTCCGTTAAAAGCCCCCTTGGTTTGTGCAGTGTGTGTGGACATTTTGATGATAGCGTGTGAGGCATAGCAACAATATCCAAGGGGGCGGGGTTAATGCATAGTTCCGAGATTGCCCAGTTAACCCCGCCCCCTTGGATATTGTTGCTATGTGCTCACAAGCCATCGCAAAAAAATGGCGAGACTACGTACAAAGCAACGGGACTCGGCATGGAAAGCACAGATTCATTGGAGAAAACCCAAAGGTATTTATGTTTTGAGGTCGACAGTTACCGTAGCACACACTGAGCGAAGGGCTAGTAATGCAGGGATGACATATCTTTCATAAAAATGCGCTTTCCTACCTTTGAACAGCGAATCGCCTGACATTGAAACCAAAATTCACCCGGTCACTGGCGCATACAACATACAAACTGTATGGGCAGAACATCGCGGATTGTTTGTGATGATTGCATCACTTTGACCTTTGTGGGCGCCGTCTGCTAGCTCTGTTGTGATTGGTCGCGGGTTCGGCTTGATTGACAGGTCGGAACTATGCATTGGGCAGTCTTGGAACTACATGTATAATGTATGCATTGGCTTAACGGTAACTTTTCACTTTATCAAAACACTTCCATTTATGTATGTTTGTGTTTATTATAACAGTCTTATTACGATGCTTCAAAAGCAAAGTGCACAGAGGAGTTCTCTAACAGCATTACAATCACATTCAGCTTGGACAATGCAGTGAAGGGACTGTCACAAGTCTTTGGTGTACTGGAGGTGTGTAGATTATTATGGAATGGCACACAAACATAGACTGTATAAATTAAATTTATACTGTAGTCGAGTCCCCACTTTCCGAGTCCGAGTCCTCGGCAGGCCGAGTCCGAGTTCCGAGTCCGTGTCCCGAGTCCTTATTTCAATTTCAAGTTCAAGTGTCAATGATCGTGCCTGTGATCTTTGACAGCCCGTAAATTTGCTTCAGGCCGAGAAAATTTTTCTTTGGGAGGTGAGATACATTTCTAGTGATAAAAATTATTTTAAGCGGTAGAAATGATTTATTTTACTATCTTAACATTTTATTTCACATGTTTGAAATACTTTCGGCCCCAAAATAAATTACGATAGATACTTCAAATAATTGTCAGCGCCTGCACATATCTATGCACTGTACACAACTAATAAGGGGAAGAGACGACCAGGGCGGCATAACGCACCTCCTATCTGCAGTATTTGCAGGCCATCATGGGGGACCATAATGGCTACCTCACAGCCTCCAACATTGAGGAAATGGCACAACAGAGATCTGCATGGCAAAAACTGGTACATTGTAGTCGACTGCACAACAGCCAATTGATGATGATGATGATAATGTGCTTTTTGTTAAAATATTGTATAATTTTTTTATTTTTTTACTGGACTCGGATGGACTCGGCCCAAATCTCTGAGTCCTTACCGTCCGAGTCCGTGGCCGAGTCTGAGTCTGAGTCCGAGTCCAAGTCCTGGAAAATCGGGACTCGAGTCCTACAGCGTTGTAAGTCACTGCACCTGGCTAAATTACTTCCCATAGAGCCATGTATTTTAGGCCTGTGCATTTTCGAATAATTGACTATTTGAACTTCGATTATCTTTTTCAATCGAATATTTAATATTTGATCTGTTAACTTTTTCAAAAATGTCCGCCCAATTTGTGCAGTGTTATTTATCTAAAGGATATTCATTCTAAAACACTTCCGAAGTGGATGATATGTTTCATTTGGTCCAGGCTGTTTTGCACATGAAAAAAAAGGTCATAGAGAATTTGATTCGGTAAAATGCTATTCGAACATTCGATGGAATATTCGAATATTTGATTCGTTTGAAACACCGCTAATGTATTATTATTTTTATTTTGTTGTTGTTTTGGTCTAGTCATTAAATCTGATGCAGCTACATGTATGAATTATTTAAAAATACATGTACTGCGCAAAATGTTCCTTCAAATATTAAAAACTGATAACATAAAATTTGTAAGAACTCTGAATGCCGCAATAGGGCGACATTTCGAGAAGCCTCTCCACGGGGACCACAAAAATTTCGGCAAGAACCAATGAAAATGACACCATTTTTTTACCCAAAGCTTCCAAAAATGCTACCAGACCTAAGAGAATTGGTTCTAGACCTAATAAAAATGGTTCTCGATTTAAAAAAAAAATGGTTTTTGACCTAAAAAAAGGATTTCCCATGCTGTTTAGCCAAGTAAGTAACTTAAATAGAACGGTAGCTTTGCACAATTTCTCAAAAGTGGACACTTTTTGAACCTTTGAGATAATGAGCTGTCTTAAACACGTTGGTTTTTATCATACACAACTTCAATGACACATAGAATGGTTTATAATATTGTTTGTTACAGTTTTCTATATTCTGAAAATGTCCCCACTGAACTGTCTTTTGCAGAATCTCAACATTACACTGAGCCATATTGAGTCACGTACTAGTCTCTTTAAGCCCAGACAGAAGGAATTTCTGGCCATATTGGAGATAAATGAAGAGAGGGATGTGAAGGTCTTACAAGAAATCGAGCAGTTTGTGAGCTCAATGGAAGTTATTAAGAGGTCGGGAAATAATGAAGGTAATTCCTTTTCAACAATCTGGGCATATTTTACTGACACCTAGCAATTATCGCAAATGCCCAAACCGATTACTAAGGGCAGGTTCACACTGCACTATTTTCGTCCGTCAGACGTACATGTACGTCAGCTCCGGTCCATTAGTTTTTGACCTGTTGATGCATTTTCAATATGTATGTCGAGTGGAAAAATCCATGTATTCTAACGTTTCATACGTCAAATTGACGGATGACGGAAGAGTTGTTCCAAGGTCTACTTGTCCGTCGAATTTTTATCCGTAGAATTTTCATCCGTCAAGTCAAAATACATACACCACAGGATGATTTAATGAAGCGGTTCACTGGAAAAAATCCTGTGGTGGATGTATTCTTTGTTTTTGACTGCGGCTGAATGGGTGTCTGAAATGGTCTGAATCTCTAAGCTAGCTTTGCTCAGTTGGGGGTGGGGGGGTTGGGGGGGTTGGTATATGGGGGAGAAATTTCCCGCGTGGTCGGATGCGTCTCATGTGAACCGCTGGTGAAAAGGCACAGAACGGACAGTGTCTGGAACAATTTCAACTCATCCGTTTTGACGTGTGGCTACGCAACAGACAGACGTATAACAGATGTAATGTACGTCTGACAGGACGAAAATAGTGCAATGTGAACCCGCCCTAAACCCCATCACTAGTTATCGAGAAATAATTAAAACCATTTCACAAGCACTTTGATTGTGTTGGTCTGGTCATTTAAAAGCATTTGTTAGTGATGTAAGAGGTTATCATTTTCAAAATTCGTGGCCTGGTCTTGAATCTCGTCCATATCAGCAAAATTGGGTTCTATGAAAAAAGGTTTAGTAGTAATGATGTATTATCTCTTTTTTCAGTTTGGTTTCCAAAGACATTAGAAGAAATGAATCCATGCTTGACTCGGCCGCTCTATGCTGAACTAGAGCCATCGCACCCAGTAAGTCCAACATGTATTGCAAAAGAATCTTTCCATGAATTTGGGACAAAAAATGTGACATGCCTTCATTTCCACAAAATAACCAATAAGTGAGCAGCAAGTCGTTATCTGTATAATGATGTGCCATGATAATTGATATGGTTGCTTCGCCTGTTCTATGGTAATAAGCAGGGTTGGTAAAGCAGGGTTGTAACGAGTCTCCCTTTGCTCGAGTCCCAAGTCAAGTCAAACTGCCTGCGAGTCCCATATTAAATCAAATTGCCTTCGAATCCCAAGTCGGGCATGTTGGTCAAGTCGGGTCAAGTCAAATAGTCACGACAGTAAATTTGTTCAAGCTAATTTCAATATGAGTGGTGGTGAGACTCGGAGATTTGGGCTGAGTCTAACATTTGGAGGAGTCTAACTTGGATTTTCATGTGGTTTTGTTCAAGGATCTGTTGCTCCAGTATATTTTCTTTTTGGCTGATTCATAAGACCAAAAGTATAGGGAGAAAAAGGTCTCCAATGTAACAGGGACACCATCTCCCAACTTCACCGAAAGACCCTTCTATTCTTTTGTATAGATTGGGGTCGTGAAAGTATAACTAACGCCGATTTCATTTTGTTTCCGTTAGGGAGCCAAGGACCCAGAGTATCTTGCTCACCGAAAGAGATGCTGGGAAATTGCTCAGGACTATGTTATGTAAGCACAGAAATCTCATGGTGCTTTACAACGCTATATATTATTACCCTGGTCATAACTCCTTAAGAAGGCTTTCTGGGTTGATACGGACGAGAGAATCTCTCATATCTTCGCTTCGCGGCGATAAATAATATCCGAAGAAAAAACAGCATAGGCCTATTTAGGGTGCTAAAGACACCAAAAAAGTTGCATTCGAGTTGCTTCCTCGAGTCAGCGCTGACCTAAGGGATCATGCAAGGTGTGATGAGTCGGGGAAAACAAGGAAACGAGATTAAACACGTGTCGACCCATATCGAATGCCACCTTTTTTTACAAACACATGATACATAATACATCGCGAAGGCTGGTAAAGCGTATAGCTCAACATTTGTCTCTTTTGTTAATTTTAAACATTTGTAGTTAATCACGTGACATTTTGATAAATATTTTTCACAATGACCATCGAAAAATTATTGTTAATGATGCTCAGGCCCGTAACCAGGGGGGATCTGGTGGATCGGACGATCCCCCCCCCGCGGAACAGGGAGTTCCGCTCTAAAAAATAAAATTCAATAATTCAAATAATAAAATTTTTCGTCGCACAATATAGCCAGTTGGATATTGAGAATAAATATATCCAAATATCTGAAAAGGTTTGTACTGCTTGTTTTTGGTGTGATGTATAGCCGGCATTTTACTGTTTCAAAACTAGTGCCTGACGGCACTATTCGATCCTCCCCGCAAAACTCGCTGGTTACGGGCCTGATGCTAGATCGCTACATTATGTAAACGGTAAGCCGGTGTGTCCCTTTAAGGAGTATGCAATCACAGGTGACTGTAGGCACTCATTTTCTTTTTTAATTTTTTAAATTCACAGCCCATAGGCTGAATTGCATGAAACTAACAAGTGCCTTCAACCTAAACATCGAAACAGGCATTGTAGGTGGGTGGTGACATTGGTGGCCAACGGCCAAATACACTACATGTAGGTACATGTAACCCCCACACTCTTTAAAAAGAGTGCTCTACATCCCTTCCGAATGCTGGAGCAATTATGGTTAAGTGCCTTGCTCAAGGGCACAGGTACCACGACCAGGTATCAACCCAATTAATGTTGCGAATCAACGACCCAAATCACTCGGCCTCAGTACCCCAATGCAGAGAAGCAACTTACGACAAATTGCCTTGGCCAAAAAAAAATGGCACCATGGTTGAACTCGGAATTCTAGTGTTTTACCATAAGAGCAAGACATTGTGTAGGTCTTGGGTTGGTCCTAAGCCAGAACAGTAGAAACAGCTGTCCAAGACCAAAATTGGTCTTGCAAATGGAAATTGCTTTCTTTTTAATTAATTCAGTCAGGTAATGTGCTGTGTACTATCATGGACGTTAAGCCTTTTTCTTTATTTTGGATAACTAGTGGTACCCCTGTCCCGCACATGGAATACAGCGAGAACCAAGTCAAGACATTTGAAGCCATCTACAGCAAGCTTAAGACACTGTATCCAACCAATGCTTGCCAAGAATTCAACGAGATATTTCCTGATCTTGTTAAGGTAAAGAGACTGATAAGCCCTAGAGAGCTTGGTGCGAGTCCCTCCCAAACACACAGTCCAGTGAGGGGCCGTCCAAAGTTGTCAACATTTTTACAGAAATACAGCGTAGGAAGGTGGGAGTGGGGTCGAGGTCTGTGTATGACTTTACAAGGCCCCCCAAAAAAGTGTTGTGTTTCTGATAACCTGACCGACCGATAAAATTTGGGCAGACGATTGGTTGGGGCCTCCCCAACCCACCCCCACCCTCCTTTTTTTCCCAATTTGTTTTGGCCCTGTAGTATTAGCAGTTGGGTTAAAGAAAATTTTCAACCATTTTAAAATTGCAAATTCAACTTTTTACTCAAAGGAGTGCCACATCAGTGAAGACCACATTCCACAAATGGAAGACGTTTCCCAGTTTGTGAAAAGTAAGTCTGTAGATTTGCATTTCGTTAACAATTGTTCAAATGATTAGATTGGATAAAGCATGCAAGTTTGTTTCACAGAAAAATTAAACATTTTTGTTATCTGCTTTTTTAAATTCATTACTTTCACACACAGGATGGTCCACAAAAAAATGACACGTTTAAAAAAAAATAATTGTATTTTCCTGAGAAATTAATATTTTCTTTTCATCAAAGAGATTCTGACACTGTGACGGCAAGATGGCTGCTGAGAAATAGTTTTCAGTTCAAGCTGACCAAAATCATTGAACTTTACTTTACAAAGATATTTAGTTCTCTCCCATAGGTGAATTACTGAATGCAGCGTCTGGCATGGTGCCTAATTACCACCGAAATGAAACAACCAAACTTGGGATTAAAGAAAATCGTAAGAGCCTTACCGGGATTTGAACCCAAGACCTCTGACTTACCAGGCAGATGCTCTACAGCTGAGCTATAATATGTACATGTACTCCCTCGGGTTTTTTTTTATGAACCCAATTTTTCTCTTAGTGTTGCGTGGGAGTGCAACTGGGCAAATCAAATGCAACATCTGGCGTGGTATCTAATCACCATTGAAATGAAACAACCCAACTTGGGTTCAGAGAAAAATCATCAGGGCCTTAATTATCGGGATAAGGCAATTTAGTCATGAATTTCCCACCTCGCAACACTATCAAAAATCCGATACAGAAGTTTAGAGATCTAGACACTGGTAGTGTGAGGAGCTGGTTTTTCTGCATCTAACTTTAGCAAACCCTGTCTAGCGTGGCAACACATCCTTTTAAATGGTGAATTTGATATTTTTATTTTTGCAGAACGTACAGGCTTTATTCTCCGTCCCGTCTCAGCTCTGCTGTCAGCACGTGATTTCCTGAGTGCCCTCGCCTTTCGCGTCTTCCCAGCAACACAGTATCTCCGTCACACCTCCAGCCCTTTCTACACGCCAGAACCGTAAGTCAACTTGAAACATGAAAAGTCCCTTCATTGCAGCATGTACAGCCGATACTCACACTGACTTTAAGGGGCAAGGGGCATTGTCACTCTCTCAAATTGTACTCCCATGAGTTAGGCTTAATACTTAAATCAAGTTCACTGAGGTGACTATGTATTTGACTAGTGTTAACCATAGTCGATATAGATGTCACCCAAATGATGCGTGGTTTGGCTAGCTCGTCTGACTAGAGAAACCAAGCCCTGGGGGTTAGGCTTGGGTGACTCCAGTATTTTTGGAGTCGACTTTGATTCCCCCAAAAAATCGCGATTCCATTTTTCGTGGGAAAACATTAAATATACTTAGCGTGTTTAATGGTAGTTGCACATGTTTAGGTACTGTACATGTATATTGCGATAAGTACTTATTGTGCCGACGAAAACCCAATTATTGGCAACGAGCGGCACTAAACATCCATTAATGATGCTGGCCCGTAACACTCGCATATTCTTCAAAACTTAGAAATGATGAGAGGCTTGATATTCTTGCAGACGTTTGTGTTTTTGCCTTCCGAATGGCTCAGGAATCGACAAGCTATCACTGGAAAAAGAATTAAATGAAAGGGAATTGATTTTTACTGGGAATCGGTTTCTCAAAAATCTGGAATCGTGATTCCGATTCCCAAAGTGAAATCGATTCTACTTGACTCCGGCGTGGAATTGCCTAAGCCTGCTGGGGATTGGTTGATCTCCAGTCAGTTGTAATCACATGGTGGTTGTAGGGCCAATGATTTTCCGTTTTAGAAAAAAGCAAATTCCGTTTTTGACAAAATAAATTCCGTTTCAGACAAAATAAATTCCGTTTCATGTTCTTTAATAGATAAAAGAACTGAACTGCTTTGCCCGCGCGGATGCAGACAAATTCACAAGTGGTGCAGCTTTCCTTTTTTTTGAAGTCGGCATTGTGATATCTTTTCTCAATTGTAAAAACTTTCGTTAAACTTTTTAACGGAATTATATTGAGATGCAGATCGTAAATTATTTTTTTTATATCAACGGCCGATTCAGTTCCGGAGTTGGCAATTTCTAAAACGTAATGCACTGACTCACTGACTGATCGCTGCAACAAAAACAAGAAACATGTAACAGCCGTTGCACTGCAGTATCATTGCATGACGTCACCGTGTTCTTCTCCTCCACACAGAAACAAATTGTCAGCCATTTTGTTTTCGCTTTGGCGACAAAATGTTGAAAGTTTATGGTTGATTTTAGACCTTTCTGAGATGAAAAATCAATGTGTGTGTTCATATAGAGCGTAGGTAAGCTAGTTTGAGTATAATTGTTGATAACAGGGAGGGAGAAAATGCAATTTGGGTGAAAAAAAAATGAAAATATCGTGTCGTGAATGTGATGATTTTGCCCTTGCGTCTAACGTGTATTCATTTGCAATGTAACTTTTTACGGTCTGATTTCTGATGCTTTTTTAGTTTAACAAAAAGAAGCTTAATAAAGAATGCAGTGTTAAGTTAGCTTGATCAATTTCAATAGGTTTGGCCTTAATAACATGAAAAAAACCTACGTTTTTATCACTATATTTACAATTTTTTTTACTTCAAACTCAAATCCCGTTTTCCGTTTCAAAGGACAGATTCCGCGAATTCCGTCCGTTTTCCGCGATCGCGGAAAATCATTGGCCCTATGGTTGTAATCACATATTCGAGGTGGTGGAAAGGTAACTCGATTGGGAAAAAAGGCTTTCAGTGGGTGTTAATTTTCAGAATTTAACATCCAAATTTATATAAGCAGCTTTTGAGTAAACATGTCTTTATTAAGACATAGAGGGGAAAAGAAAGTTGCCAATATTTGCTTGTAAACTGTTGGCTGTCAGTTATCCATGCAGACCGTAGAAAATTTGTTGTTCTTGTCGTCTGTCTACCCAGCGGCATTAGAACAACCTATGCATACGTAATGTACTCCAACATTTCACTGGTACCCATTTACACGTGGAGTGAAGTGTCTACCGTAAAGACGCACGCGTGCGTGCCGTGCAAAAATCATCGACGTACTATCCCATACTTGGGTTGCAGCCGTAGATTTGCACAACGTGATCCGCACATTTACGAGACGGCCGTCCCAATAATTTATTAAAAACATTAACTGTAAATGAGACATTGGGCCTTTAATGTTTTATCAAAGTTATTTCCAGTGCAGATGGAATTTAATTTAAAAAAAGATAAGATGCTTACATTTTGTTTTGTCCTGTGTCAAGTTTGTGGAATTGTTTCTTCTAAAATGCAGAGACCTGTGCCATGAACTGCTGGGACACTGTTCAATGCTTGCCAATCCGAAACTTGCTGAGTTTTCACAAGTGAGGAGAATGTACTTTGTCTGTATTCCTGGGGTGGATTGCAGTACAGGCCAGTGCATTTTCGAATAATTTACTATTCGAAAAATTGTTTTATTTTCGATCGAATATTCGATGCATGAAATTATCATGCCCATTCAATTTATGTCGGTTCAAGCTGCAGACTTTGTTGTAACTTGCATAATGGTCTCTCGCCCGAATGGTTTTTGCAAAAAAATATCATCGACTCTAACCATAGATTGTGTTCAATGTATCCGGTTTGGTTTGGAGTGGAAAAACACTTACTGAATATTCGATTCGGTAAAATGCTATTCGAATATTCGATGGACGATCAAATATTTGAATATTTCGATTCGTTAGGCACAGCCTTATTGCAGTATAACCATATCAAGCCTGATATCATACATGTATGTATTTATTATGGCTTAGTTATCCTTGCCACAGAAAATTCTTACATACCACTGATTTGTCAATTTCTTTGTAAACATTCCTTTGGATTATAGCTTCCATTTTTTTTAGTATAGCGACATAAAAGGGGGCACCCAGTTAGCACAACTACATGGTGTCTACTAAGTACTTCAGCAGAAAATGTATTTTATGAAATGACAGCACCTTTTCTTTTTTAATTATTATTTTTACTTTTTTACTTTATTTGTTTATTTATTTTTATATTTTGTCATTTTTGACATTTTTTCCTTTTACAGGAGATAGGTCTGGCATCACTTGGAGCACCTGATGAGTACATTGAGAAGTTATCATCGGTAAGCATTCATTCACGTCTGCATGTAACAACCATACTCGACAAGACATCATGCTAAATTAACAAGTGCATATCATACCAGGGTCCGGTTGTACATGTAGTTGAGTCCATCACAAGCCTTCACAAGTCCACCACAAGTCCCTGGGTCTTAATTCAAGTCACAAGCTATTCAAATGAACTCTAACAAAGGCATTCTTTTGTGCGTGTTCATCCTTTGCTTCTTGTTACTGGACTTGTGCGGTATTTGTCATCGGCTCTGGACTTGTGAAAGTCTTGCGATGGACTTGACTACAACCCTGTCTCATACATTTTTACACAAAGAACACAAAATATGACAAACTGAAAAGCAGATACAGATTACATTTATGTTTACTTTTTTGTGTATTGCCATAGGAATACACAAAAGGGTTGTGTGTAAAAACGTTCTTCACCCAGTTTTTAGACAAGATGGCTGAACCCATTGCTGCAATTGCCGTTCTTTAAGTTCATATATGCCTATCATTGGGTCATATTTATTAGGTATATAGTGTGATCCAATTCCGTCCCTCACGTGAGGGACAGAAATCAAGAGACAAATGCCTTTCCTTAGTCAATACAACAAATGAAAACTAAGTGAGCCTGTATGTTTACCTGCTACTGATGTTAATACACACCCAGTTTATCACATGTTGAAATTGACTTTACAGTTTTATGCAGAGGTTGTTTTTACAATTTTTTACATGCATTTTTAACTATTTTTTTGAAAATGTGATGGCACAGTGTGCCCAGCCAAATTTATTCTGTTAATATTTGTAATATGATTGTAAAATATGGACATTTATTTACTGTTCGAGGTATTATTTTGATTAATATAAGAAATGTTGAAATTTTCATCCAGTGTTTACCAGTTTTGGACCACGCTCTATACTTATATTTGACTTTAAAAAACAGTACACAAGTCGGCTGAATTTTATACATCAGTAATAATAATCTTTTATTTCTAAACAGGTGTACTGGTTCACGCTAGAGTTTGGCTTGTGTAAGGAAGCAAGCGGAAGGAAAGCATATGGTGCTGGCCTGCTATCATCAGTTGCTGAGATCCAGGTAGGATTACCATTCAAATGACTGCTGCAGTCAGGAAACTATACCTCTGAACCCGCAGCCGATTTCACGAAACCTTATGCACTGCGTAAACCTACTTGCGTAATTTTCTATTGCGTAAGTTGCGCAACATTTATGAGATAATTACAAGCAGGCTATGGGGCCTATGCCATTTTCAAAAGTTGTACAAGCTACGCACCTTTACGTGAAATCGGCTGCAGATCTTTCTGAACTTTCTCAGTTAGAGGTACTGAACGTAGGTGTACTCGACTAAAAGAAACGCACACCTAATGTCATCGGGCATTTTGTGAGATATTTGTGAAATTACTGGTATGCAACACATGTCTGGCAGACCCAACAAGGCCACAAGCCTAGACAATTGGTGCAGATGAAATTGACAAAAATTTACAATAATTGACTTGAATGGTGCAAATTCCACTGCTTCGTGATTTGCAAAATGTTGGCAATAAATGTGATGTCAATAAATGATTTTTCCACCGCAAGTCTTCAAAACATTGAATAACTTTCAACTAAACCAGAATAATCATCGTCAAATTTTACATTAAATGTGCATTTGCAATTGAAATGAAGTACATGTATGTTCCTGGTCTTAGGACACGACCAATTCATTTTATACAGCTTGAAATTAACACAAGCCAGTAGACTTGTGCACGATTTCTGGGTGCAGCCATTAATTCAACTGCTGCAGTCATTAGTTTGAATGCAAATTCCCGTTATTTTGAGTCCTCTGGTACAGCACACCACCTGTATCTATTGTTTCTACAGTATTTCTTGACGGATGAACCAACAGTGAAACCCTTTGATCCAAATGCTGCACTCAATGAATCCTACCCCGTAGAAGGGTTTCAAACTACATACTTTGTTGCTGACAGTCTCTCGGATGTGCTGCAGAAGACTAGGTGAGGATGCAATACTTCTATTGATAACATTTCGATGACGACATGCTTTCAACAATTTTGTGTGGTGTTTGACAAGCATGACCCACGTGACCTGAGTGCTCACCAGTAAAATAAGTGGAGAAAAAACAGATTGCACTTTACCTTGCCCTTGGTTGTGACATAACCATTGTGCTGAATGAATTAAAAAAAAAAAAATTCCGTACTTCATCTAACTTTTGAGAAAACAGTCAAAAAAAGCTTTCAAGTCACTTATCCTAAAAACCATTTTACCCTGAACCACTTTGCCCTTCAGCCTGTGTACGAAGTGGTGTTTGGGCGAAGTGGTTTTGGGGTGAAGTGAATTTTCGTCTCATGAGACGAAAATGATTTGTTTTACTTATTTCTCAAAGAATATAGCACTTCAGACAAAACCATTTCAGGGGAAGTTTTCTACCGTCATCATGTTTATATTGTGTAAGTTAGGTGTAAATCTGTGAACATTTTTGATTTTCGAGATACTAATCATCATGTGTTCTGCCTTTAAAGGACCAGTGTTACATATGCAATGATCCAACATTTTACTTCATGATTTAACAAGAACAAAAATGAAGTGTTGATAACAATGATAACAAACAACACAAATTGATTTTCCCTGTTCAACCCGGTGCTCAAGCAATGTGCTCACAGCATTACCCCTGGTCACTGGGTGCTCCTAGGGAGCATTCAGCTCCGGCTGCCTGTTGGGCATAAAACTGGCTTGTCCACGGGAGCCTCATTTCTCATAAGCACAATTGAACTCAATGAAGACTTCCAAAGTAGTAAGAAGCTCCCGTAGACAATGATGTCATGTATAATGAGCCATATCTTGAAATCCACTTAAGCTAAATCAATAATTTTGTTCAGGAATAGTGCTAAATCAGTAAACAAAAAAGACCATATGCTTTTTTCTCACCAAGATGACTTGCTAATTTGATCACATTAACTTCTCTCTACAGGGCTTTTGCAGCCAACATACCACGCCCACACACCCTCCGATACAACCCATACACTCGGTCCATTGAGGTGTTGGACAGTAAGGAGAAATTACTTGAAGTAGCTGAGGAACTGAATGGTAAGATATTGAGAAAATCTTGGTTTTGGCTTGTTGGTTTAGAAAATTGCATCTGGTGGTGGTTTCATATCTTTATTTTTTTTTTACTAATTATTTTGCAGGGGTGAGATTTGTCCGGATTTCCTGAATTTTACCGACGCGTCCGGATTTGAGAGTTTTCTGTTTTTCATTGTGAAATCCCCGATTTGGTAGTTGTGCTCCGCGATCCACATTTTATTTTCCGCTTTTTTGCCCTTCCATCAGGCCATATTTTTTTAATGAGCGCCCTCAATTGATTCAGTAATTTTGCGAAGCAAACTTGTGCAAGTCTAGTCGCCACGCAAGTGCCATGACATACAGCGATGTACATGTGTGTACTGTGCCGCTCAGCGAGCAGACCGAGCGAGACTGCAACGAGTAGCGAAGCAGATGTGTACAAGTCTAATACCTAAGCAAGCGCCATCTGTGCCTGCAACGGTCGTGCGTTGCGTGTGGTGTGTGATGCGTGCACGTGTGCAGTGCGCGGCTGGCGCGTGGGCAACAGACCGATTTTCCCCTCGGCTTTCGCTTCACCGTCTTCAACGATCAATGTTGCCTAGATTCTTTTTAATATTATCCACACTTGTACAAAACTGGTTCTTGTGATACCTGGTTAAAATTTTTTGACATTGCAATTTGCACGATGGTGGTGTTTCAAACGATCCCAAAAGTTGAAATCTTCGTTGTCTCTACGTCTCTCCGATGCCCCGCCCCCTCCCCCAAGGAACCCACGCCCCTTCGGTATTTTTGTTTTTCTCCAATCTCATCCCTGATTTTGGAAAGACATCACAATTTGGGTTTCCTTGCTTGCCTGTCGCATATGTTTGATGTACAGCAATTCCCCTTCCCTTTTTTTAAAGGTAACCTGAATCAACTGATGGACGGCATCAGCAGGTTGATGTAAACAGCGCCCTCTGTTGGTAAAGTTTGTGAGAGGATGGGTAATATTTTTCCCTGGTTAACATGACATTTTAAAAGATTGTATTAATAATTTATTAGGAGTGTGACCAGATCACTTTTTTGACCACCAATTTTTTTTCCATGGGTGTTAAGATTTTGATACCATATCATGTCATATTTTTCTCATCACCATTCCATTACTGGTGATGAACTAATTTATCCGGCTATTTAAAGCAGTGCGGCAATTATTCCAACCTTTTTGCCAACCCCCCTCCCCCAATCTGGATGGGGCATTGCAAATTTCCTGTTTTCTTCTCATGGATAGTATTTTGGGGAGGTATTTTATGTGATTGTTAGGTTTGAACGAAATCAAATTTTTGGGAAAATCTGGTCACGCTTCTTTAATAACAGCTTTTCTCTTGCCTAGTTATCAGTGTTATATTAAGAGCAGCTTTATTTTTCTTGCCGGGTTTTCACTGCACATGTATTTAATCAAGAACAAAGTTCAGATTAACATAAAATATAAATTTATTTTTGGATGATATTCCACCCCAACTCCACGTCTTTTTGTGCTTTTCTAATTTTCCAAAGTTCTGTTCTCCCCTTCCCTCTTTTCTGGTACTCCTAAAGGCCAATTTACACGATCATACTTTTGTTCAAGAACTTCATCCAACATTTGTATGACGATGTTCACACTTGTTCAAGGTCACTAGAATCCTAGAGATTGTTCACGAATGTTTTATGGATTTTGTGGATTTTCTTGCAACTTGAAATACCATGTGACCCAATTCTGTAATCTGGTTGGTGTAGAGCTTGCACATCATCCAACATGTTCAAATTAATGTTCAAGCTTGTTCGCAGATGTTTAAATTCCCATCTAATACACGATAGAACATTTGCTCCTGAATATCGTCATACAAATGTTGGATGAAGAAAAGTATGATCTTGAACAAAAGTACGATCGTGTCAATTGGCCTTAATCCCCGTTCTGCTCACACTCCAGCCCCAGACCAGCACTATGTTCTCCTGAATAGGTTTTCACTCCAACCTTTCTTTCTATCTGCCATGGCTGTCAAAGCATAATGTTTTAAAATCCTGTTTCTTAGCATGTTTTAGTTATTTTGTCTTTGAAGAAAACTCTGCTAGGGTCGGAACATGAGGCCACTAATTTGACAGTGTCATCAACATTTAACACATTGTTTTGTCAAGAAGAAAAATGCTACTTAAAGTTTAGGCCCTACAGCATCTTCATTTTAAAATGGTAGGACAAAAAAATGCCCTCTGAAATGACTGCAATGCCTGCAATGCAAAAGCTCTACATGTATAGATTTTGTGTGTGCACACATGCTGATGTAGACTTGGTTCCAAGTCCGAGATTGTGGTTTGGTTTCCGTAGCGCCCTCTTTTGGTTTGTGAAATGTAGGGACAGGAAATAGACTAGTTCCCAAGGACTTGGCACCAAGTCTAATGCTGATGAGAATGTTGAAAAATACA
The DNA here is from genome assembly GCA_037783545.1 of Henricia sp. BOLD:AAB3569. Classification (NCBI taxonomy): domain Eukaryota; kingdom Metazoa; phylum Echinodermata; class Asteroidea; order Spinulosida; family Echinasteridae; genus Henricia; species Henricia sp. BOLD:AAB3569. The sequence continues at coordinate 50,085 of JBBELK010000437.1, forward strand.
TTTGAGTTTAATGGCTTTTCGTTATGTAAAATTATGGAGCAAATAAACAAGTTCAGATACATCAAATCGCACACAGTGATCTTTCTTAAAAAATCGTTTGAGAACAGAAATTTGATATGAGAACCATTTATTTATTTATATTGTTTTTTAAATCATACTTTTCCAGTTAACATATACATTTTTATATGGTAAAGGGTACCACTAAACCATTTTTTACAGAATGAATCAGCTATACACTATCATTGCAACTCAAGAGCTAGCATTGTATGTTTTAAACATTTTGTGCCAAAACATTCGTGGGGTACCGTGGCCGAGTGGTTTGGGTAATTGACTCGCAATCATAGGTGAAAACTTAGGGTTGCGGGTTCGAACATCCCCCCCGGCTGCGGTACCTGTGCCCTTGAGCAAGGCACTCAACCACACTTTCTCCATCCTTCGGAAGGGATGTAAAGCCGTTGGTCCAGTGTGTTAGTTAACGGTAACACACTTTAAAGATCCCAGAGCAATTATTTTCTTGTGTTTTATCTTATTATTATTTTGTCTCAAATTACATTTCTTTTTTGTTAGTATTGTAATATTACTCCTTTTAAATTTAATCTACATTGTATGCCGTTTTGTCTCATAATTTGGGCATTTTTCATCTTTTATCTGAAATAAGTGTTTAAGTTGTTACGGCCTTACAGAAGACAACAATTGGGTGAAAAGGGTTTTCTGGATAAATTATGAAATAATAGAAATATTATTTCTTTATATTTGTTCTATATTTCTTTATATTATTTTCTTACATTATTAATTAGCTCATTTTTCATCTTTTATCTGAAATATAAGTGTTTAAGTTGTTAAAGCCTTACAGAAGACAACAATTTGGTGAAAAGAGTTTTCTGGATAAATTATGAAATATTAGAAATATTAAGTTGTTCAACCTTCAGCGGGATGTTAAAGTTTCATCATTTTATTTATGTTCAGATGAAGGTGCATTCCTTACAAGTTTGGATTACATAAATGAACTCATTCATACACAAGTGTTCAAATTAGGAAATATCAATAGTAACCATATATTGATAATTAAAAATAATTACAAATGAATATTGATTACTCTAACCATTATCAATTATTAACTATACTTAATGTATTCATAGCACATTTCAGCTTTATGCCATGAGCAGTGAATTTATGCATAATTAAACAATTAAAAAGTATAAAAATAAAGAATCAAATGTTTTTTCCCCCAAATGTACATATTTTGACTTGTGTCATAATTGACAGTTTCTGTGAATGCCAAAGACTGGTACATGTCCATTTGTCTTTTTTTCTGAGAATCATTTGTCTCACTTTTAATTTGCTAACAAGTACAGGTACATTATGGACTAGTATTGAGATCCTGGGAGAATAATATATACTGCAGTTAATTTGAAAGTAATTCCATTTAGTCAAGAACCAGCAAAATATGGATGAAAGAAAAATCCTATGGGCCAACAAATAAAAAAAAAGTATCCAAAAAGCGCTTGGTGTGGGAAATTTCGATTTCGACCACTGACAACCTCAAAGGATGCCATTTGCAAGGGAAAATCAACCAAGCATTAAATCAATTCTTCGTGCCCCAAATCGGGACTATGCTGAAATTGAAAAGTCACCAACAAAAACCGCTGCGAGCGACACCCTGCTGTGCGCAAGCCCGGAGCGCGCGCCGTTTGTTTTGTCGGCAGAATAGTCGCTCAACATTCTTCACACCTGTGCCGAAAAACACCACACTTTGCCTGTCAGAAATCTACGACTGTTGTTATAGTATACAGAAAACATAAAACAGACGTCGGATAACGCATGTCGGGTTGCAAACTTTAGGCTGCATTCATATCATATCATGCAGCGTGCATGCTTATATGCACGTACACTGTACGTTTACTTGCAGTTTGTGCGCCGAGCGAGGATGGCTCGATGGGGAGCAAATTTCGACGCTGTAAATACTATATTTATGAGGTTTTTCTACCTGTAAATTGGACACTGAGGAGAACATGTACGAAGTGTTGGTTTGTAGCATTGTGGCGTTGTTCTTGTACTGGAACACCCTGACTGCTGATTTTGCATACGATGATTCGTAAGTTACCTTTTTTCTGCTCCGTTGAGATCTTGTTGTAGCGGGCAGAAACACATGAACCATGCCGTGATTTGATCACTCTTCCCCGGTGCAGTGCGGCTGAAACGCGGTGGCGGCCTACAATTGTAAATTATGCACGGTGCTGTGTTTCTGGTCGTTGATAAACAAGAAATTGAGTAGTTGACCAGAGGTCAATTTCATAAAGCTATTTAGCAGAAAAATTTGCTTATTCCAAAATTGGTTTGCTTTAAAATTTAATATAAAAAGGGGTTATTAAATAGTCAAAATCTTATGTGATGTGTATTAAAATTGACTGGTGTTCTGCTATTCTTCATAAAAACACAAGTTGACATACAATTTTTACTATTATTAACCCACTTTTATAAAGCAAACAAATTTTTGATTAAGCAAATTTTTCTGCTAAACAGCTTTATGAAATTGGCCCCACAGGCCTTAACTTAGACAGTAGGAAAAATATCAAAAATCCAATTTTTACTACAGACAAGATCCAACAGATTTCAACAATAGTTTGGCCGCAAAAAATTGATCAAGCGGTTGCTGTGTTATGCTTGGTAAAATACGAAAGTTACGCAGTTGCGTAAGCCCACTTGTGCAATATTTTATTGCGTAAGTCACACAACAATTTAGCGGTGATAACACGCAAGCTATGGGGCTTGCGCCATTTTTCAAAAGTTGCGCAAGCTGCACACTCTTTCGTGAAATCGGCTGCAGTACTACAAAAAATGTGATGTGATGCAAAGCGCCTTCATTGGTGTTGCTCTCATTATTTTTAATTGATTAGTCTTCAATTAAAAAGCTAATTATCTTGTTCCTCAGCACATTGTAGTACAAGTGAGCATGGTGAGGGCGCACAACGTCGTGGTCTAAATGTATGGTATGCATTTACAACTGGAATGAAAACCATGCACTCGACGACATTCACAAAGAGGAACTGATAATCATTTTTGTGGGCTAAAACAAACAAGTAAATTACATGTTTTCTTTACTGGAATTTTGCACAAACACAACAATCTCCCCAAATTGTTGTCCCACAACACAAACTACCCTTTTTGGACTAAAAATCTCACTGTCGGAAAGTATTCTTTATTTTTAATTTTAGTATCTATTAAAAAAGTTTGAATTGAACAATGTGATGTTTACCAATTACAGCGCATTTCTCACGATGTGCCACTTCGCATACGGCAGAAATCTGTTGTGAAACTACCCAGTGCGCGCGCGATGACGTCACAGATTTTCAAGTGTGCACAGAACATACTGTGTATGAAAATTAGTGTTTTGTAAGAAAATGTTTGTTTTTCACTTCTGTTAATATTAAAGTTTGGAAAGAATTGAGTGCAATGAGTAGGCCTTACTGCCCTAGGCATACTTGACCACTTCTAAATTTGAGTTTGGAAAGATTAGACAACCCGTGGCCCACTGGGACCCCACGCACTAGACCCTGGGTCGTTTTGGCTCTGTTTTGACTTTTTTTTTTACCTAAGTAGCGAAAATAAATATTCAAAAATTGTCCAAAAAGAGCCAAAACGACCCAGTAACTGGGTCTACCCATGCATTAAACCTATGAGACAACTAAACAAAAAAGAAAGTTTTTCCTTAGTAAAATCATGACATTTTCCCCTCTTAATTTTGTGTTTTTATTAACAAGCTTACATTTTTACAAATTTATAGATCATAAAAAGGCAATTATCCTAGGTGTCCGCACAGTCCGTGCATGGTAATGACCCATTTTGCATTTAAGGAAAACAAAAAAATTAACAATGGATCGCCAATACATGTTGGATAAATTTCTTTATACATACTACCGGTAGGCATATTAAACTAAGTAATATTAAATATTCTATGATGAACGTACATCATATGATCATTCATATGCCCTGTTGCATGCAATACCTGTACATTGTACATGTACGGCCAATACATTGTACATGTACGGTCCTATTATACTACCGTATGCTGTGTACAGCCTCCATTGTGTTGAGCCTCTTCAGAATTCTGACCCAAAAAAATACAAATATGTCTATTAAATCTGACAAAACGCTGCACTACTGGGGCGGCGCCTAAAGGCAGTTACTGTTAGTGCTAATTTATTCTCCCACAAGTACGTGTTTCCACTGTGATGCATTGTGTCATTTCAAATTTTGCGCAATATTTTCCATCCTTCATTGAGTTGTTAATGTTGGGGAAAATAGGGGTGGTTTTCCCTAACATTTGCATTTTTCATCAACTAATATGTTAAATTTTGTGGTAAAAAGAAAAATAAATTTTGTGATTGTGGCAAAATTACAGTGTGCAATCCCAAGTTGCATGCTTAGATTTCAGCACAGTACAATGTACATATGTAACACAAATTTCAATTTCTTCCCGGTGCTTGCAAGTTGCAGTACATAAACTGCATGTTGTTTTATGGATCCCACGTTTGTGTTTCCACCAAAATAACAAAATTAATGTGCCTGACGCACAACAGGTACATGGATGGACTGCATCCTTTAATAGCCAATTTCATGAATACATGTAGCTTGCAAAACATTTGAAAATGGCATTTCTGGATTCGTGAATAAATGTTATGACAGTTTTCTCTTTTGTACTGATTAGACTGGCACGGTACTTCTCAGTCTTGTGTTGATCTCATCTTGTCTCGTTCTCATTCTCCTGTCAGTCTCGGTCTCGGTCCAGCTAGTTATGGTTGCGACAATGTATTGTACTCTAATTCTTTGCCCTATAAATGAACCCTGTTTATAATGCAATGATTTTTCTGCTTTTTTTTAAAGCTAAAAATCCTTCTAAGTCCGTACATGTACATACTTTTTTAAAGTACAATTTGACAATGTGTTTTTGTCACGTACAATGTGGATCTTTTTTTTTATGGGGTAAATGAACATGACCCAAGTTTCAACTTAGGATTTGAATGCTTGGATTACGTATTCATGGAGTCGGTGAAAAAAATGCTTTGATAGAAGTTGCTGATTTTTCGAAAGCAGCTTTACGTGTTAATCCTTTCAAATCCATGTCTTTAAAAAACGTTTTTTTACTGTGAAATTAACACGACCCAAGTTTGAACTTCTGATTTTGAATGCTTTGATTATGAAGATGTTTCATTTTGTAAGCTACACGTACAGTATGTATTCTGCCGGTTGGACATCCTGGCACTTTTGTAAACTTACAGCGCTCTTCAAAGATGTATTGTCGAGATACTTCTCTAGAAACATAAAAGTTATTCGCTTTCAAATGAGACATCAACAAAAAAAATTTGACGGTTAAATTATTGAACATTTATTGTCATTATTTAAAGTTATTGGCAGTGCGCCAATAATTCAACTGGCGGTGGGGGGGAAGACTTGCCCAAGTCTGTCTTCCCGTGAATCCATTCATGTGTAGTATACGGTACGTGTACGTGTTGCACGGAGAATGGCTTTGTTCAATCGCTTGTCACCAAAAGCACACACGTATATTTTTGATTTCACTCCAGTCCTACCGGATGTGACGTGGTACCAACCGACAGAATAATCCCAGTTAAAACTACATGTACACGAAGACTGGGCATGAGGCAAAAACCGTGATGCGTCCAGGCATTTGACCGATTTTAGTACTGGTCAGTACCGGTTTGCTTTTATAATGCTGTCTAGCAAATCCTACAATGTACGTACACAATAGGCTCTGAATAAATTGCACCCACACTTACGTATACTTAAAGACGAAGTGGGACACATCATGGTGCGGCGCCTCGCAAAGTGTTTACGTTGATCCTGGGATTAGGTTTTCTTTGACAAAGATGGAGCGAATAGCCTTTACGTTAAGAGCCGGTTGACAATACAACCACCCCACTGGAACAGCTGTCCCTTGCTTCAACTTTTAGATTGAATGAGACCAAAGTATTTTTATCTGAAGTGCCACCTATTTTGAACAATGGTTATGATGCAACCTGCAAAATCTGGAACACTTTTGCAGTTCAGGGAATTTGTAATATTTGTCCTGCAGATTGTGGTTTTTTTTGCTTTTAAAAAAGATGTACGTATATTTTACCAGCGGCGGTACCAATTTCCCCCTGGTACCACTGTCGGAATAGAAATGCGTAAGCCTTTGGACGATTATTTTTTTATGGCCAAAGATGCGGTCACCGCTAATTTTAAAATACTAACAACAGAAGTTGGGCATTTGTATCACAAGAAATTGGCAAAAATTAAAGTAAATGTCCCTCATACAGTACACTTTCCAAAGGGCTTTGAATATGACAAACTTGTAAAAAAATTAAAGAACTGTTAGTACAACAATCTGTTTATAACAAGGAGAATTTGTTTCCAATTCCTTGTTCTTTGTAGTTTTCGTTCCTGTTAATACGTGTCAAAAAACCTGTCCTACTTTTAATCTTAAATAACCTTGTCATTTTTGAACGGATTTAAACCAAAATCTCACATCATGTAAATGAGGCCTGACAAATGTTATTGCACGACTTTCATCAGTTTTGTCCAAAAGGTTGAGATTTAAACATCGTACGAAAAAAAAATCAATTTCAGAATTTGCTACTTTCGACTTGGCCTTCTTCAATGTCAATACGTCTCTGAAGGCGGTGGTGGAATGTGTGTGCTGAGCCGAAAGCTTATGAGGAAAGGTGGGATCACTCCAAATGTTACGCAAACCAGCTCAATCATTTCGCACAATTCATGGCGGATGCAAAGTTTTTTTTTCGTATGGCATTTAAATCTCAATCGATTGGGAATGGACAAAACTGATGAAACTCACTCAAGGAAAATTGTCAGGCCTTGTTTACATGATGTTAAATTTTGGTTGAAAAATAAAGTTATTTAAGATCAAAGGTACATGTATGACATGTTGTTTTTTGACGTGTAGTGCAAGCTTCAAGACCTACATTGTATCAAGCTAATCTGCAAAGTCCTAGTGTTATCAAGGTTCAACTGTACTGTTTTACTGATTGTCCCACCTTTTTTTCTCCCAGTCCAAAACATTGTACCTACCGGTATGTACATGTAATTGAACCACTTTCCTCTAAAATATTGTGATGCTACACATTCTGCTGTGTTTAAAGGTCGAACGCAGGATTGATAAACTGTTGAAAGGGTGTTTTTTTCACTTGTGATTAGAACTACAGTGTACATGTAGAAGCCCATGTTGATAAAACTGCCCTGTAGAAATTTCAGCCACTGGCTACATGTAATAGTTTCTGAAAACTTGAAAAATCCATGCATGGTTTTTGTGTTAAGTTGAATTGTAAAAAAATATTTTTCAAAATGCCATTTTGGACTGCAATAAAATCTTGTGGTGTATGGTACCATTGTTATTAACATTATAGTAAGGTTTTTCTTGTCAACTCGTGAAAAAAAATTGGGGTCACTCTAAATGATGTGTTCTACCTTTAAAATCAGGCATATATATATCAAATTTGCACACACGCTAAATGTAATCTTACTTTCCATGCGCTGTAGCGTGCTCCCTGCTGTTGTCGAGCTGACCAATTAACGGTCAGCATTCTGAACATGTCATTCCCGCCTTTAGCCTTAAACTATCTTGATAGCGTCATCACACCATTCTTGCATTTTGCTGCTAGTCGAAAAGTGCTTTAGCATGTCTTTGTCGTTACTTATTTTCCGTATACATTATTCTAACTTTATTGTCATGGAAAATATTGACCCTTATGCATTTCTGATGGGAGTGGCTGCCTTGATTTGGCAGCTTGTTCATTGGCTGTCACCATAGCAATAGCTCTACTTTGTTGCCAGGAATGCAATTTTGTTGCCTGATTCAATTTCTGTGGTCAGTCAGAAAGAATACGGTACTCAAGTCAGACTTGGTAATATGGCAGTGATGATTGACATTCATTTTCTACATGTGGGTGATGAGTAAGAGACTTTTAGTCTATGTTTTAAGATACCTAAAACATCAGCACCATTTTAATGGATGTCCATTTATGTAGTGGACCATTTGACACTCCTCACAAATATGTATAATGTACATTGTAATCTTGACTCAAACTCAGAGGTACCGGTAGTATACATGTATGCATTGCCTTCTCTGATCCATCAACACGGATTTCAGCCATGAACATGATGAACTACATGTACTACAGTATGCCTGCAGTGTCCCACTGTTATCTTCATCTTTCCAAAGCCATTGGCCCATTAATAGTGGTTATTTTTGACAGATACTATCATTGGATAGCAGTCTTATCTGTTGCATTACAAGTGTTGCAGTTACATGTATACAGTGCAAAATGCAATAAAATGGGGCATAAACACACCCTTGTTGCCAGGAGTTATTGAAAAGGCGGGTAGCCCTTGCCAAAAGTGGGGTCTCTGATTAGATGGCATAACAATTTTAGGAAGTTCATAGGATTGTCTAAAATTACCACTTGTTTTATTGAGCATGTTTTCCAATAAGATGACCGAAAATACATGTACAGTAAACTCTCGTTATAACACCCCCTGATATAAAGCTCTTCTCGATATAAAGCTCTTTTTTCCTAAGTTCCAGCCATTATTCTCTCCATTGTGTATGCACTGGTTATAGCGCTCTCTGGATATAAAGCTCAAATTATTTCGGTCCCTTGAAGAGCGCTATAATGAGAGTTTACTGTACTGTCACCTGTAGACAAAATGTTCTGGTTTAAAACCTTTTTCACTACCCCAAATAAACTGTCCCGCCCCAAAACAAACTGCCCCACCCCAAAACAACTAGATTTTGTAAAAATTTAATACACATTAAGCCACTGTTAATGTTCCATTATAATGGTAAAGCTTGCATCGGCATGTGGATTTGCATCTCATTATTCAGGTCCACACAGAAGTTGCATGACCTCAACGTGTGTTCTGTCATGGTTTTACATAACGTTGTCGGTCTGCACGGGATTTTCCAGCGATGTACAATTTAAGTAATTTTACCCTGACCCAGTTCACCCTGTAAAACTTACAATCGACAGAGGACACTTAATATTTTCGGGTCTTCACCCATCGTCCGCAATAAATTAAATTTGGTAAAATTTGGGACAATCTCGTTAAGTTTTACCAAAATTAGTCCAATGCGGACACTGCTTAATCGCGTGACAAAGGTCCCTCTGGACTAATCCCCCCAGTGTTTCCCTTGTGACAGTTGCTATACTAGGTTACTCAAGTCTTAATTGAATAAAATATTATTTTTTCAACAAAAGCGCAGGTGCTCCTGGGATTTCACATTTAAACCCCAGGACATGAATGAAATATCGTTGGTCACAGGTTAACTATTAGTCTGAGAATTCCTATATGCATTCTGTAATGTTGCGTGCAGAGCGCAATCCATCTGTCAAACATAAATCATGGCAAATTTAAAAGCTTGAGAATTATGAGTATGGCACTGAATGCACTGGATCAGCATATATATACATTAAAAATGAGTTTGAATTGAGCTACATGTATAAGACCAAGCGATTTTCACAGGGTTGCCGATGTCTAAAATACACTGAGTATGATGTTTTTTCCGTTAAACTACACCTCTAGCAGATATTGTAAAGGGAAATTCTGATGTGGATCAAACATCTGTGCACCTCATGGGTTCATTTAGTGACCATGACAAGCCTCATGCAGAGGGTGACCACTGCTGACCCCATTGCCTTGTCATCTACTCCCAATAACTTCATCAAAATGTCAAAATGTTATTACACCAAAACTGCATCTGGCTCTTGGCTAATTCCTATACACCAATCCGGTAACTAAGGTCTCCTTCCCTGTTATCCGCCATAGCTGGGGGCCTTCCACTGAATGAACTGTATGTTTTTGCTGTTGCTGAAGCTGCATTTTGTTTACTTCGAACAAGTTGCGCATCTTTGTACCGGTAGGGTTGTGTACGCGAAGGAGGCACGTCGCGTGCACGCGCGGAGGGGGCGCGTTCGTGCATGTAGTGGATGAGCGCTTTTCGTTCTAACAGCAACACAAAACGCACAACCCATGCATTGGACGCACCCCCAGCTATGGGGAATATACAGGGAAGTAGACTTTCGTTACCGGATTGGTCTATAGGCATGATGGGCATGCATACATGTATGCTGCTCAGGCTGCACTCAATTTGGGAACAAATTTTACCAAGACGATGATACAATGTGATATTATGTACTGAAACTAAAATGATTTCTAAACAGTGTAATACAGAATTAAAGTGAGAATGTCATCCTTTGTGTGTTGCCAAGGCTACTCCGTCTACACTAAAACCACTGAACTGTTTCCTTACAAGTGCTCCACCACTGGACATTTCAGATTACCTGGGAATGTTTAGACAAACATGCTTTGTCAAAATTACATACTTTTTGTTCGTGATTGAGCAAATTAAAATGTGTATTCGAAAGAAAAAAATTGATACAATTATTTTAAGGAAAACAATTTGTCTAAAACTTTGAAATGAATGTAGACCTATTTTTTAATATTGTAGGAAAGTGTTTGAAACCACTATTTATCATTTGTTTACATGTAAAACCACTGTTCTGTACATGTACCAATAAAAATGGGTAATTTGCAGTGATTTAATTTCATTTTGCTGGGCAGATATTTTATCAGGCACTAAAATAATATGCCCAGTCTGAAAGTGGCCTAAAGTAGGGTACTTGCTTATCATCAATAGATGTCAATGGCTACACAGGTCGAATTTGGGAGTCCCAATAGGCTCTAAAGGTTCATAGGTTAACAGAATAGGGCAGATCTATTTCGTCTGGCTATTTTATGGGCTTGTTTATTTGTGTTAATGGTAAATCATTGTATTTCCCTTGGGCTGTTTAAATAATTTCTGCAATTTTATTATGAACATGCCATAAAATGCATATACCGGTAGGCCTAAAAATTGCATCACAATTTTCAGAACTTTAGAATAGGAGAGAGACTTTTAATTTCACCAGGATCACATCTCTGTACAATTGTTTTTATCTTCTCTTAAAATAAAAGAAGCATCCTCACGTATACAATGCATATTTGCAAGGAGATATTGTCACATGTACTATTTGTTGCGTTCTTGGGCTGAAGTTATCACAATAGAACTACCCATAAGGATATTTTTTTGTTTTGAGAAAATAATAGCCATTGTACAGAAATATGATCCTGGTTGAAAATCTCCCCACTACTGAAACGGACTCAATTGAGAAATGGTTTCAAGGTCACAAAGATGCTTATTTTGTTAAGAATGATAGAAAAAAAGTGCTAACTTGAAAAAGCCATTTTTACTCATTTTTATGGAAAGACCCACAGGTGTGATTGTGCCTGACAAATAGCTGGTAGAGGCTTGGGTGTTTATTCAGGCATGTGCCTTAAACCATGGTTTAACACATTGTGCCAAGCTGCTCCCTATCTCTGATGCAATGCAATGCATGGTCCCATCACCATTGGACTGTCTGCATTGGACTTTTTTGGGGAAAACTTACCGAGACGATGGGTACTTTTCCTATTTTAAGTCCAATGCGGACCTAGGACGTTTTCCTCTTAGTAACTTTTCCTGAGTCCAGCGGTTACTTTTCCTGGCCAACCTCTGCCCAGGAAAATTGACCAGGGAACTTTTCCCGAGACGAAAACTCTAATGCGGACCCAGCAAGTTGGTATACAAGCGCTCTGGAAGCGTACATCCTGGCCCTGAAGGTCAAACTGCGAAGGGACACTGCGCATGCTCTCGGTAAAATTTTACTGTGTCAAAAAGTCCAAATGCGGACAGCAGTAAAATTTAGCCATTTTTCATTTTACCATAGTCTCGGTAAAACCTTCCAAAAAAACAAGCCCATCGCGGACACGGCTTTAGTAGACCAAAAAGGGATTTTGTCCCTTTTGTCCAGACTGTTTAAACAGTCAACAAGCCAGAGACCGAATTAAGGCAAGTCTGGAGGATTGGAGCAAAGAATTAAGCCTTGCGGTGGGGGTTGTCCTGACAACTTCCATGTTGTGCATACCTCCTCTATGCCCTCTCTTGGGACAGCAAATAGAATAGGCCATTTTGTTTTGATGACATGTGGCTTGTTTGCCTGCAGTCCATGATTTTTAACCTTAGTATTTTCAGTTCCCATTGTATTTCAGTGTCTGAGTTTGATAGGCCTAGGGCTAAGTCGTCATTCCCTTCCAGAAAAAGTTGACGTGCCAGACAGAATTGTCTCCTGAATGATTTTTGACTGACATATTCAGTTAACTGCAAGCTGAATTACAGACGGGCATTGGATTTGGCATTAGTATATGGCCAATTGGTACATGTATATCATGTATGGAATTCAAGACTTCGGTTAAATCCATTAGATTTTCAGTTCGAATCTCATCCTGGTCCACTAAAAGGTGGTGTGATTCATTAATCCTTGTGTGCATGCAGAGATGCCAACATTATTTATTATTTAGGCATACAAACACACTAATTTGCCCGATTTGTCGGACAATTATGATTATAATTGAATTGAATTGATCTCTTCATAAATGAAGGTATTTTGGTTTATCAAGTTAATAGATTTTAATCTGTCAAATGAAGAGCTGTGTATGCACATTAGGAAATCTCTTCATTAGGCCTAAATCTTTGTCAATCCTGTATAGAACGAAGTGATTTCCTTCATATTAAACACTTGACGCCGGAGGACGTGTAAACATGCCAAGATTTCCCCATCGGTGTAGCGGAGGACTAGTAAACACGTTTAGGAGAAACTGGTTTGTTACTGTGTTAGACGTCTACACTCGCAGTAATTTCCAACTAAAATGGCTAAAACAGTTCATAACAAAGCTACATATTGGGGTATACAATGAGTGCATTGTCATAACAACAATACTTTACCGTGCATGGTTAATGAGTTCAGTTGTTTTCCGTCCTCCATGTTTCAACTAAAAATAAACCCATGCCTACATGTACATACAGTGTCTGGTTAACAAGATCTAAACTTTCTTAGACCATTTTTAGCACCGTGTCTGAACACATCCTCAAAGTTCTCCTCAACCTTGTTTGAACTACATGTACATGTACAATATCCTTATTGTACATTGTAGCAACTTGCTTGTGAAATAGACATCTTTACCAGGTGTTGAAACAAGCTGTGCAGGATCCAGGCATGTTGAACTGATAAATATTTGTTTTATCAGGAAATTGCACCATGGGAACTGTACAAGGGGCATCTGGTAAATTGAACTTTTTGTCTGAGGGAGGAAGGAATAATAAGTGTTCTTTTGTTTGCAGAATTTTGACATTAGGGAAGTTGGTGATGGCACCATAACCATATATGCACACAGACCCATGTGCACATTTTTACTGCGTATTTTTCCTGTTAAGAGTTTAAAAATTAACGTTGTGACATTAGTATGGTGCCTGAACCCACACTCATTTACTAGCTATTTCTTTGCATCATGGGAATTAGGCCGACTGATAGTTACTAGTCAAATGTTTACATTTGACTCCTGTCTTGGCATTTTTACTGAGCACATCAGCTAAATTCACAAAACCTTGCATAACTCGGAGCTGCCAACCCCTGGATTTTGGGGAAGACATCTGGGAAAACAGGTTCATTCCGTGACTCCAAACACATCTAAAAGTCCCCAAGGTTGTTATTATGTTAATTGACAATCCAGGAGGGGTTTTATCCATGTCACAAAAATAGGCATTTCCCGGAAGAGAGGGTTGGCAGCTCTGCGCAACTGCAAAGCCCAGCAAAGGTTTTTGTTGTGATAATTATACACACAAGCCCTGCCATTTTCAAACGTTACGTTGCACAAGCTATACAAAGTACATACACTTTTTCACGAAATCGGCTGTTCATCCACATCAGATGTTCAAAGCTTTCCAATATTAGAGGACTGTGCAAGTGAAAAGAACAATTGCTGTCCTGTCAGAATAATAAAATATTGAATCAATATTCCCTGATACTGACTTGGTCCAAAGGTATACACATATTTGCGTCACGATATGTGGCAGAGGGTACCCCTCCCCCCTTTCCATTATTCCGCTATTGTGTCAAGGAATTTTAAAGGAATTCCTTTAAATTTTTAAGAGGGGGTGATTGGTGCGTTAACAAAAGTGTTGAGGTATAGGGGCATTAATTGGGGGGAAGTCCCTTTGCTACATGTCGTGCTGGGTATAAAGGTACATGTAGGCCTATACATGTTACAAGTGTTGATTTCAAAATGATAAAAATGGTACAGATAGGCCTACATTAGTAGGCTTTGCAATGCTATCATAATTAAGTTTTGTCATTCTAGGAAGGAGCTGATCGCTTCTTCGGCATAATTTATTTCATAAAGAATGTTTCATTTTCTCTGTGTATTTGTTCATTAATGCATAGTTCCGAGATTGCCCAGTTAACCCCGCCCCTTAGATACTGTTGCTATGTGCTCACAAGCCATCGCAAATAAATGGCGACACAACGTACAAAGCAACGGGACTCAAAGGTACATGTATTTATGTTTTAGGGTCGACAGTTACCGTAGCACACACTGAGCGAAGGCTAATGCAGGGATGACATAAATTCATAAAAATGTGCTTTCCTACGTACCTTTGAACAGTGAATCGCCCGACATCAACCAAAATTCACCTGGTCACTGGCGCATACTGTACAAACTGTATATGGCAGAAAATCGCGTGATTGTTTGTGATGCAATGCACTTTGACCTATGTGGGCGCTGTCTACTAGCTCTGTTGTGATTGGTCGGCGGGTTCGGCTTGATTGACAGGTCGGAACTACATGTACATGTATATTCATTACTGCATTTGCGAATATTACTGAAATCATTCGAATGTTTCTTTATTATTTTGGTACTGGAGCAATTTTTTACAGGCCTACATGTATAGGCCAACTTTTTTGGCAGTAAAGTTTTTGTTACAAAAAGTTCCTGTAATATCTCAGGGTTTCAGACATCAACAGCTTGTCCAAAGTTGTCTAGCAAGGGACTTCCAGTAACACGGATGATTTATGCTTCCTCTTGTCAAATCGAAAAACTCCAGATTTCATCAAATATCTGTCGGGGTTTCTTCAGAGTTTGAAAGGTTATCCAATGCCTAAATTGAGGTTAGGTCTCGGGTGGCCAAAACTACTCCCAGCAGTCAGAAAGAGTTAAATGGTCCTGGCAGTTTGAATAAGGTGACAATTGAGCCAGAAAAACAAGCCACGGGTACAAGGATTTGGGCACATGCACCACATGTGAATAAAATGTTTCATACATGTACATGTATGTACTCTTTATAAAAGAACTACGGTAGGCAAGTATTTTTGCTTTTACAGCATAAACATTTTTTTAAACTCCCTATGGGGCTTGTTAAAGAGACACACCTGCTTTGTTGGGCTATTTCGGGCTCGAAATATACCCATACATTATTTTGGAGCACTTTCCAGAGTAAATTAGATATATCCTGAAAAGACGCCGTCAAATTTAGCTGTTTTTTAGCATTTTTTACAAATTAAAGGTTACGCGACTTTTCGGAACCAGATTCTGGTTCCGAAAAGTCACGTGGTCTTGTGAGTTAGTTGTATTTCAAGCCGTAGAAACCAGCGCGAAGTGCGAGTGGTTTCTCTTGTGGGGTGTTATGGCCGAGCGGTCTAGTGCGTCGAACTTAAGTTCCTGTGCTAGTACTAGAATGTAGGTTCGATTCCTGGCCGTGACGGGTTGTGGCACCTGTGCCCTTGAGCAAGGCACTCAACCACACTTGCTCCCATTCCTGTAATTGGCAGTCCCTCTGCTGTTGGATGTGGTAAATAAATAAAAAATAAATTGTTGGAAAATAATTACCTACATCATGGAGGTGCCTACATGTACGAAAACTATGTACATACCGTATTTTCCAATTTGTACACAAATCTGCCAACAGATTTCATAAGAAGGGTTTCTGGGTGTTGATATGGACGAGAGAATCTCTCAGATTTTCAGGGTCTTCGCTTCGCGTTCGCGGCGATAAATAATATCCGAAGAAAAAAACAGCATAGGCCTATTGAGGGCGCTAAAGACACCAAAACGTTGCGTTCCATGTGCTTCCTCGAGTCAGCGCTGACCTGAGGGATCATGCAAGGTGTGATGAGTCAGGGAAAACAATTAGGAATCGAGGTTAAACACGTGTCGACCCATATCGAATGCCACCTTTATTTACAAACACATGATACATAATACATCACGACGGCTGGTAAAGCGTATAACCCAATTTTAAACATTTCTAGTTAATTACGTGACATTCTGATAATTTTTTGTCACAACGACCATCAAAAAAAATTTTTTCAAGGATGCTAGATTGCTACATTATGTAAACAGTAAGCCGGTGTGTTCCTTTAAGCTCACGAGATAGCTAATCCCAAACAGTGAGGATCAACTGCAATACCATGTTTCGAGACCACCAGTTGGCTTCATGTATGCAGCTCATTGGTAGGGCGTCTGCACGTTAAGCAGAAGGTCTACGGTCAAAATTCTGGCGGAGCCAATATGTTTTTCACTGCATCCATACATGTATTTCCCAAACTCATGGACATTGGTCCATATTTCTATCATAAAAAGATATTACACTGTATAGGGCCCCCTACATAGATGTGCTACATGTATTTTACATTACCTCATAATTTTGTTATCTTATATTTGGTTATTTATTTCCATGGTGAATTGGCACTATGACACTAATATTATTGTGTTTGTTAATTTGCTGAGTTGGGCACCCTTGCAACACCAAGAGAAAATGTAGGTTGATCTCCAGGAAAACTGTGCCCAAAGCTCAGCTGACAGAGCATCTTCTCTACAGGTAGCTTTCACTTCCTCCAACAAGAGTTTGGCAAAAAAACTAAACATATACAATTCTACACCTAAACATTTACATATGTACGCCTGTATATAGCCACCTACATGTACATGTACTGGTAGGAGGTTCTTCAGCTTGGCCATGAAGTGCGAGAGGACAGGAAGAAATTCTCAGTTTCAGAGGGCGTTGGGAGGAAAACCCCACACACCAGTGTGTGGGGAAAACCCACGGAATCAGGCAGGGACTGAGAACCCAATCCACATACTGACCCGGATGGGATTCGAACCAGGGCCACATTGGTGGAAGGCGAGGAAAGAACCGCTACGCCAACCTGATTCCCCAGGCCTATATTGTTACACAGACCAATGCATAGTTCCGACCTGTCAATCAACCGAACCCGCCGACCAATCACAACAGAGCTAGCAGACATAAGTCAAAGTGCATTGCCGTCACAAACGACATCACGAAAAATTCTGCCCATACGTTGTATGCGGTGTTCTGGGTGAATTGTTGGTTTCAAGGCCGGGCGATTCGCTGTTCAAAGGTGAGAAAGCGAAATTATATGAATATATATCATCTCTGTATCACTGGCCTTTTACTAAGTGCGTGCTACAGTAACTGTCGACCCTGAAACATGAATACATTTGAGTTTTCTTCAATGAATCTGTGCTTTCCGTTGAAAGTCCCTCTGGTTTGTGCGTTGTGTGTCGCCATTTTGATGATAGCGTGTGAGGCGTAGCAACAATATCCAAGGGGGCGGGGTTAATTGGGCAATCTCGGAACTATGCATTTAGGATGCCAGACAGTATGATTAATCCATTTGAGATAGGGACAATTTGTTCAAAGACCTTCAAAGTATTCATTCTGCATCTGGCACTTGACCCTAATTTCCATCCCTGTTGTAAAAATTGCCACAGAATGAAGGGGTATTCACAAGTACTTAGTTTTAGAGAGTACAATATGGAAAATATTCAAGGGGAAGGGTGTACAAGAGGGCAGGCCAAATTGTTACTGTGTGAAATATGTCATGCTGAGATGAGGAAATGCTGCACCAAACAAGCTCTTTTTTGGTTTTGAAAGGGGATTTTCACACTGTACTAAACAAAACTCGGGGTCAACACTTGAAAGTGCTCATGGTGAAAGTGAGCAAGGAAGGAAGTTTTGGCGAGATACAATTTGCCCAAAAGCTGCATTTTCCTTTCTTCATATTTTCAGAAATCAATGCAGAACATGTACCGGTAGACTGCCGAAGTGAATACGTGTACGTTATCTTTTGTTAGTTGCCTAGGCAATGGCTCTACTACACTGAACCTTAAGTCCCTGTGCTTTTGCATTGGTACTTTTTCCCGGCGGCCATGATGTTTAGAACTAATTACCATGGCAACCCACGTCACACTTCGGCTGTCTACCAGTAGGCCCTCCATTTTATCGCAACATGTTCACACTGTTCAAATGAAGTCTATACTCATTACTGGTTTAAACTAATTGCCCCGAAATGCTGCTGGTTTCAATGTGGGCTTGAAACATTCAAAACTTGTCCCAGTGCAGCTCTTAAAGGCACAGGCTCGTCAGCAATGCAGCGCTCGCCAAATTGCTGACGAGCCTCTGCCTTTAAAGTTTACCTTGATAATCTCTACAATTTGGACGGAT
This sequence comes from Henricia sp. BOLD:AAB3569, assembly GCA_037783545.1. NCBI lineage: Eukaryota > Metazoa > Echinodermata > Asteroidea > Spinulosida > Echinasteridae > Henricia > Henricia sp. BOLD:AAB3569. Next base: position 68,533 of record JBBELK010000437.1, read on the forward strand.
TGCTTGAATCAAAGTGGAAAAAAAAAAAAATGTTTTACAAATCTGTAATAAGTGAAGATTTTTAACACTCAATCTCTGTAACATGTTTCAGTTTGTTAGCATGTTTACAACTGCAGCAGCTTATGTTTAACTCATTTCTAATCGCTGCACCGGATGATACATGTACCGGATGATACATGTACCGGTAGTTCAATCTGGGTGAGCATGGCTCCATGGAACTTGTTTTGTTAATGAGTAAACCTTCTCCTCCAGCATTGCTGTGAATTAAAATATTCGAAGAAGAGTGAAAACAGATGTACACAGTATTTGCCTGTCTGTGTTTTCTAGACCATGGAATCATGAAATTAAATCTGGTTCTGTTGTGCAAGAGATTTGTAACATGATAGCACTATAGGCCTACCCTGTACATGTGAACATTTGCACAGATTCTCCTTTGACTTCCTCACCCAATCTTAAAAATAAAAATGGCTGGTTTTTCAAATTTTCAAATTATATTCCTCTGCATTTTTTGCTTCATTTCAAGTTTCAATGGAAGTTTAAGACCTACTTTTTTGTACACTGTATCCCAAATGAATAACTGTCTCTCTTCATGCTAAAGGATAATTGGCCATTTTTCGAAGAAGCTTAGAAAGACAAAAAGCCTTTGCCTTTCCCACCCATAGCCATTTTTTAAAAAGTTAAATTCCCTAAAAAATATTATTTTCTGTATAAATGACCCCATTGGATGAAGGTCCATGATTTAAACAACGCCAATTTTAATGTCCAGATTAAACATATTTTTTATTTTTGAATTTAGTTGTTTGGCACAAAAGCTTGTACAGTGTAATTATTAAGCACATTCAATGCTCTTTATACACACTCATGTACGGCAGCTGATTCATTTTGTATAAAACTTTAGAGGGTTTTAATAAGATGACAGACAAACTACCGGTGCGTACAGTCATAATGTGACAAGATTCTATTGGCCCTATGTTATTTTATGTGTCTCTATTTATACAGTCGACTTCAATCTGAAACGTACTTGTAACTCAAATGTTTATGTTTTTTCGTTGATTTTCTTTCTTAAAAGCATCTTCTTTTGTGCACATTCAGTACGCTATGTATATACATGTACTCAGCACCAACAAAATTGAGGCGTTTGAGCATATACTGCAGTCAACACCATGAGCTGTTTTGAGGAGGAGGTCACAGCACTGTACATTGAACCTCTAATGCCATTCTTTGCCTTTGGGTGTTTGCACCATTCTGCATAAAACAGCACTCCCCAGCCATTCAGGACTATGCAACCGTGTGCAATAAGATTATCATTTTTGCCTAGAAAAATATGTGGGCTGGGCATTTTAATGAGAAGTACTGTATAGGGTCAGGATAAAATTTAAGGGAAATGCATCAATGCAGTGTTAAAATGCGTGTACTGTGAAATTTTAATAAGTCAGTTTTCAAGGTTTTTGCTAAATTTCTGAGCTGTACCTGTATGTGAAGTTTTCAGTTAAAACCTTGAGCGTTTTTTGCTGCAGGCACTGGCAATAAACACTTCGGCAATGTGTTGGAACATGTGGGGATAGCTTGGCTGTTTCTATTGCTGGCATTTTTGGTGCACTAAGCATGGCAGTTGAAATGACATGCCACACTGAAAAAGCAAATCGGCTGTTTCTATACTGCCAATTAAGTACCGTTAATTGCCTGCATAGGCAAAACCTGTCGGGGTTTTAATTGTTCTGTTTTAATTTTCTGTTGCATGCATCGGCCAAAACAAAAGTGTTAAATTACTGGATGATAACAGTACCGAAGCTTTAAAGGAAGGGACAACACTTGCAAAGGGTTGCCTAACTCTGTACGCTTTATGTAAGTCGCCATCTTTTGCAGTTCGGCGCTCGGACTTGAGAGGGTGTGAGTCAAGACACAACAGATTTTTACATACTTCACGGCGTATGGGAGTCGGGGAAACGAGGCATCAATCTTGACGTCATCCATGCAATCGTCGTTCCATGGTTGACGTCGTCATTCCTTTCAAAATTGCAAATATGCCGCAGCACATAGTTGCATTAGTTGCAGAGTAATTGGGTTGCCAAAATTGAAGACAAGATTCTCTAATTCTCTTGAAGGTTTATGCACCGGGCAATACATCGGGAATATTTTTGAATAAATTCGTCAGTAACTTCAAACAAGTGTACGTTAATTGTCCCTTCCTTTAAGTAAAACACATTTTTGAGTTTTAAGATTTTGAGATTTTGCAGAGATTTAGCAATTAAAAATTCATAGCTATTAATCTTAAGGATGCTGTTACGTGATAAATTGAACAGTAATTTTTGTTGGAAATTGATAAGAATTTACACTATAATTAATTTGCACAAAGATCAGGAATTTTTGGGCAGTGTATATATACACTGTAAGACTGCTGAAATATCATTTTCTGGTGTACACATATATTGATGTCTGCCACCTTGTGATTTTGTGACTGCATACATACATGTAGTTTAACAAAAAGCCACTTTAATGGTTTTTTTCAAGGGGTAACACCTGCACACAAACCCTGCACAAAAGCCCTGAACTGCGCCTCATTTAATAGTGTTCTACATTTGGTATTCTTTGTCCATCCCAAACAGTCCCACACTTGCCCTGCTAAGCAACAAAAGAGCCACAGCAATTGATCGTATTCATCTCAAATTTGCCCTCAAACCCCACCATTGTTATAATCCCCTTTTCAAAGCATGGATTTTGCAAACCTTGGTCACGCTGATTCATTATTCTCGTTCGCTATTCTCCGTCCTGCTTGCCTAATATAGTGGAGATTATCACTGGTATTGCCAGCGAATTTTGCTGGAGGAAAGCTTGGGAAGAATAAAGAAGGGATTAATTGACAAAGGTGTTGGTGCTGAAATGGGATGAAAACAAATTGAGGACTACAGCGGGAGAATTACCTTGGAATAAGAATTGCAGTGATTACGGAGATAATGTACTTGAATTCCTAAATAATCCCCGTTTGGAAACTAAAAACTTGATTGGAGTGGGGAAAAAATGAGAAAAAAAAACTCAAAAGGAAATTGGCAAAGCAATTAAAATGCAATAAAATTTACTGAAGGTTTCAATTTTGAGAAATCATCGTTTTTTCCCCCTTTTTCCCCCTTTTTAAAAACTTTTCTTTCACCTGGAATTCCATTTGGTTAACCAGAATTTCCTGAAAATGTTTTTAGCAAGTTTATTTTGATTTTATAAGTTGTTTGTGGTGAACCAAAGTGTGCAAATGGTTCCGGTCGGTGGTCCATACATTCCATAGGCCTCTTCATTTAGGATAAATAATTAAGCATTCTCAATTCTGATTTAGTACTCTTGTAAATCTCTTAATTCGTCTTTTCTTGAGATGACAAGAAAGTTTGGGAACTGTGCCTCATTTGACAGTGCTAACTGCCAAGTACATGTAGTTTACACATTTCTCTTATGAATCACTGGCAAAAGAATTCTAGGCTGAAACCTTCATGAAAATCATTCCAGTATAATGTGGTACATAATGTAGCTGTACAATAGTCTTGTACCCACCTCCCACCGCGGATGTTCCATTGTTCCTCTTTTGTTTGGATGTAGTTTTATTTGGCGACTGCTCAAATTTGTTTTGTACACGATTCCAAATCGCGGACCCCCTTGGCAATCGCCCTATTGTTCCTATTGTTAAACGTTCCCTATTTGCAGAAACCCGCACATACATTTGTGTATGTATGTAGTAAGGTCTGCTGGTATATACATGTGTGTGTATGTGATTAATGAAACAAACATGCACAGAATTTTTGTAACTTAAATTTAAAAATTTCTTGATTTTGTATTAAAGATGACCATCTTATAATTTTTTTTTCATAAATTCAGCTAGCAGTATGGGTCGTCCTATTCTACTATATTCATTTTTTACCAGTATTTTGCATCAGCTTGAGGAATAGTTTTTATCACCCCAAATCACCCAAGATCTTTTAGAGAGTACAGTACATGCATTTCATTATAGTACAATGCTACATGTATTTAATTTATTCTAATTATAAACCGTTGTAATTGGTTTGGATGATCTATTTTCAATTTTCTGGGTGTGTGCATATTGAGTTTGCAGTTCCTGCTTGACCGCATACTTGTAGGTTTTCTCCCAAGAGAATTCCCTGGGGGTTTCCTCCCACTTCTGTGAAACTGTATCTCCTCCTCCTCCATCATCTTAAATTTGTAATAAAGTAAAATTGAAGCTAAGGCCAAACAAAATAAATGGTGCGTTTACGGTAACGGCCTAACAAAAATCCAGGTAGGTAGGTAGGAAAATAATTTTATTTTCATTTTTTTTTACATTTCAGTTCATGCATTTGCGTGTTGTTTTGCAATGTTTGAAACTCACTATTAACACTATTAAACATGTTCATGTACAAGTGTAGAAAATGTTATGTTCGTTGGAAATTATTGCAAATAGTGCTCATTTAAAATTAACAACTTAAAAATTTCCAATAAAAAGTTTGAGGTCAGCAATTTGGCCTCAAAAATTCCAGGTAGGTCGGGTTACCGTAAACACACCATTTATTTTGTTTGGCCTAATAATACATTATAGGCCCTAGCAGATGCCAAATACATGTATGCCATAAGATTTACAATTTTTTAAATTTCTATCTTGACCAACAGACGTGCCATTCTGAAGAACCAAGACATTATCCAAGAGACGCCAATCCTAAACATCTTCTACGATGACTTCTGGGGTACACCGCTCCTCCACAGTGGCAGCCACAAGTCCTACCGTCCACTCTGCGTCCTTACGTACCGCCTCAACCACTGGCTGGGTCAGCTTGATCCCTTCGGCTATCACCTAGGCAATGTTTTGCTGCACGTCGTGGTAACTGGACTCTTCACTTACGCAGCCAGGACATTTTTGATTCGTCGGGCCATCCCAGCGTGCCTCGCTGGGTTGCTATTCGCAGTGCATCCCATCCATACAGAAGCGGTCGCCGGAATCGTCGGTAGGGCTGACGTCGGCGCTTGCCTGTTTTTTCTCTTATCTTTCCTCTCCTACATCAATTATTGCAAATATCGGGACTCAAATCATCCAAATCCAAACAGGACTTGCGAAAATCAGTTGCAAAGAACTCCACCGTGGCAAAAATGGAGTTTCTTATTTCTCAGTATCCTGTTTGCAATGATGAGCATGCTTACTAAAGAACATGGAATGACTGTACTGGCTGTGAATGCAGCGTATGATGCCTTCGTTCAAAACGGAACAAGGCTTTCTGATCTGTTTACATTCAGAATCTTTTCCAAGGTGAGTTTTGAAAACTGTATTTTAGCTGGTAACCTGGCTTTTATTTTAAGCAAGGTTTTTCATTTTCAAGCAATATCTTGCATTTTTGACCCGGCCGATATGTCATAATCAAAAATAAGTCGCTGGTGCTTTTTTAAATAATGACCCAGTCAAATAGGAATGTACTGGTAGATGAAAATATTAAAGTTTATTTACATGAAGATAATCTGTTGATCAAGGTATACACTAGTGCTGGGCGACTAGTGGATTTTGCTACTCGCGAGTGGTTGCAGCAATTACTTGCGACTAGTCGATTAATCGTGAGTAGTTGGCAAAAAAATTTAACAAAAAACATGTACATGTACGTAATTGTATGTGTAGGCCTATGTGTTGAAATTGTCAGCATAGGCCTACACAATAAAATTCAGTTGCACACAGGCCGTCTTTTAAGAAAGGGGACTGTCACAGGGGACTGTGCAACAGTATAGCGTAATCGAGATTAATCACGAGTATGTATGCTAATCGCGAGTCCGAGTACCGTTTACTACTCGCAATTAATCGATTAATCGAGCTATTCGCCCAGCCCTAGTGTACACCAGGGTTGTACAACAAATGTAGTCAAGTCCATTACAAGTCCTCACATGCCTTCACAAGTCCACCACAAGGCCCTGGGTCTTAATTCAAGTCACAAGCTATTCAAATGAACTCCAACAAAGGCATTTTTTGTGCGTGTTCATCCTTTGCTTTTTGTTACTGGACTTGTGACGGACTTGTGCGGGACTTGTACGTGATTTTACTGGCTCTGGACTTAGATAGATTTGTGATGGACTCGACTACAACCCTGCAGTTGATTTCATGAAAAATTGTGTAGCTTTCTAAATTTTTGAAAATAGCATAAGCCCCATAGGCTTGCGTGTAATTATCACATGAATGTTGCGCAGCTTACGCAATAAAACGTTTCGCAAGCGGGCTTACGCAGTGCGTAAGGATTTGTGAAATCGGCTGCTGGTCTACACTTCCTAAAATTAAAAAAATCTGAAAATCAACTTCATCAAGATTTTCACCCACAAACCCAATTGACAGGGCCCATTTCTCAAAACCGCATGAGCGACGCATTCCAGATTACGACGCACAGTCACATTTAAGAAGTAACTTTGAAATTGGCCCTTAGTTGCAATTGAGTACAGTGTACATACATACTGTATATACAGTGTACAAAAGTAGGCTACATGCTAAATACATACAGAGCCTGATCCAAAACTGGTAAACACTGGATGAAGATTTCAAAATGTCTTAAATGAATCAAAATAATACCTCGATCTGTAAAGAAATGTCCATATTTTACAATCATATTACAAAAATTAACAGAATAAATTTGACTGGGCACACTGTGCCATCACATTTTCAAGAAATAGTTGAAATTAAATGCATGAAAAAAATTGCCTTTTTAAAAATTTGTATTGATTATCTGTCCCTCACGCATAAAAACAACCTCCGCATAAAACTGTAAAGTCAATCTCAACATGTGATAAACTGGGTGTGTGTATTACATCAGTGGAAGGTAAACAAACTTTAGTTTTCATTTGTTGTTGACTATAAAGGAAAGGCATTTGTCTCTTGATTTCCGTCCCTCACGCATGAGGGACGAAATTGGATCACGCTCCACACTAATCTCAGCTTGTCCCAAAAAATTGATAGCTGTTGCATTTTAGTTACATGTAGTTGCCAGACTGCTATTGTCAATTCATCTTCCCACACAATGCCCTTTTTGTGCTTGCACTTTTTAGTTGGAGACATGTTGGAGTCATGATGCACCACTGCACTCATTTTAAATATTTTTAAAGAAAATGTCACCCGAATTCTGAAAATGGATTTGACAGTAAAAAGGGCTTGCTTGCAGTTACCAGTATAAACTGTGATGATTAAAGAGCAGTGGCGTTTCCAGTTTCATTAAAATACAGGAATACAAAGGAATAGACCGATCCAGTAAGCTCCGCCCATTTTGGAATTGACCAATCACAGCCTCAGGTTCAGGTAGCCAAAAAGTAGATCACCATTTTGGCTACCTGAGTCCTCAAAATTGTGTGCACAGAGCTACGGCGAAATGCAGCACGAGTGACGCAAAAACACCATAAACATCATTTTTTCAGCGCAGAGGACCCTAGCCGGTTTAAAACGGATTGTATAATACTATCCAAACCTACTTTTAAACCCTTCATAAATGTGTTTTTGTGTAAACAGGAAAAACTCACCAAAATTAGCTTGTCGTTTTGCTATGTTGTGCATTTACTGCGTTATAGATGTGTGTCGAGATGTTTTTGTTCAATTGCGCGCATTACAAGTAATTCAGGCGTGTTGTACGTGCACGTATACGACCGGATATTTACATGTACATTGTAAGTGCACATTTTGCTTTTGAGCGTGCAGTTTCTGTGCGCGTGTGCGTGTTTCAATACGCGCTGACCAGGGCGCGGACGCTGACGCATAGCGCGGCCATGCGACTCTACTGCACACGTGCCTGCGTGTTGCTAGGCAGTTTTTAAATGGGCGGAGCTTACTGGATCGGTCTATTGGTGGGGCACGCTACAACATTTGTGTACCGGTACTTAAACACTGTGGGATCCAATTACAATTCAAGACATGGTGTACTGTATGAATTTTGTATTTAAACCCACTATCGCTGAATAATACCAAAATAAATTGGAGTTTTGTTAAAACCATGTATTGGGGTCATTCTGTAAAAATGTGACACAATGGCTCACTTACATATACGTTGTGCCACTTCTGGAGTTATTTTTTTAAAATAAATACCGGTATCCTCAAAGATTTATTAGCCTCAGCATACAATCAGATATGGTCCAGTGAATCAAACAAGCTTTATCTGTCCATATTACCCAAAACATGACGAAAATGATCCAATTAACTCCCGAGTGCAATCTTAAAAATGCAAGTGTGACATTTTAAAACTCACAATGTATGTAAATTAAATTGATAAAGTAGGCCTACAGGTTGTACATATTCCATAAATAAACTGGGGGGAAAAGGCTCACCTGAAATTGCAAGAGTTAAAATGCCTTTTAAAGCCTCGCCATCCCCCACCCCAACCCACTTGGAATTTTACAAACGGACCAATTTTTGAATAATATTATTTGAAAACATCAATCTAAATTTATGGCTAAATTTATTGTGCACGTACATTAGCACACACACGCTGGCATAATTTATGCTGTTTGCGTTAACAAACGGGCAAAATTAATGTACTTAGGAGTACGTGAATGTCAAAGTTAATACAAATTATTACAGCAAGGCTATTGTAGGGCAAAAAGGTGGGACACCTTTTGTATCTGCATCAGGGGTTGATCTAACATTAAAATGCCACTTAGGCATTGTCTGTCAGGACAGTCTGTTCATAAAATGTTACCAACTCTTTACACATTCACGTTGTATATTTGTGAAAGTATCACATTATTTTACTCTTAAAATGTCTATGGCAAGCTATTGTGGGTGGAGATGGGGGAAGGGGGAAGGGGAAGGGGTGGAATTTGGGGTTGGGAGCTAGGCAAGGTCAGGTGCTATGCATCCTCTTGCAACAGTGCCCCTTTAACGCACTCCCTAACTCCTGCGTACAGTGGCCCTGTTGAAACAGGCCCCATTTCGCGGTGGGACAAGCGACACAAATCTTGTCGTCTCTGCTGGATCAATCAGGACGCTTGGCAGTGCATTGCAGCATGATTGCAGGCATTCAAATGTAACGCGCGCAGATTGTAAACACCGTGCATGCATGTGATACATGTACTCAGTAATGTTGTCCGCGTCGGCGATTGGCTCCTCGGGGTATTGTTACATCGCTTTGCAGAGTGGAAATTCCCTGATATCTCAGGATGGGTGCTAAGGTGCCAAGCAAATATTTCAGAGACAAAAATCTCGATATTAAACTGTCTTATAACGCTACTGAATTTTTTGTTGAAAAATGTTTCTAAAATTGCTTCTTCCCAAGTTTTATAATGACATACATGTAAGTATTTAAAGTAAAACTTTAACAAAAATAAGTTTTATCTGTGGAATAATCTTTGCAGTTTTATCTCTAGCAAAATTATAAATTGTTTATGAAAAATCTTGAAGAGAGGATTTCAGAAGCCAGTGGTTTCATAGACCTCAGTGCTATAGGCTGCCCAAGTGTGATGTGAGTTACCATGGTAATTGGCTCCAAACTTTCAGCTCTCAGCCAAGGCGTCCATTGTAAAATCACAGGGACAGGGTTCAGTAATTTTTAGTGTAGAGCCGTTGCCTAGGCAACTAACAAAAAGTGATGTACATGTATTCACTTCGGCAGTGCATATTTTTTTCACCATTTTATAAACAAATTCATTCTCAACCAGAGTGCCTCCATGGCAGGCTCAGCTAGGACACATACCCAGCATCATGTTCTCTTTTTTTCTAGGTCAGTCATTAGTAAGAAAATAACACCATAACCGAGTATCGAGATCAATGCCCTAGCTAATTCTGTTCTTATTTTGGTCGGCACCCTGCATTCACTGGTCTCCCACTCAATTTAACTCAGCTGGACTTCTTTGTTCGTGTCAATTTTCATCAGCTGACTCCACATGGTTTCTAGTTCCTGTTGTACCCCTTTTTTCCAAGACAAGTTAGACCTTGGTTGTTGCCCTCCTGTGTAAGTTTTAACAGTAACACTGTCTGACGGGACAGTGACCTGTCACAGTTAAACATGTAAAGGTAGTCTACTCGTTTGGCAATTATGCACTTGTCAATTGTAACCCGCGCCCTGGGGGACCCTGGCTATAGCGGGGCACTAGCGGGGACCTACCCAAGGGTTTCCAAGAAAAAGGCGCCCCGCTACCCTGGACATTACCCCGGGACTGACCCGAGACTTCCAAAGGGGTTGCCCCGCAAGCCGGGGCGATACCCAGGGATTTCCAAAAACAGATGCCCCGCCGGCCGGGGCATATGCAGGGACATCCACATTAGGCCCGGCGTTACAGGGCCTGGACTGTGCGGGGACTTCCAACTTATGCCCAGCGGTCAGGGGCGGGGACTTACCCATGGGTTCCAAGAAAACAGTGTCCCCGCCCCGTGGCACTTGACTAGAAACTTACCAGGGACTACCCGGGGGTTTCCAAATTTCAATATGGAAGTTCCCGGCTAAGTCCCCGCTAGTCCAGGGTCCCCCGGGGCGCGGGTTACAATTGACAAGTGCATTACCCTCCAAAAGGTTTTCTGAAATATTATCTAAAAGCTTACTTGCTACATGGAGCTATAAAAAGCTCCATGCTTGTTATCAAGATGGTAATGGTAGTAATCATCCTGTGAAATTATTTTGTCTGAAGTGCCTCCATTCATGAGGTATTACTGCATCTATGTGGCTGAAATTTCTACAAGGTAGTTTTCTCGACATACATGTAGGCTTTCAGTTACCAGTGGAATTAGTCAACGCCGTTTTTAACTGTTTACCAAACAAGTATACTACTTTAAATGTCGCCCACTTTTAGCTTTTTTGAAAAAGAGTGCATGGTTAGGCCTATTGAGGTTTCCATTATTGGCATCAAATACTTAACTTAACGGTATGATGGAAGAACTTTTTTTGTCTACACGTCTCTAGGAATACTATACAAATTCCCTGTAGCATTCTAAACTTCTCACCCCAGTCTAAAATCCCAGAATCCAAAATTGCCAGAATCGGATCAAATTAGCTGGACCCCTACCTGACAACATCCATATGTTCACTTCAGTTATAGGCTAAACACCTGCATAAATGTTGGCATCAAAAGCTTTAAACCTGCATAAGTACGTGCAAATATTCCTTTGCATTCAAAGCAACATTGATTTTTTGGCTTCAAGGGTTGGTGTTCGAATTCTCTTCACCTCGTTTCTGGTTTAGGGAACAAATGTTGAACTGGAAAATTTCAAAAAAGGCTGGCCTGTGTCGTACGATTATGACAAAATGTTGGCACAAATAAAGGGGTGCTTCCAAACCACTGCGGCCCAGAAAGATGCCATTTGGGTACCACCTCATAATCCAAAATTATAATGAATGGGAATACAACTTCTGCAGAAAGTATTTTGTATGCCTGCACTGTTTTTTTCATAAAAACAGTGGGCCAAAGTGTGACATTTTGATGTTGTAAATGGCTCCAAGTTACAATTTTTAAAGAACTCCCAGTGCAATTTCTAAATAGTGTAGGTGTACGGTAAGGGAGAAACAAAGGTATTTTTCAACTCATACAATTACATTTAAAATCTTTTTGACCAGTACCTACATGTACACATACAGTAGAAGCTGTATCAATTCACGTTACATACATGTAAATATGAGAAAATGTTTAATAAATCTTTTAATAAAAGTTTTAAATGTCACACTTGCATTTTAGAACATTGCACTCATTTATTTACATGAAATTGTTCTGGTCATGCTTTGGGGTAATGTGTCAATAATTGAATGTGGTGTTTAATTCACATGGCCATTCTGATGAGGGTAATTCCTGTGAGTTCTTCCCAGTATGTATGTAAAATCTACGGCATATAAGTGTCAAAACGTAAAGATGAAACTGTGTCCCTTTTTCATGAACTGACCCAGATAACCCAGGATATCAAATCAAAGAAGAAAAATGTAGGGATTAAAAACCTTTCTCTTTTTATTACAGCATCGTCGAAAACTAAGGGAAGGCATTCTGTCCCAAGCTATCAGCGTCATAGTACTCCTAGCATTCCGTCTCCATTTCATGGGCAGTAAACCACCGCAGTTTGCCCCATCGGACAACCCTGCTGCAAGTAATGAAAGCTTCCAAACGAGACTATTAACATTCCTCTACCTTCCAGTTTTAAACCTATGGCTGCTGCTGTGTCCGTACCATCTCAGTTTTGATTGGTCCATGGAAGCAGTGCCTCTGATCGAGTCAATAACCGACGTCCGAAATCTATTCACTGTGTTGTTTTACGTCATTTTGGCTGCGTTTGCTTGGTACTGTTTCAGAGCTCTGGAGGAGTCGTGTCATGAACGAGAATTGCCAAGAAATGGATTTCATAATGGCCAAGTTGTTCCATCGACTGGGTCTTTTGAAAGGAAAAATGGATTCACGCATATACCATCCTCTAGCAACAATAACAGTAATGGCAACAGTACTAGACATGAAATCGCCAACTCCGTCCGGAAGCGACATACGTGTAGCAACCACCGAAAAACCAACCTCCGTCCACCGTCAACATCCAATGAAGTTCTCATTGCCCCACCGAATTTTATTTTACTAGAAAGGACGAGAATATTAGACATCGTTATCATAAGCCTGGTGCTAATGATCGTCCCCTATTTGCCAGCCACCAATCTTTTTTTCTATGTTGGCTTCGTGATAGCGGAGCGTATTCTCTACATCCCAAGCATGGGCTTCTGTTTGCTCGTTGCTGAGGCAATTCACCAGTTGTGGAGGCGGAGCCCAGGAAAGCAGAGAACGGTTGCCTTGGTTACAGCAGCTACCCTTGTGGTCATGTTTGGTGCTAGAACATGGATGCGGAACTTTGACTGGCAGTCTGAGGAAGCTCTGTATCGATCGGGAATTGAAATCAACCCACCAAAAGGTGAATATTTTAAATACCGGGGTAGTTCCTGCATTTATGATATTGTGTTTAGATTATGTGATAAAATCTTGTTTGACTCCTTTTTGCAGAGCAAATTATGTGTATAGCAACAGTAGGGCCAGTACCGACTTATTGTTCAGAATGTAGGGACCATTGGCATACTATGGTTGGAATGGGGCAGCATACATGTACATGTACGTACATTGTACACATGTAGCTGAATTGTGCAGCGGACTGAATCCAAGGCTTTGGTTAAAATCCACAGTTTGTGGATTCGAAATCAATCCTGGCCCGTCCATGGTTACTGGTACTGTTGCATGTATCTTTGGGCATTTTTTTTTTTTTAAATTTCCCTTCTCCACCCATCATTCAGGAGTAAATGGGTGTGTATCTGCGAGGGTATGATGAAAGGTGATGTGTACAATGTACATGTAGTATGATTAGACCCTGTTTGCAATAAGCTTCACAGGACTTGGTATGCTTCCCAGAGAGTTGAGAAGCTGTTAGAACCAAATGAGCATGGGTAAATAATAGAGTAAAGCTCAGAGACTACGTGGAAATTATGCAATACTGTATATATACCGGTATAATAACATGACATTACTTGTGTCATATAATAAAATTCATGATGGGCTTGTTTTTATTTTGTGATTCATAGTTATTTTTTCCAAATCAGAAATGACTAATTTTTCTCGGCCCAAATTTGATTTTGATTCTGCGCAGATTAGGCCAATGAAATTAGATTACTAGTTTCTCGTCAACCATTTATCAAATTTCGGTTAGGTTTTTTTTTTCATTATTCATTATTCATGATTTAATCCAAGAAAAATACAACCTTTACACATACACGAACTGCCATTAGAAACTGATTATTAAGGCTCTAAACTCGCCCAGAAATGGTTTGGTGCCAGTATCAATTCCACTGAGTTATATCGGGTAGCTTGTCTTTGAAGGAACAAGTTGAGATGACAAAATCATGGGAAATGACAAAGGAGATGTCATGGTTATGAAAGAGCAATGTATATTTGAATATAAACCACAAAAGCTGCAAAACACAGATCGCGATTGCACAACTCAAATGGAAACTTTTCACTTGGGAGTAGTTTGCATCTGATTTTTTTCCCCTTTTTTTGCAAAATAATGAAATTTTGGTATAATGAAATTATTTTGGTAAAAATCACATGCGGGCGCTGACGACAAACTAGTAATCTAATTTCATTGGCCTTAGGCACCACACAAAATAGTGTTTATATTACTTTGCCCAATTTCAATACATGTATGTGCAAGAAAAGTTGGGTTCCTACTGTAGTTGGGTTCCACTGTACTGCCTCTGTCCCGGTGTGTCAGAGGTCTTGGGCTCGCATCCCAGTGAGTCAGTTTGTGGATTTTTCTCTCTCATTTTTGGTTATTCTGTTTTTGTGGTAACAAAGCACTACATCGAATGTTGCATTTAAGTACTTTGATTCCTGAAGTACCAGGTACAGGTACATGAGTGTAAAAACTGCACAGTATGCATTTCCGTGGATGCTACATAAATCCTAACAAAAATACAGAAGCAATGATTTACCTACAGTATATGCATGTTTGTGTTCTACAAGCAATAAATGTCAGACAATACATGAGGTTGATATAGCCCTTTCCAGTGATGTTTATGCTGTGACACAACCAGGGAAGGTTTCATCGTGGGTGTCCAGAATATGTTTTTCTTTTTTTTTAATGGAAAAGAGTACATTTTGTACCTTGTTGGACTGTGAGGATAAATTTTGGATGCCTGTACTTAGCCACTTTTGCCATTAATTTTATACAGAAACTAGGGCAGAAATCAAAAGGGCAATGAATGAGGCTGGTTGAATGTGGTTCAGTAGTTTTGCAGGGCAGGAACTTTAAGTCCATGATGAGACCATGAGCTGGTATTTTTTTTAGCCAGAGAAAATGTAAAGGACATTGAACTACATGTAACGTATAAGTGAATTGTTGTTAAAGGACCATAATTGTGTAATTTGCAATAAGCCGACTTTCATAGACCGACTTACACAGTTGTTGATTGCAATATGGTACATTGTTGACCTACCGGTACCTTTCTGTAGAAAGTTAACAACTGAAGGTACATGTAGTTTTTGAGGGAAAAAATGAGCTTGCACTTTCACTTTTTCTGTCATTTGCTTTAAGCAAATGCCAGATACCGGTACCATGGGGGTATGGCTGAGTGGTTAATTGGGCCGTGCACTGACTCGCAATACTCGGGTGAAAACATGGGGTTGCAGGTTCGATACCCGGCTGGGGTACCTGTGCCCTTGAGCAAGGCACCTAAACACACTTGCTCCTTCCATCGGAAGGGATTTACAAAGCCGTTAGTCCAGTGTGTTAGGTAACGCACTTTAAAGATCTCAGAGCAATCTTTCGTAAAGAGCAAGGGGATTCCCCGGCGTCTCTGGCCGTTTCTAATTCATCGTCTTCTCCTCATATGTTTCCTCATGCTTGCGAGCGACAGTGCAATGGGCACTTCTGAGGAATCCTTGGTTTCAGTACCATACATGTATACATGTACATGTACAGTGTAAATTGTGATTACATGTAT